>VMKM01000528.1:0-310427 GCA_008360985.2 Macquaria ambigua
CCACCATCAAATTCACAAAGCCTTTCTTATGTGATGTAATCCCAGGTCCTTTATTTACTGCATTACAGAATTACATTGATTTGATAGACCTTTGACAAAAAAAAGTCTTTATGCTCAGTTAAGAAATATAACCGATTGCAATCTTTTAGTTGCTCTCTCAGGCCTCACATTTATTCCATTTCAGATATTCAGTGGTTTGTTTTTTTATATATATATATAGTGAGAAGAGAGAGTATATATATATAGAGAAAGAGTATAATATATATATATATATTATATAGGACATTACATATTATATTGGTTACACAGCCAATATTACACAATAGACATACACACACACACACACATACATATTACACATATTACATACACACACATATTATTACATACACACAACATTGCTGGCTATTACATAAGACATATACACATTATTATGTTATACAGACACATTACACACATATGCTGCATATAAGGAAAGATAGGTTAACACACATTGCTGACACAGTTAGAGCATTACATGCACATGGCTATTATTACACATATTATTACGCATATATATTACATGTATACATATGACATATATTATTACATATGCATGTATTACATATATACGTGCATATACATACATGTATATTTTTACATACATATACATGTATTACATACGTACGTGCATATTATTACATGTGAGCTACGCACACACACATGCATACATGCATACATACTGCATTATATACACATACATACATGCATATTATTATTACATAGACAAAAACATATGCATACACACACATATTACAGAGCATGCACATACAGTATACATACATGCATACACATTATTATTATTACATGCACATATTTATTACACATAATGCATTATTATTATTGCATACGTACATACATTAATATTTTCATATATATTACGCATACATGTACGCATTACACATGCATACATGCATATACACATGCATATACAAAGATGCATGTGTGTGTGCATATACAGGTAGGCATATTATTACACATACATGTGCATTATTACATACATATATTATTATTATTATGATATATATAGGTATATATGTGTATATATATATATGTGTGTGTGTGTGTATATGTGTGTATGTGTATATATAAATAAAAGTAACTGTATATTGTTTGTACTTTTATTTTTATCTATTATAATCTTAAATATTTGTATATATGTTCTGTGTGTGTACTGTGAACTTTTCAAAACTTTCATTTCATTGTGCAACCCTGTGATGTAAAATGACAAATAAATTAACCTTGAAGTTTTTGATGAGTATCTTTTTAGATGTTTAGCAGTAACATGATCACTTCAACATGCCTTGTTGTCTAGCTTTATAACGGCTTCAGACCTTACTATCATGCACTGTTAAGTAAACATTATCAACAGTAAAGTTTCTGCTATGCACACAATTACACAAGTTGTGATTCTACTGCTCTTCATGCCTTTTCTCTCATTCTGTTTTCTTGTAGCACCTAGTCAAAGGAGTTCATTACCGCTGGGGATTCTTTGCACCTAGTGGTCCTGCATTGGATGAAATAAGGGAAATGGCGGATGCAGGACAGGTACGGTACCAGATTTAATCACTAAACTGTTAAGGGACTGATGATGAACTGACTTTGGTTTCGTCTAGTTTTTTTAATCATTGTGTGCACATCAGGGATTAAATTGGGCCGGAGCACACAGCTCAGCTGCGCATCCTTCAGCATCACAGTGTTACAAACTCTCACACTGACCAAACAAATGTAGAATGTAGGCTCCTTCTCTTTGACTTTATAAAATAGCTGTGGCCATCACTCTCAGCAGAATCGAAAACTGTCAACAGTCAACAGTGTGGTTTGTGAAAACCACCCCAACCATACCCAACTTCTAACCTCACTGGACAAGAGCTTCCCTTCCTCACAAATCCCAGTTTAACCCCTGGTGCACATTACATTCCTGTTAAAATACATGTTAAAAATGTTCGCCAATGGCATGGCGATTATCGGACGTTAATGACTTGAGAAATGAGAAATGCATGGGTCAACAGTACTAGGCCAGTGTACAGTACATTAGATTTCATGAATGCATTTGACATCTCAACAGATGAAAAATGGGTGATCCTGTAGTGCGATAGATTACATTATGATATAATATAGATAACACCCCTCTATCCATCTTATTATGTTTGTCACTTGAGCATGCTCCTGGACAAACATGGTTTGAAATAAAGAACACGGAGCAGCATCTAGAAAAAAGCTGGTGGGAAGAAGCTACATCTCCTGTTGTTTGTTGATCCTATTCTTGGCTTACTTTGGAGAATTTGGCATGATGGAAACGTTCTGTGAATACACTAGAAAAGCCTAAAGATAATTTTTTATCATTGAAGGAAATTGCATCAAGTGACAACTACTTTCCTCATGGATACTGTAATCCATGATAGCTGAGAAACAAGGCTTGTATGACCTCTACTCAGCCTTCCTCTATCTGCTCTCTGTCAGATCCAGGCCGTGGTGGAGGAGATATTCAGCTTTTCCCAGGTTCCTCATGCCTTTGAGAAGGTGGAGAAGGGTCACGCTCGAGGAAAGACTGTGGTCCAGATCAGCAAAGGGGGAGATGACTTATAGCACTTACTCTTGGAGACTATGTGCATTTTTCTGCACAATCATGAAACAAACTAAATGAAAATAATTTGAATGCAAGGTCTTAGCTTATTGTATCACAGCTGCATATAAGGTACAAGAACTAGAAGGTTATTACTGTTATTGCTTCTCATTTGTGGGGGTTTTATAACTTTACTGTATGTTTGGTTACTGAAAATGAATACTGAAAATATGTAAGCATGACAGCTGCTGTTGTATGCTTTAAAATGTTTGCCATGTTTATATTGGCTTAAATAAAAAAATAAATAAGCTGATTCAAGTAAAGTGACACAATTAGTAATTTCCACACGCACACAGTTGCCAATTTATTAGCTATGTCTAGCTAAAATGAATGCAGTCTAATATAACCGTATAGCAATACATCCTACCTTCATGAAGGTTATGTTCAGTTTTTGTTGTCATTTGATAATGATGTATATGGAATTTTACACATTATTAAGAGTTCTCTGTATGCAGAATAGCCCATTTCAGAATAATATATATTATATATTAATGCTTTAATGTACGTAGATTACATTACGCAGTATCTCAAAACTATAATTAGTGTGAATGCTGATTCAGCAGTTCTTCTACTACTTCTGCATATTTTCAGCTACAGAAACCATTCAAATATCAAAATGTTCAGCTCTTTAAGGACATGTATGCCTGAATTCAGCTATACAGGCCTTATGGCTCATTTGCAGGGAATTACAAGAAGTGCAGATTTCTGCTCTGCTCTCTGATTTTTTGTGTCTGTCAAAATTCGTCAACCAATGAAATGATCGCTGCCTCGTTTGCTTTACTAAGCTAGTGGTCAAGAGCACTGACAGGGGAGTTAACCAAACATGCATGTTTTGATGGTGGGAGAAACCAGAACACCCAGGATTGGAACCCAGGACCTTCTTCCTGTGAGGAAGTGGATGAACGCAGTTAAAGAGTAACCACCCATACGAGACACTCTAAGAAGTAAAGCAAGCACACCCGCACCGAGGCAGCCTCTCAGGGTGGTGTATGTCAAGTTATTCACACTGAATGGGGCTCCTATATTGGTAGTGATGATGCAGAGATAACAAAAGCAGAATACTGAACGAGGGATAAAAAATATGCATGATTTGCACAGATGGGACCCTCTTTTGGGGTTGTTTGGCCTCCCCCCTGTCATCCAAGGGTACATCCTCCATTCGCACACTGATTGTAAGCACTGTCCTGTTTCTCAGTGCTATTTCTGATATAGACGATTCGATTATGGAAAAAACCTTAACCACAATTGTTTTGGTTAATATTGAGATCATGATTATTTAGTACGATTACTCACTGACTTTGGAAACATCATGCACCTATTGAACTTAAAAAAAAACTTTTTTCCTAAGCTACCTTTTGTTTTTTAATGGTGGCCGTGGTTGGAACTCTGCAGTTTGCTAGAAATATTATTCTACTTTGTTTTTTTAGCAGTTAGGCAACAGGTTCATTCATTAATTAGACCACATTATTTGTGCTGAAAGTCAACTATTGTTGTGGCTCAAACACAAGACTAGTTTATTCTCATTATTTCTTCTTAATAGTTGCTGAAATTGCTACATTTAATAACATTTTCAATTTATTTTTGCTATGGTCTATTTATCTTCCTCAGCCACGTAACATGATGTACAAGTGGGCGCACACACTTACAATGCTGATGCTATTTTAGATGTAGCACTTATGGTAAAAGTGATACTTGGTCGTGTATATATGAGAGAGAAAGACCAAGTGTTGTCTTTCATACAGTATACCTGTATACAGCTAACGATGGACTTGATAAACTACAGTGAATGTGGCTGCTGCTTCTGCTTGGTATCATATTACTGACACTTTAGAACAAGCCTGACTGGTTACAGTTTGTCCTCCGTAGTGTAAATATTTGTACAGCTTTGTGTCAGTCATCTTAATGAAATTAAGGCTCCATATATAGGGGCTGGACAAAATAACATGAACATCTGCCAAAATTGTGCATCCCTGTACAAAAGCCCTGCAGTACACACTATCTTTTATCTAAGTTTATGATGTTCAAGTGTGCTTGAGAGGCGTTGCTAAAACTCTATAGTAATCTCTATGGCAACAGTATGTGGTGCTGTTGTGAAGTGGATTGTACCAAATGGTTTGTGCCACAAGGAGCTTGCTTTAGTGAAAGCAATTCCACCCCAAATCCATGGAAGATGGAATAAGTCACTTGACCATTTAATTACTCTTACAAACTGTTTGAGTTTCACAGCAGAAGATAATTGAACTCTAAAGAAAGATAGCATTTTATTTTCTAAAAAAGATGCAAGAAAGAAAGTCACATTCTTATTTTCACGAGTAACAATTTTCTCTTTTACATTCACATATTTACAATCAACAGTGGGCAGAATTATTACTGCAGTTCTGCTTTGAATTTAAACTCAAATCTATACACTTGATGCTTATGTACAACCTAATGCAGTAAAGTACAGTTTGTGTAAAAATGTAAAACCTATAAAATCCTAAAAAGATCCTAAAAAACTTTGCAGTAGATCATTTTTGATCAACAGTAATTACAAAAACAAAACATCTTAGTCTACATAGGTCTTTGGAGTGAAGACACATTGGACCTCATATTGCAGCTATCAACATACAGTATACATTCATATTTGCCGACATTATGATCAGAAAGCAAATTGGAACCATGCAGTGGAAAAGTACCATACTAAAGAGGGGTATGCAGCATCAAAACAGGGCTGAGTTCTCACTACATGCAGTGAAAACATACAGAGGACACGGAGTCTTTCATACAAAGTGTTGGAAGTCAGGTGGCTAAAAAAAAGCAATTATTTTTTATAATATTCATTCTGAAAAAGAGAAAACAGTATTTCATCTAATGCTATGTGAGTGCATGTTTTTCAAAGTTTGGTTAACAGTTATAATGTTGATCCAGTCAATGGTTAACCTCCTCGGCAAGAGTAAACAAGAGTCAAAGTACAACAAAAGAGTGCGGTGTTTGTGCAAAACCCCCTACTGGGCCCATCCCCGTGGTGTGGGTTCCACAGCGGGGCTGCATCACAGGGCTGCGAGGGCCACAGCAGAGCGTTTTTTGAAGAGTTGAGGCTCATCAGATCACAGTATCTCTAAAGTCCACCTTTGGTCCAATTTTCTCTCATCAAATGTGTTCAGGATCACCTGGTTCTTGTCATAATGATGACCACCTGGGAAGCAAAGACAATAAAATACAAGTCAGTGTTTTTGCACTAGAAAACATTTTTAGACTGTTGACACTAACTGGTAAAGTTGTTCATTAAGGAATCAAAATAATGACACCTATTTATTTAACCGTTAGTGCAACATGTGGTAAAATCAGCAACTATTTTACAAAAGACAAAACAGAACTTTGTGAGTGCGGTTGTGCAACCAGATATTTTCCATCATTGCACTTCCTCAACACACCAGGAGATGGAGCTGTTGGATTAGGACTGAATCTCAATCACATACTGGAGCTGTTCTACACAGGGTAGTTAAACCTTTTTCATTTTATTCCATATGACGTTACACGACAAAGTTACATTTTAAGACAAGGCTATCTGACCTTTGACCTCCAGGACCAGGTCAGGTTTGAGGTGGCACTGCACCAGGCCATCTGGGGTGATGTTCCACAGCTGGTTGTCTTTGCCTCGCTCCGGGGAAACACAAAGCCTGCTGCCCGCCATCACCACGCTGCCTGAGGTCTCCAGGCAACTGTCCTCCAACAGCTGGAGACATTGAGGTGGATGAGAATGAAGATGCATTAGTAAGTATTGGTTAATTTTCCTTGCTGCTTAAAGTCCAGTTTAACCAGCCATTATATTGTGGCAAACTGGTCGCCAGCATAATCTACAAAGAAACCTACTGAAATTCTCAAAAGCCATTCTTTCTTTTGTCATTTGTATGCCTCTGATGCCTCCGCCTTTGCTGCCACAATCCCCTAAATGTGTTGTTTCATAATCGTAAATATTTTTAAATCACCATCTGAATCTACATCAAAATACGCCGTGATAGGGACACAGTGTTGCGAGATAAATGTGCATGATTTTTTTTATTTCAAGTAAGTGCCATAGCAAAACTGTAAAGAAATCCTTAAAGACATTCTTGAGGTTACATTAGAAATTAAGCACTTGATCCTTATCCAATTGCTTTATTTTCCACCAAAACTGCATTGAAACCTGTCCACATGTTTGGCGATATCCTGTAAACTAACAGTGAACAGACAGGAATGAAAACATAACCTCTTTGGCAGAGGTAACCAGTGGAATGAATAAAGTCTGTTGGGAATACATGTTTTTTTTCCTTCTTTGCATATTGTCTTTACCACACCCTTGTTTCCCTTGTACACAGCTGACCAAAATAACAGTGCCGGAGAGTTGAGTATTTTAACTACAGCCATCTTTCAAACTACAGAAACAGCTCCTGCAGAACAGTAACAGCTGTTTCCAAATGATCACACTTTTTGTGCAAAGATATATTTTGGGCTCATGTGTGGCACAGATACTGTTAGAAAATCCTGCAGATAATAAGGTTAATATTAGACTTTTAAGGCCATACTACAAGTATTTGTAAATGAAACACTTCTGATTATACTGTATATAAGTTTCATGGACATTGATTGTATTTTTTGAGGCATAAAAAGATGGCCTTTTTCACTTAAATCATTCTGAAGTAAGTGTCTGTCTGTTGTCCCTGTAAGCTTCAGTAGAGTTTCCACAAACATGTTGGTGAGTAGATGATTTGGCGTAACCCCTGACCAGTGTTTTAGCAGTTTTGCGTGGTGTTGGTATAGTGTTGCACCTTGCAGGTAAGCTGCCCGTCCCGATAGAGCCAGACCTGCTCTACCCCTCCTGTCTCCTCCACAGCCTGAACCCTCATCAGCTTGATGTCATCCAAAGTTCCTGTCAGGGACATCACACATCCTGTCTCCCTGTTCCGCAGACGGAAGTACATCTGCTTCTGTTGGAGGGAAACATGCAAAACCACATGTTTAGATTTGATTCATGAATACATGTCAAAGTAATTCACAATTACATGTGTGACTTGTTTTATTAATGTGACAGTGTTTTGTTTGGTATTTTATTTATCATAATATTCCTCATTTTTTAAGTTTAGTATTTTTATTGATATCCCTCCTTCCATACCTGGAGTAATGGACGTAGGGATCCTATTCGCTGCCAGCCACTGAACTTGCACAAATCACCCACTTCACTTGGCTGGAGAAGTAGCTGTCGACCACAGTAGTTACTGCCTTCATACAACACCCACCTGGGAGGGAGGGGGGGCAGACAGCTATGTGTGTTAGCTCAGCTTCACAAATTTGCATATAAAAATGTGGGATAATGTAGGAAAAATAAACCACAAATGAACAGTCTATATTCATACTTCAAGCTGAGCTCCATGACTGACATATCTAATTGACATGGTGGCTTCCTCACGCCTTTGACATGTTTGCTGCTCTTAATGAGAATATCTCCCGTTCTGAAAACTAAGCTAACGCCATTTAAAGGAATTTCATGCGTCCCTGTCAAACCTTTTGCAGGAATATGAAAATGTAAATGTTTTTCCACTGAACCCGCAACACATCAGTGACTAAGAGTACATTAGTTAACAGATTTGATTTGGTTTAACAGAAGAGAGAGGTATACTCATATACACTGTAGGGGCCTGAATGCAGTTTATTGATGTCTGACTGATTGGCATGCAATAACTTAAGTGAATATGTAAAACAAGAGTAGTTTACATGGTTCATTGATTTAGAAGGAATTGGAAGGAATTTTTATAGTATTTACAGGTTGATGTATTTGCAGTTCATATTTACAGTAATGCGATAAGTTAATTGTTTGATTCCTTGTACTTAAAATGTGTGTGGACAATTTAAAATGTACAATATCTCATTTGTATTACATTAGTAATATTTGGCAATAGGTAATCTTGGTCAGTGAGGCAAGCAGAGAGTGGAGCCACACAGTTTTTTGACGTCTCTCATGAACGATTCTCACTTTATAATTTGATAACTTTGGAAATGAACAATTGTTCTGTACCAATTTTTTCTTGTGTCGAAGTAAACAGATAAACTTTACCGATTGGCCCTGTGGATTTTTTGATGTGGATTAGAACGTGGGGACGTGTGTCAAGCAAACGCTTTATTCATTGGAAACCTACATACACAACTGAAGAGCTGAAGTTATAGAAAATCAACGTTTTGTGTGTTACTCAGCTGACATTCAAAATGCTAAAATGTCCACAGACAATAGTGTTTTAAAACAACTTTAACATAACTATAAAACATTAATAACTTTTACTTTTAAATGTTGTATATGTATTTTATGAGCTGTTAATCAAGTTGTGATTAATAGCAGATTTTGATTGCTAGTGACGCGGCTGCTTATCGGTTTACATTTAGATCACGGACTGTTCATTTAAAGATAGCAAAAAGACACTGATGGAAATGTTAAAGTAGTGACATACATTCCTCCCTCCACCACCAGGGAGCATATGCGTGCGTCCAGGCCAGCCTGCAGCAGGTTCACGGCTCCATTTGTCAACACCACTCTGCGACCCCTACAGCCCACCTTACTGAACAAGATGATGGAGGGCAGAGAAAACTCCTGAACAGGAAGACCAGAGAGTTGAATTCATTATTAGTCTCATCCACAGTGTCTTACAATGAGTCCTTTATCACCACCAAGGCAGAGTGAGCATCACAAACAGCCCAAACGTAGCTTTTCATACACACACATGCGACAATACTCACAGGTCCAGCGGTCTGTATGGAGCGGATGGTAGAGTCTGATGACAGGAAGCCCATAGCCTCTGTGCTGGGGTATTCTCCCTCCTCCAACACGCACATGTTCTCTGTGAACTGGGCTCCTTCATACGCCACCCAGCTGATACAGAAAGACACGCACATTATTGGTGTCATATTGTTCTTCCATTTTGCCAATAACTCTCATTAAACCATCTTTAAAACTCTACTTTATACACTCAACTCCATGGCACTTGTATTAGTGTTTTCTACCATTTTATTGTAAGGTTGTTTGTTATTGTCACTGACAGGTGAACACGTGTTGCTAAGTTTATTCAGTGTGTTTCTAAAAGGGCGTGTTGGCACCAAGGGCCGTCAAATTTCTGTGAAATCAAAACATGTACAACTAAAAAAAAGAGGTTTTCATCTGGTACAAGCACTTTTTTTTTAGATTTGTGCCAAATAAATACAGTATTCATTTTTCAGCTAACTCTCGCTATCTCTTATACCCAGAATGTCACTGACAGTTTCAGACAGTTTTGGTGCCTACCTGCCAGCCAGCACCTTACAGGACCTGGGTATGAAGTCCTCATCCAGAGCTTCTGTGCTGTCCTCCAGAGCCACCAGCCTTCCCTGGAAGTCTGGCTCAGAATACAGCTGCACCTATAACACACATAACAAACAGAACTTAGTGACCCAGCTGGAACACACAACCGAGGTGGCTGAGGAAATATGGGTTAATCCATTTTACATAAAGCCTTGAATGGAGGGATGATACCTTGAATTTTGCTGTTCCCATCAGTGGGTCCTGTAGAACAGACAGGAGGGAGGTATTAACATTAGCTTTGCACTAACAGAGTTCTTAACAAAGAATTGGTTGTTTAGCTGTTGCTAAGATTTATTACGAATCATTTCTTACATGGAAGACCGGCTGCATGGAGGAGATCTTGAAGTTCTGGGCTCCCCAGTCGTCTGGGCTCGCATACAGGCCTTTCTCCAGGACGTAGAGCTCGCCGCTGAATCCAGGCTTCTCAAACGCCACCCACCTGCCAGGGACACAAAAACAACATCCTGAGTTGCCAAACATCACAGTGACAGAGCGATTCCTCAGAGCTCATTTATTAGAGACAGACCCAGGTAAAGCTCTGATCCAATCACTGTATTGAGCTGTATGCTATCATTATAAAGAGATAAGTCCATGCTTCGAAGAGGTTGTAAAACGATTCAGCAGGCGAAGCAGATGTGAAGCAAACAGCTGAATGTTACATAAAGGTGTTGATAAATTCACTCTGCCAAATGTGCAGCTGGCTGATTGACACAAATCTGTTAACTAAAAAAACCATGCTGTGTGCCATGTTTCAAAAGGTATTATTTAAGATGAATCTCTGACTTAAAAATGTATTTAAACCCTTGTAAACTTTTGTTTTTAAAAATGATGTACGTATAATTTCACTGTACAGTATGTACTATATTTGGATCAAAGCCTCCTTTTCTTTGCTGAAACATCTAAAAGAAGCTTGTAATGTATATTTTAAACAGTAACTAAAGACTCAACTCTTCTTATTCATATCACCAGTGTAAATCCTTGCCCTCAAGCCATAGAAGATTTTTTTCATCCTTTGTCAAACCTGACCTATTAATTACCCAAACAGATCGGTCACACTGGATTATTCATGCTGTAATTGTATCCTCTAGGGCTGTATGTGTGCACACGTGTGTGTGTGTGTGTGTGTGTGTCTGTGTTTGGGTGTACTGTGAAAGAACACTTATGTCTGGAAGGTGAAAAGCACACACGCCCAAACACTGTAAGGGCGTGGACAACAGTGTCAAAATGCTCATGAATTTTAACTTTGTGAGTTTGCTTTTGCTTTAACAGAAACTGCTCCACTTACACTCCACCCATGACGTTGACAGACTGAGTTTTGACACCATAGCCCAAATCCTCCATGTTAAGGACGGGAACCAGCAAGTCCACGCTGAGCGCCAGCTTGTCAAAGTGCCGCTCACTGTACAGTTTAACATGGGGGGACAGGAAATCCTCGAGAAGATAATAACACAGTAAGACAGTTAGAAAGTGAAAAAGCCAGTTCTCTATTTTCAAGTCCTCACTGTCCAGGATTAGGGCTGCAACTAACCATTATTTTCATTATCGATTAATCTGCCGATTATTTTCACGATTAATTGTTTGGTCTATAAAATGTAAAAAAAAAACATTGTGAAAAATGCTCATCACAATTTCCCAGAGCCCAAAGTGACGTCTTCAAATTGCTTCTTTTGTCCAGCCAACAATCCAAAACCTAAAGACTCTTCACTTACTGTCATACATGACAAAGAAAAGCAGCAAATCCTCACATTTAAGAAGCTGGAACCAGCAAGTGTTGAAATGATTAATCGATTATCAAAATAGTTGGCCATTAATTTTCTTATGATCAATTAAGTGACTAATCGTTGCAACTCTATCTAGGATAAAACTCTGTCACACAGGAAATTAAGTCTTTTATGTTTCCAGTTAATTTAGAATCAACAGGCACTGTTTAAATGAACAGTGAAATGGAAACAAGATCAAATAAGAAATCTTGCAGATTACCATTTCTTAGCGTCGATAACATTGCGGGTGATACTTACTGTGCATACAGGCCGAAGGGACAGGAGCCCGTCCTCGGAGCCTCCCCAGTCACTGCAGTGAGGATACTCCCCCTCCTCCAGGATGTACTGCTGGCCTTCGAAGTCTGCCTCTTGATAGCCCACCCAGCTACAAGAGACACATTACAAACTAACCAACAAACACACGCTTGTTTTGCACACACAGTGGTAGATTTCTTTTTTTCTTTTCATTAGTTTTACTTTAATCTTATTTGATTTTAAGGAGACAAAATATAATAATGGTTGGTTGCCTGCCAAACAAAGACGATTGGCAAATTATCTTTGGCTGATGACGATGATGATGATGATGATGATCACCCACCTGCATCTATTAACTAAAACACATACTTACAGACCACCAAGTATCTTTATAGACCCCACAGTGGACAATGTCTTCTTGTTCTCATCCGGTGCGCCTGATTTTTCCTCTTCCGGTTCTTCTTGCAAGTTGTACACATCACTGTCGACCTCTATGCACTCTCCATCAAAGTTGGGCTTCTCAAACACTAAGGCCTGGGTGAGAGAAGGAGAGGAAGGAGTTAAAGATGAGCCTTAGTTCTTAACACGGGACTTAAATGTGTGTTTTTCTGTGTGTGTGTGTGTGTGTGTGTGTGCCCCTATCTGTGTTTTTGGCTCATTTCTGTCAAGGTAGAATGCCATTCATTCCACAAATTACAGTGCAATGCAGTGTGCAATATATGTTGACATATCTCATATCTGTCTGTCAATAAGATGATAAGGTACACAGGTTACGACAGACTGTAGGCTAAGAGCTGTCAGCATGCCGGAGGCACACAATGAAATAGTGTTTGGATATGCTCTTTAATTCTAGGAAATTTTATAGGGTGTTTCCATCGCAGGAACCATTTGAGGAACTCAGGAACTTTACCTGCATTTCTACCAAAGGAATCAGGGACTAAATTTAGTTCCTGCTGTAGGGGTAGTACTTTCTGATGGCTCAGGGAACTACTCCGGCAGAGTTTGTAGGGCTGAATGTCGCTGAATGCAGCTTTATTCACAAAGGATTTATATTACAAAGATTAATATTAATATTGGGACAAGGGTCACGTGTCCTGTTGTTTATTAATATTAAAAATAAAGTTAGGCTTTGTTGTCGGCTTTCCAACTACTTTTCAAAAGAGAGAGAGAAAGAGAGAGAGATGGTGGTCGAGAAAGCTGGCAAGTAAATGAGTAGGAGCGGTGGATGAGAGCAAAGCGAGTCAACAAGAGAAATAAAATTCAATCTGCTGATAGTTTCCTGGCATTCACATACCAAAGCAGAAATAAATGTTAATCTAAATTCAGTCTGCTTGCCTACTTGAAATATCAGAGTCACGCAACAGTAAATACACAGAACAACAGGATGACTCTTCTTCACGTGTGAGTAATCTGTCTGATCTTCACAGCTCTTCAGGCGTGGTGGAAACACAGACAGGAATGCACAAAATGGACTTAGTTCCTAGTTTAGTTCCTTCAGTTCCATAGTTCTGGGAACATTTTAGTCAAAAAGTGCTATTAGCTACCAATTCCTAAATCATGACAATGAACAATATATTTTGGCTAATTCATTGGATGGACTTAAAACCACACACACAACTACTTTGGAATCCCACACTGAACAGCTTATCTTATCTCTATCAGTTTGACAAAAAAAACTTACTCAGCTTTGTCTTGTTACAATGTGTAATAAGTGCAGCTTATTTTGTCAATTAATGAATCAATTGTTTAGTCTATAAAAATGTAATTTACAATTTCTCCAAGCCCACAGTGATGCCTGATTTGTCCAACCAATAAGTCCAAAACCAAAAGATATTCAATTTACTGTCATATATGACAACAAAAGTATCAAATCCCAACATCTGAGAAACTTAAACCAGAGAATATTTGTCATTTTTGAAAATTTGTCATTTTTACTTGAAAAATGAATCGATTTTCAGTACATTAGCTAATCGATTAATCGACTAATCGTTGCAGCTTTAGTTCTGTCTGCTTTGAATATCATGTGAAACTATTGCTTCAGAAAAAACAACAACATAAAAAGTCAGTTCTCTCCTTCAACCAAAATGTTTAGGGGAAGTCATCCATGCTTTTATCACATCTCATCTGATGACTGTAACACCAGAGATCTTTAGAAGAAGAAGAGTCATTTCTCATTTCTAATATTTGGTGTATGACTCTTTAGTTTCTCTAAGTCTATAAATTATTTTAGAAGTACTCCAAAATATGAGCCTTAGAAATACGAATGCATGTACAAGCTGCAATGTTTTCCCAAGCCCATGTGACCCACTCAATATCCATAACACAGTTTGCTTTCTCAACCATCCTTTGCCTCTAAACCAGATTCTCTAATGGCTACTTAACTAATGTAACATAAGACTGTGTGTGTGGTTTCTTTAAACAGCAGATATTGATAGATGCAACAAATGTAAAGTAATGCAGAACACACCTTTAGTTCATTAGGATGATCCACCCTTATTACTCCCTGTAATGAAGAGACACATGTTTGTCAGAGAAAGACAATAGACAAAATGACAGTACAGTGCAAACATATATCCATATTTCATGTACTGTACCATTCGGAGGGGTCTAAGAGACCCGATGAAGGGCTCAGGGAAACCCCAGGTCTCTGGGCAGGGGTACTCCCCCACCTCCAGCACTCCTACAAAACCTCCAAACCCTGGATCAGCGTACACCAGCCAGCTAAAGACCACAGAGAAAGCATGGGAGAGAGGGTGAGAAGAAGAAGAAGGGGCAGGTGAGTGGGGCAATTTTAAAACTATACATCACCTCATTATGGAACATGAGAGAGTAATGACCATTTAGTGACTTTTTTCTTCACAGTGCTTTGAAGAGGCAAAACTGTCTTACCCTTTTACATAATGAAGGGACTAAATATTGTACTTCCACACTCTACACCATGAGCCACTTGAAAAATGTAAGTGCTAACCATCAATAATAAGCAGCAGCAGTTAAAACTATGACAACCACAAGCTCTAGCCTGCAGCACGCATTCCTTCGCAGACAGAAAACAGATGCTGCACACAGACTTTGTGAAAGGCTACGTTCAGACTGCAGGTAAAAGTCTCCCAACTCCGATTTTTTTTGCTCATATGTGACTCAGATCTGTTTTTTTTAAATAACAATGTGAACAGTACAAATCACATGGAATCTGATCTTTTCAATTCTGATTTCGTATGTGGTCCTAAATCAGATACAGGTCTGACTTTTCACTTGGTGAATACAAACATTCATTGAATTAAAAAATGTCAAATTTGGCTCTCTCTATCCTCATCCTCCAACAGCCAAACAAGAAAATTGAATCTGAGCAATAAATCTGCATGGTTACCACCAACAATAAAACTGAAAACTGTTTCTATAATGCAACATCCCCATTTACATACATTCCATGTTACTTTAAATGACACAGAAGAACTTTTGGCATAAGTGTCAGCTGAACTTACACTCCAGAGTGGACCTTAATGGAGCCGGTGGTCTGTGGAATCCCATAGGAGCCAATCTCTACAGTGTCGTCACAGTAAGACGTCACCCTCCCCAACCCATTTACCTCTGCAAACAGGTCAATTCGGGGTATGCTATAGTCCTATAAAACACAAAATAAAAATAAAATAGTGTGAGAAATTCCAGTTTTTCATTGGAAAAATCCATATTCACAGGTGAACAGATTATTTTGATACCTTACTTTGGGTATTATAAACATTTTTCTACAACACATTTTTTTTCTTTTTTCATACAACAAAAGAAACAAGAAACTTTTCAAAAGTTAAATGTTTTTAAACACAAGCAGCCATACAAAAACCTTGTCTGAATGAAATACAGTCTAAAATTGGCAAGATTTTGATCTATATCAGAACTCGTCTGATAAAATAGTAAGTATAAAACTAAGCAAGCAATGAGAAGGACACATTTCTGTGGATACCAAAAAAGTATTGAGGTTCAATACCCAACGCTATTTAGGAATTCCACAGGTATCATATGAACCCCAGGATCTATAAAACCTGCATAAGAATTCTGTGGCATTCTAGGAGGAAAACAAAATTGCAGGACATATAGTAAAAATAACATAATAATAACATAGGATTGCATCAGTACTGAGTAACTTACCCTAACAGCCAATCGGATGGAACCTATGACTATAGGTGCTGTTGGTACTGGCTGACCCATCTGGTCTAGTGTCGTTGGAGTTCCCTCCTCTGCCCACATATTCACTATGTGCTCTGTAGGACCTTCCTCAAGGGCGATGATACGACCCTGGAAGCCAGGTTTTTCAAAGAGGAGCCAGCTAAAGAAAAAGAAAATTACATCATACAAAATGTGAACCTTTTCTTGTTATTGTTAGTTTATGGATAGCTAAAGGGGATAATTAAACAGCTTCATGGAAGGCTCTAATAGACACACACAAAACAAGTGGAAACGATCTGGGAGGATGGTTCAGAAACATGACCAGTGCAAAAGTGCCAAGTGCAGACATATTACAGTATAATCTAAATCACTATCCAGGTATCAGCAAAAAACTTGCAAACAAACAAAGTAATGTTCTCACTCTCTAAGTTTTAGTAAATTACACTTATGAACACGGCATTCATAAACCTGCAGGGACTTTAGACTAGCACAAAGACCCTTACCATCCTCTAATGACTCTGACTGAGATAACAGGGGACAGCTTCATTGTGGTGGCGTCTTCTACATCACAGTAGAGTTCAAACGCTTCCCCTCCGAACTGATCATGTTCATGTATGACAATCTGGATGAGGAAATAGACATTTAATTAAAATATGTAACAGCAAACAATGTATTATTGACACAAATCATCTAAAATGCAAGTAAATAACATTTAATCATACCTTTCCAGGCCTTTTGTGGAACCCTCTTACTGCAGGTATCTGAAAGAAAATTTCATATTTCGATTATGAACTTGAACCTGTGCTTTAAAAAAAGACTTCAGTCCTCCAAACAGTAGAGCTAACTTGGTTCATTTGTTAGCCTCTTCAGAGTCAAATTATTTCTAGAAATAAGAAACATCTCTTATCACCACCTGCCATGTTCCAAATGTGGTCATTTGAATTGATTTTAAACTGGATGTTATTTAACACTATCAATTATATAAAAGTGGATATTGTTACAATAATGTTTTCACAGAATTGTGAGTAGGTCGGTTTGGTCAAGTGCATTTGTACTACTAGCACCAATACTGGCATCTACTATCTATTTCAACCATTTACTTACTGCTTTTAGCTATTTCAACTGTTTATCCATTACTTTTAGCTATTTCACCTATTTATCCTTCACTTTTACCTATCTAACAATTTATCCATTTATCTACGTTACGTTATCCAACTCCAGAAGTACTCCCTGGGGTACAAGTACCCCTGTTTAGGAATCACTGAGGTAGAATATACATTTTGATTGAAAGAAACCAAATTAAATTGTCTTGTAATGCCAAGGGTCTAAAGGGAGAGAAATGGACACATGTTGTGCAGCAGGTATTATGTGGACACTATGTTCATCTAAACACAAACTTGTTTTTTGCATAGTTCTGCTTTATTTGCATGGCGATGCAAATATCTAATTGTGACGTGACAGTGGAGCTTTAGCTGATCTTGTGCAAAATTCCAGACTGAGGACATGCTCCTTTATCCTGTCCTCACTTGCAAATGATTCATGACTGTTGCAACAGCACCACAAAACAAAATGATATTTAAGACACATCACCATGGAAATAAACTAGGAAATATCAATGGGTTGTGCAAAAGCCTGGCATGTCAAAACCCATTCATGCTTTGGGCTGTTAATTCTCTAGATTGCTAAAACTGTTAGTAATAATTAGTAAAAAACTGAAACCACAATAATTGAAGCTCTTCATTGAAAATATTGAAATTCCTACCTTAGTCTTAGAAGTAGAACGTTTATTTTGAGAAGTCTGCTGGCTGTAGTTGCTAGTTGGAGACAGTCCTGCAGGTTCCTTCAGGCCCACATCCACATTAGGTACTCCTGCTATCGAGGTCTGGTCCATCACAGAACTCCCCTCAGGATTTTGTTTAGTTTTAGTCGTCTGTGTAGAGCCCTGGGAGGCCTCAGATTCTCTTTTGTTCTTCTTGAGGTATTTCTCTAAATGATCAGGCAGCTTTATCTCTGTGAACAAGGGCAGAGGTGGAGGAGAGGAGGGGCTGAGTGCTGACTCACTAACTGTACCTATACCACCACCCACAAGTGGGCCCTGATCTATTACTTTCACACCCTCCTTATCTGCTTCAGTGCCAGGCAGAGGTGAATCAACAACTCCCTGCTTTCCAAGCGAGGGCAGGTCCTGTTGTTGGTTAGATGAAAGTGTGCTATTTGAGGCGGAGGTAGCTTCCTCTTTGGTCTTCCTGGAGAATCGAGGGGAACTCAGTAAGCTGGAGAGGATGGACATCCTTTCAAGTCGTGATGTCAGCTTCCCAGGCTCTTCTCCGCTGTTTTGTCCCTCTTCTTTTCCTGCTTCAATATTTGTCCCCTCTTTGACTCCATCTTTTCCTTCCACCTCATCAAGGGATTTCAATTGTTCTCTAGATGTGTGCATGGCATTATCGTGTGCACGTTTTTCCAGGGTCCGTCCTTCCCTGTTCGCTGCTTTTTGTTTAATCACCATAGCTGGGGAAGGATCCCTTAAACTTTTGCCATTTTTTCTCAAGCCAAACTGGAATTCCTCTGGATCAAATGTTCTCTCAAAATGGTCCTCCTTGATGGCCGGCATGGCAAAAGGTAGCGATGGGGACTTTTTACGAATATGCCTCTTTGGAGGTAGTGAGAAAGGAATGCTGCCCTCCTTAATGCTCCTGATAAAATCCTCAAAGTCATCAGACACAAGAGATTCATCCTCACTGGCTGAGGCATCTAGTCTTCTTTTATGTTCCTTCTTCTGTTTTTGATGATGTTCCACATCTAACCAGCTAGATGGAGATTCCTTCTTTAGCTTAAGACTTTGAGACTGATCAGATGGTTTCGCTGTAGCAGAGAGAGACAAACTGCCATTGAGTGCTGGCTTTGAAGGCTTTTGTGGATCACTGAGGTTTATGGTTTTCTCTTCTCTTAAAGTCTGCAGTTCCTGTTTCACACCACTATCTGTTTTTGTTTTTTCTTTGGTGTCTTCATCATTCTTCTGAGCGTCAGTACTTTTAAGTACTTTATCTGGAACAACAGCAGGCTTGTCTTTTTGTTCTCCACCACCTTTTTCGCTAGATGCATCTTTTGCAAAAATGGGTTCTGACTCTTGCTTGGCATCTATTTTTGATGAATTCATCTGCTGATCCTCCTGCTTTGTCACTTTGTTTTCAACTTCCACACCCTCTTTAATGAGATTTTTCTGTTGCTGTTTCTTATCAGTCTTACTAGCTGCTTTTTCCGTTGGGTTAGCATTTGGGGCTTTGAAAATTGTGGATTGATCAGTGTTTTTCTCTGGTTTCTTAATCTCCACATGTTCATCTTTGACAATTGATGGCTTCTGGTCCTTTTGGGTGCTAACTTCAGAGTTAGCATTCTCAATTACAATCTCATTCAACAAACTCTTGGTGGGGTTCATTGGTGAATCCTTAATTTCAGTCTTCTCTTGAGCTCCCTCAGCACTCTGAGGTGTGGTGCTTACAACCGTTAGTTTTTGAATTTGGCTTTCTGATTTCTTCTCTGGAGTTCTTACCGTTTCCGGTTCCTGTTTTTGGTCAGTATTTGGATGTTTGGATTCTGTTGACTTGCTTTTGTCTGGTTTTGTTATGTCCTCATGTTGATCTTTAACAATTGTGGACTTCTGATCCTGCTGGTTGCTAACTTTAGAGTTAGCAGTCTCAACTCCAATCTCATTTGGTAAACTCTTCATCGATAAATCGTTTGTTTCACTGTCTTCTTTAGTACCTTCAGCACGGCTTACAGCTTTTAGTTCTGGAGTTTGACTCTTCTTTACAGCATCAGTGTGTTTGTCCTCCTGATTTGCTTCATTATCCTTGACTTCCGCATCTTTGGTTAGAAGTACTTTGGGTTCCCGTTCATTTTTCACTGTTGATGCCTTTGTCTGCTGATCTGTTTCCTTATCGCCGCTCTCTGTATTTTCTTTTAAGAGGATCTCACATTCCTGCTCGACCACACTGGTTGTATTTTCATGGACTGCGCTTCCTGCTTGCTCTGCCTCTGTCTTCTTCCCTTCCAGGTTATCTGTAACTACCGTCTGTGGTTCCTCCCCTGAGTCAGGCTGTAAACATTTCTCCTGTGATGATGAATGTGTTGGTTTCTCTGGTTTTGATATGTCTTTCTCTGCTTCGTCCTGGATAATTATGCCTTTGAGCTCCTTTTTGCAACTGTTCTGTGAGTCAGTGCTTTCCACCGCTGCGTCATTCAGCTTTTCATTTGGTTTTGAGTCTTTCTCCTGTCTTTCAAATTCTCCTGCAAGTAAAAGAGGCTCTTTGTCCAGCTGATTTTCAACATTCTTGGGCGATTCACAAACAGTCACAGTCACTGTTTGAATGTCCAAAGCCTCTGCTGGTTTCCTGCCAGCCTCCTCTTTACATTTCTGCTCTACCTCAAAATCTTTTACTAAATCTCTGCTTAATGTGGGCAATCTATCATTTTCAAGAATAATATTTGTGGTTTCATCCTTCAACTCCTTTTGTTGTTCTGTACTGGCCAGGTTAGCATAAACTGAAACAGCAATGGAAGTGGCTGAAAGTACATCTTTTAGCTCAGCATCGTGGTCTTTTGAGGCCAATTTAGCAGGAAGACTATTTCTGGTATCATATTCTTTAGAAGTTACTGTATTTGTTTTTGTAAGGGAAACACTATCGGGCATAACACCTTCCTGATCAGAGTGGGTCATTATGTCACAGTGAATGCTGTCATCCACAACAGGTTTGGCTGACATATCAGTTACATCCTCATGAGCTGGTATTGTGTTCTCAGGCAAAACGGCAGAATTTGTCTCTGGAAGGCCTTTATCCTGGATTAAACATGGTTTTATGTTACTTATTAGCTGGGTTGTCTCTAAAATGTCTATGTCTTTTACTTCTTCTGGACAAATCTTTGGTGAAAACAGTGTTTCCTGTTCCTGTGTGGTGTTGTCACTTTGAATGTGAGATACATTTTCAGGTGGAGACTCAATTTTTGTTTGTTGTTTGGTCTCACACTGACCTTCCCGGCTATCAGTCTCAGCATTATTTACATCCGTAACTGGCGACTGAGGTGGACTTGCATTGACAACCTCACTGCTTGGCAATACCTCAGCTCCTGGGCCTGTAACTGGGGTAACCTTTGCTTGAGTGTTTTCTGTAATAATCGCATCGTTGTTTTGTATTGGCTGGATATTTGAAATGTCTTCAGCTGTAGAACTGGTTATGCTCTCCTCTAATTCCTTTTTCTCTTTTCCTTTCAGTTTGATTTCACTGGTACTGGACTGATTGTTTGTGAGTTTTATTATGTGTTCTTCTTCCCCTGTAGACAGAGACTTGAATTTAAATATGTCACCATTGTCCTTCACTTGATCTGCTATGACACGCTCCGCTGCTTTGACAGCTGTCTCTGTGTTAGTGTTCTGATTTGAGTCCTCCTGTTCAGATGTGCATGTGCTTGCAGAATTCTCAGTTGGTGAATGTTTTCTGGATTTTACTTTGTTGGAGCTGCTCTGACCTCTAGGAAGCTTGCTTACAGATGATGAGGGATTCGTGGAATCCTTTACTGGACCTTTGTGGTGTTTGATGTTGTCACTCTGTTTGGACAGCCTCGATGAGACAGTTTTCTCTTGCTTGGTGGGAGGTGGAGAGACACACAAGGTGGGTGTGTCACTCTCTTCATGGCTAATGCTTCTTTTAGAGAGGTGTTTGGATGGTCTTGTTGACAGCATGCTTCCTGTTGGAAACACACACACACACAGTTTTAATACAACAAAAACAAAAATCTCGAATGACAAAAAAATGTCCTCAACTTAAAGGAATAGTTCGACATTTTGGGAAATACGCTTATTTGCTTTCTTAATGAGCGTTAGATGTGAAGATCAATGCCACTTCCATATCTGTATGGTTAATATGAAGCTGGAGCCACAAGCCGGTTAGCTTAGCTTAGCATAAAGACTGAAAAACAGGGGAAAAAAAGCCCAGCTCTGTCGAAAGGTAACAAAATCTGCCTACCAGCACCTCTAAAACTCAGTAATTAACACGTTGTATCTCATTCTTTTAATCCATAAACTAAAAGTGTAAAAACAACACGTTGTGGTTTTATGGGGGGTTATGTGCAGGACGGCCGCAGTTTTTGTATTAATTAAACAAACAAGGTATAATGTGTTGATTTGTGAGCTTTAGAGCTGCTGGTAAGCAATTCTGTTATGTCTGGACAGAGCCAGGCTAGCTGTTTCCCCCCATTTCCAGTCTTTGTGCTAAGCTAAACTAACCAGCTGCTGGCAGTAGCTACATATTTACTGCACAGATACGAGAGCAGTATCAATCTTCTCATCTAACTCTCAGCAAGAAAGAAAATATGCAAATTCCCAAAATGTCGAACTATTCCTTTAACACATGAACACTTTTTAAACCTCAAAGTGTTTTTGTTACAATGACAGTGTTAACAGTACTGGAACTGCCTGATTTACTGTCTAGCATACAAAATGTTGTAATTGTACTGTCTTACCTTTCTTGGGACTTTCAGGGAGAGGGGGTGGTGTCTCACTACCAGGTCTCTCGCCAGGAGTTACTTCTTGCTGCTCTGGACTCTGCTTCTGGACTGTGCTGGGTCTGTTTGAGTCTGTCTGACCGGATGTCATTTTTTTATAGTTGGTGCCACTTGTTTGAGTTATCTCATTGTTCTGCTTTCTTGTTGGAGATGAAATGGGCAACCGACTCTTTGATGCCAGGGAGGCGTTATTCTCCAGATGATTTTGCCCTTGTTTTTTGACATCCAGGCTCTCCCTGTCAGTCTCCTCATGGTCTTTCTCCACACCATTTACCAGGTTTATAGAGCCACTGTCCTCATCTGACTTTTCTTTAATAGCCTTTGTTCCTGTCCTGTGTGTTGTTTTTGTGGGAGAAATGTCTCCTGATAGAGCTCTCCCTCCCCTGGTTTCTTCAAAACTTGGTTTCCTGCCAGCTTTGGTTGTAGTGACTGGAGATTTCAAAGATTCTTTGGTTTTGGGTTGTTTCTGCAGTTTGGAAGTGACCACAAGCCCAGAGGCATCAGTCACTGATGTTTTATCTGGTGTCACGGGTGATTTCACATCAGCATCTGATGTTGACCTTTTGGGGATTTTAGACTTTGAACCTGTTGCACTTGAGGGACCACTGGTGCTTTGGTCTTTTAATGTTGGTAACATAGAAACTGTTTTATTATTGCTATGCTCCCTCTGTGGTGGCATATCACTGGAAGTTCCCACTTTTGTGCTCTCTGTGGAGGCCTTAGCCTTTGTTATCACAGTTTTGGCCTTGCTGCCAGCAGCTGAGGATGTGGTCTTTGCTCCACTTGCTGTGGTATGCCTACTTTCTGCTGCTGCTTTAACCCCTCGTTTAGAGGGTGTAGCCTGGTTAGTCCCTTGGCCTCTTACCCCAGACCCCACCGCTTGTGACTTTGCTCTGTACATGTCTGAGGTTGCAGAGATATCACCAGAGTCAGAGGCCTCAGAGTCTGTTTTTTCTTTAATTAGGGGTTCAGGAGTATTCGTGTCAGAGTGTGTTGTTGGAAATGGCTCCAGATTGGCTTCCTTGAGTTCCACATTGTTGTTGTTTTGGAGGCTTAGAAGAGAGAAAGAGAGAGAGAGAATAATTAACAGAAATATTTTTAGAGTTTTAGAGTCTTTAAATAAGTAACAACGAATAGCGCATTTCATTTTATTCTCCTGTTGGAATGATAAAGTGTCTACATGCGAGTAAAATAACTTAAAAGTAATAGTTACTGTAAGACATTTCGGGAAATATGCTTATTCGCTTTCTTGCTAGTTAGATGAAAAGACTGATACCACTCTTACGCCTGTACACTAAATATGTAGCTGGAGCCAGTAACTGGTTATCTAAGCTTAGCAAAAAGACTGGAAACAGGGAAACAGCTAGCATGGCTCTGTCCGTGAGATATCAATCTCCTCATCTTACTCTCAGCAAAAAAGCAAATAAACGTATTTCCCAAAATGTCAAACTATTCATTTATTCTTTGTATTGTAAGTAAGTTATGTATTGTAAGTTTGCATTGTGAAGTTTTTGGTGTCTTAAAAGAGAGTTTAAACTTCAAAACACAAACGAGAAATTATTGTTAAAACTCAGAGGTATTTGAAAGAATCCCCCTGCAGTAGTTCTGAACCTATACATCAAACCAAGTCCTCAGGTATTTTTCAGGCATGAACATCCATAGCCTGGAGTGCACAATAACTCAGTAAGATTCATAAGGCATTACTGAAGTCATGCCGCTATTCATTCTTTCTTCTTTCAAGAGCAGTATCTTTATGTATGGCATGCCCTTTTTTCTATAGGCATGTGTCTAGATGTAACCATGTCACCCTAAAGTCAAACAGAAGTGTGCAGGCAGTAGTCACCAGTTGCCCGTCAAGTTTTGTAATGACTAACTTATTCAGGTAGTGAATATACACCATAGGTAAACACAGCAAGGTGACCTTCATTGCAATTGAAACTTGACAAAAAGAAAAATAATGCTGGCTTGATTATTACTACATTGATTGTTTAGTAAGTAACACATTCCTTTCAGGAATATTTAGCGTAATCTACAGTACTTTATAGAAAAACGTCACTGTTTTTGTATGATGTTTTTGTACAGTAGGCTATATGAATATTTCAGTGGAGGTTTAGCCTGTATTGTTCTCTTCTGGTACAATAGAGCATGGGAACTCAGAGCTCAGGTTGCATGCAAGCTTAGTTCACTTTAGCTCCCCTGCTTTCCGTTTCTCCCAGGATCAAAGGGACTATTAAACAGTAACCACAGAAAATTAAAATACTCACAGTTTCACCTCTGTTGTCTCTGAAGTCTTTGAAACTGAATCTCTGCTGTACTCCTCTCCCGTTGGTTCGTTCCCATCGAAACTTGGCTCCGGGCTAATGTACACCTTCTGGGCAAAAACCTTGTGTTTTGAAGGCAGATTCACAGTCTTGCGTGTAACACGAATTTCTCTTGATCTGCGTCTCTCCTGAAGCGAACTTTGCTTTGAGTGTGTGGCAGTGTCAGGCTCCTCTGGCTGCGGTAAGGTTGTTTGGAACTCCCCTGTAATCGGTGCCAAGGAGATGGCTGATTCTGGCAGGCTGCCACTGGACGGCAAAGTCTCTGAGGGGGTAGAGGGGCTGTCTGCAGTGCCCTGAGTGACTGAGTCATCCTCAGGAATTACTATGACAGGTAAAGCCAGCACGGGAGGCGAGTCTGCTCTCAAGCCCTCCTCCCCTTCTTTCATTATATCCTTCTCTTTCTCCCCCTCCCTCTCCCCTTCCTCCTCCTCTCCCAGGTGCGTTTCCACCCATATGGCTTTGTGGAGTTGGATAGGAGAATCATCTCTGGGTACTTGCTCTTTCTCAGGTGAAGGGCTCAGTGCTGTGGCTACACTTTCCCAAGAGAATATGTGAGCCCTTCTCTTGGCTGAGTTTTCCCTTGCTATGTCTGGAGAGTCTTCATCCTCCTTTTGAGTCGTGATGAGGTGTGAGGTGGACGACTGAGAGCCTAAAGTTATCCCTCTCAGGGCAGTGCTGTGCCCCTTCTCTCCAACTTTCAGTGATGCTAAGCTTATAGAGGTTAAGTTAGGTGACTTTGAGGCCTCAGCTGCTTGGGAAAGAGGGATTTTAACTGTCGACAGTGGGGTCTGGTTAACTGCATTATCCTCACTGGAACCCTCTGTATTATTCAGGGTACTTTCTTCCAAACTGACCTGCAACCTCTTGCTTACTTCCTCCACCACTGACTCCGCAAAGCCTAGTTCTGAGCTCAAATCAGCACTTGGATGAGTGGTAGTAGCAAGGTCCAGAGCGGTGGGAGTCACATTCCCAGAATTCCCGCACACATGCACCTCCCTCACACTGCTTCGGCCGCTGCTGTTACTATCTGCGAACGGGAGCTCTGCGTCATCTGTCAGCATAGAAGCCATGCTTGAGGCGCTGGGACTGGAGCTTTGGCTGAGGGTGTCACCATGCTCTGCTCCCGTTCTGGACTCTGGACTTAGCTCACTGCCTTTTCGAGATGGAGTTGGAGTCTTTAGCCCATCCTCCTGTTGAGACTGGGGTAAACGTGGAGACAAGGGGGATGTTGGGGAACTTGCAGACTCTGAATGCTTCCTACTACCGCTCTTCTTTCTCTTGGAGCTGAAGAAATTGCTGAGGCGATCAAACACTCCCCTCTTCTCCTCCGAATTCTGACAGAGGACAGACAAGAAGCAGACAGAAAGATAAATATTGAGGTGGAGAGAGCAGCTGACACACACTTTTCTCTCTGGCTTTACTAAAAAAAAAAAAAAAAACAGAAGAAAACAGAAAACTAAAACTAAAACGTATGCTCTATGATAGATATGTAGCTGAAAGCTAAGTGATGTAAATAGCAACAAATTACCATAAATTTCCTTTGAGGAACTGCAGTTAAATTATGGACTACCACACTTTTTTCTTTTTGTTTTTTTAAGATATCTCCAGGTTGGGAAGATATTTACACAATCCTGCATTTAGTGGGAAGTCAATAAATTAACTGCACCCACTTATTCTATATCTTTGGAAAAAATATGAGCTAACTAATGTTTAAAATCAAATTAAAAGCATATATACAATTTTAGAACAGGGACAAGATGAAGATTACTAGGAATACACTTAATACACTGTAAAACAATACAACTACTGCATCCAGTTTCTGGAGAGAATATGCATGGAAAATACAGATTCAACAAGCTAAATACAATTTATTAGTGAAAAATGTTGGAGGCAATGTGGCAAAAATCACGCCTCGTTTAGTCTTTTTTTTTTGGTTTTGCCCCAATGTTAAAGACATTCTGGGAATGAATAATTACAGAATTTGAAATAATTATTGGAAAGCCTCTTATGTTGGATGTAGAATTTGCATTACTTGATAGAATGTATGAATGACAACTTATGTAATAAATAGTAATTATAAAGAAATTAATGTGTATTGGACTTTAGGGATCACCATATATCTATATCTATCTCTCTATATACCTCTATATCTATATATATCTATATAGATAGATAAAATACAGTTTGATTCTATTTTCCCATGCCTATTAAAAGAGTTACGAGTTACAGAGCCCTTTAAAATCTGTACAGCAGCTCAAAACTACACCAAGCTGAACATGTTAAATGCAGACACCCTGGTGCAAATAACAACACACTGGTAAAACAATCAGGCTGGAGTGGGATGACTAATGACTAACTAGACAGATGAAAACTTCTTTGATGCTCAGTTCAAGGGTCACTTAGTTATCACAGCTACTAACTGTACATAAACAGTAAAAGAATGAAGTCGAACAAGACAGGCTCAGGTCCAACAAGAGCCTAATAATCAATGAGAACTATATCATTTTTAATATAGGGTACAGCTTGAAACACCAGCAGTGACTTCCAAATGTTATAAACCACATTTTAGTGCTGCTATGACAATTTTAACAGGATGTATATCACAGCCAAGAAGACCTGACACAAAGAAAAAAACACCAACATAAAACACACCCTGCCAAACCTGGCTAAACTCTAGTCACAGTATAAAGAGCACATGTTAGGACAAGATTCATGAACCACTATAAAAAGCAACAGTTACAGACCACAGTGTAAAAAGCAACAGTTACATACCATTTTGACTTCCTGGAGTCTAAACTGTTGAATTCCTTTGGAGTTCTGTGTCTAATTAATGCTTAGATCGCAAAATTAGCTGATGAAAGAAGTTAATATTTACGTCTTTTAGAAGACATAATGATCCTTAGAATGATCCTTGATCTAGATAGTCACAAAAGTGTTCATAGACAAACAGTACAGGCTGCAATGACTTGTGTGTGTCGACAGTTAAGTGTCCCAGCAAAGTGTCTGACTTGAGGGCATGGCCATTTGCATCACAGCTGCAGTGTGAAAAAAATGCTTGTGAAAGAGGGTTCACATGGCAAACAAGCAAAAAGAATTCACAATCCAGTGAAACTGAAAGGGTGTGGATAGACGTTCTGGAGAACACCCCACCCTTCCCCATTCTAAAGCTGGACAAATCAATGGGACATCTGTTATCTACTGCGCCTTTATTTAAGAAGAATTCAGTTAGTCTCAGTTACGACTCATTAAACCTTTCATTTAGATAGGAACTATACAGTGAAATGGGTCAAAGGTGCCACAATACACTGCTGTACGAGTAAGAAAATACACGTGCAATCACATTTGCATTTATCTTAACTGCTCTGAGAGTTAAATGTCAGTATTTCCAGTGTACTTTCTGAAAAGGCCGTTTTCTAAGATAAAAACATGTTTCGACACACTCTCCACTGTTGTCAAACTTTCACATAATTTCACTGAGCAAACAGCAGGTAAAGACAGTCTGTGGCCGGGTTTTCCAGTTCATGTCTAAATAGAATGAAATCTGACTAAGTAGCCTGGTTTGGATCAAGTATTGTTTTGGCTTTAATGTGCAGTCAAAGTAGTGATACTGTACCTCCAGGTTGTTTTGACTCATTCCCAAATCCACCATGTTGAAGAAGAGCAAATTAAAAAAGCGCATAAATTGAGTATCTTGTGTCCAGTGTGTGTTTAAGTCGTCCCTCTATGCAAAGCTTCTACTATTAGCTCTCCACTAAGCATTCCCCTTGTGTTTACTCATAGCAATGAGAAATGTCAGGTAGGTGGAGATATAGTACCATACCTGTGTGCATTTTGGCCCACTTCCTTATCTGTCAGCCAAAGCTCTGCTTCATTCTCCGATCTCGGCAGCAGATAATAATAAAAGGCACACACAGGAACAATGATGTTGATCTTAATTACAGTTAAATACCGCAGGGCACTGGATCTTTCAGACTGCATGCCAAAGAGTAAACACAATGCCAGGTTGATGTTTTGGGGTTTTCTTAGCTATAAAACCAACAAAATTAAAAATCTTTCTTATTGTTATACACTCTAAATATGACACGCTTGAATTCCTGAAAACTTTTAATAAACATGGGGACATACTCGAGCATCACTCCTTAACAACTCCCACTGACACAAATATGACTGAGAGCAGGTTTGACAGGTTTGAGTCTATGGAAATAGCCCAGGGACATGAGATCCCATAGGATTATGTGGATCTTTTCTTAAAGGGGAAGCACACTTTTACAGCAACTAAATATTACGTTTTAATCACCTATGACAGGCTAGTCTGTCACTGAGCATTTACCACTGTCCCCTACAGGCAGAAATGAGGGAAAACAGTCTGAAACTGGTGATGTCATGGAGTTGTGCAGCTGTTTGGAGAGTAAACTGGAAAGGAAAGCTAAGCATGGACATTTCCTTGAGTCAACCTTCGTGATAAACTTTGGAACCTGCACGAAATAGTGATTGGAAAAGTATAAATCAGTTACAGTAAATTAAGATTATTACTATTCTCACTTGACCTGTGTCGTCTATTCACTGTTGAGTGCACAGTTACACAAAACATACCTATCTACTGTTTGCTGACACACCTTCCAATTGTGACCTAATAACCCGAAAGGAAATACTAACTGTAATGAAGGTATGATCCAGTGTTTTTCTTCTCTTGCTAATCAAATGATTTGTGTTTGTATATTAATGAGCAGAATAGCTAGTAACAGCAGAATATACAGCCTTGCCAAAAATCTTCACTCATCAAAAGAACAGTCATTTATTGGGTCATTTAAAAAGTGGAATCTGACAGCAAAAAAAGCTGTTTTCAGATTATTTACTTAGTAAAAGTATCAATACAGCAATATATAAATACCCCATTACAAGTAAAAGTCAAAACGTAAGTCAAATACTCTGTATGTACCAGCAACAATACTTATTTTTTGCATTTCTTTTGTTACTGTTGTTGTTCTGTTCTTGACAAAAGTGTGATGGCGGGCATGGACCTCATTAAGAATTATTTGCTGTCAATATGAATTCTATTCATATAGAATTCGATTCAATTACATTTTTTTTTAATACAACAAAAACAATATTACCATTTAGGTAAACAATAAAAACAGAATAATTGAAACATGAAGGTAATTATCCCTAAAATCAATGCTTTTATGAAGAATAGAGTAATGATTTGAAAGAAAAACTTCTATACAGTTGCAATAAAAACTATTATTATACTGCAGAGACTTTGCTTTTGAAAAGCACTCATGCATACACACACACACACAAACACACACACTATTCTGTAACATCTTAGGCTTTTAGTCCAACACTGATAATAAATGTGAAAATGTGTTAATAAAACCAACCTTGAAGAACTTGGAGGCTGAAGTAGGGCTGTATGGCTGAGTCATGTCGAAGCTGATCATGGAGGTGGACTCGGAATGAGGGTCCCAGTCCGATTCAGTCTGGAAACTGCACTCTGTGGAAACACTCATCTGGTCGTAACTCCTGGTGGAGAGAGGCAGGAAATGGAGAGGGGGTGTCAGGGGTTGGGGGGGGTCACAGAGGATGTTATGTCATTAGCCTTTGTTTTCCCTCTCAATGTACAATGCTTATGTTTGAAGTCCAATGTATTCATCAAACTCCTTGTCATAAAACTTTACTACAATTTATGACACTTTCGACAGATATCTCTTTGAAAGTGTACTGATTAATCAATAATGAAAGTAGAATGGTGCTGTATTGGTCTAGTTCAAAAAGTTACACATAGGATCATGGGCTGTCCCCAGTCAGTGTACACATGTTATCATGAGCAATGTACAAATAAAGGTCTGGTGCGGGCCATGTTAGTGTTCTTAAATGCACAGAGGCACCTTTAATTGTTCTTAACTGCAGTGACGTTTTCCAATCTGCCTTTGTGCGTCGAGTTGCAAAAACATACAGAGGAGACCGACAATATGACACTTGACAGACAACATTCACTCCCCAGCGGCAAACCGCGCACACTGAGCAATTAGAGTGCCGCTGAGCATTCTAGAACACGTGTGAGGCATGAGGAGGTGCATCTCCTTCAAGAGGAGTGGCTTTTCTGCAGCTGAAGTAGGTCAGCTGCCTCTGCGCATTTACAGACAAATCACACCCAGTCTGGAACCAAAGAGTCCTTTGAGCAACAAGCAGTCCAATACAATGGCAGACAACATTCCCCCTCAGATGTGCTAAATGTGCACTTTATGCATTCCTGTACTGTGTCTACAAGACACAATCCAGTGTCACAATCATGGGTTCAGCTGCACAAGGCGCACAAAGATGGCAGCCTCCGGGTGTGATGTCATCAATTCTCCCAAAGTGCAACATATCCAAATGTCAATATTCACTTAGTAAGAGAGGACACGTTAATCCAAGACTTCAACTTACTCCATGATATTGTTTGTCAAGACATAACAGTAATATGGCGGCATATTGTTGGCACCTGTGGCAGTCATTTTACAGTAGTTCCCTTTAGCAGCACCTTGGCCCCAGCCACTATCACCAGGACATGAGTCTTTGCAATGTAGTGTTTCCCCACAAGGGGGCAGAGCTAGATTGGTTTTCCAGGAACGCAGGCAGAAAGACAATTCAGTTGACATGAATGACTGTTTTGTAGCATTGGTCTGTGTTAAAATGCGCCAAGACTTTGAAGTCAAGCTGTGCCGTTAATGACTGACTGAGGAAAATACTAGAAAAGGCTAACATGGAGATGAACACCCAACCTTCTGCAGCAAGTGTAAAAGCAGATACAGTGATTTATTTTGTGAAGTCATGTTAAATAATGTACGGTGTGTGGAAATTGCATTATTCTATGCCTTCAAACTCTGAGCGGACAGAGTTAGAGCAGTAGATCTAGAGGGCTTGTACGCAGATATTCTACCATGTTTACATTCTTTGTGCAGGCTGAGCTGTGGGATGAATCAACCACGCCTCACCTGACATGATCCTCAGTAGTTTTAAGTTTCCGCTTGATTAAACAGGTTGATCGTCTGTTTGCGCACTTTTAAACCTGGAGCTATTAAAACCTCATAATGATATTTTTATATTTACATGATCTATTAAAGATATGTAGAGTATAGCAGTCTTGTTTATATATACACCTTTATCTATTAATGATTATTTAAATGTAATTTCTGAGGTTATTGTTTTCTTTTGTTGTCCTTTTTTTGACAAAGTATCATAAATTCAGTGAGATAAGCATTATATTAAACAGAGGGTAGGGCATAAGTTTTGTTAGGAGAGGATGTGGGCATTTTATGTATGCTTGTGTGTGTGTGTGACGCTAGTGTAGATTGTGCTGACATAGATTGATGTAATTCATTAATTACTATCAGGACTACAGCCTCCCTCTCATTATGCTGATACAAGTAGGTGAAGAGAATAACAGGCAACAGCAGCCACAACTCTCAGCCTGGATTAATGCTGCTGCATCAAGTGTTACAGTCCCCCCGTAGATGCCTCCAGCATGTGAATTGATTTATAGTCTAGCGTGGGATTTCACACGTTGACATCATGGCAGCAGTGCAACAGTAGATGGATGTGCTCTACAGTATCAGGCTGCGTCATGTATTCACTTGTCTAGTGTTACTGAAAATGTAAACGATTACTGAGCGTTTCTTCAACTTGCCCGATGTCTTTACGATCAAAGATCTCTAGTGGCAAGGAATCTTGAAGGAGAAAACATAAGCAGCCCTAGCTGACCAATCAGAGTACTTGTGGTCTGCACATGGTATCTCCATAGCTGCTGTAATCCTACAATTAGCTATATTTTTAAGGAGGTGCATGTCACTTAATAAGTACTTATTAAATTATTAATCATTTAGTCTATAAAATGTCAAAGAAAAATGGTGAATATAAATTCTATTCATAGAGAATTCTATTCAATTTTTTTTAATACAACAAAAACAATATTACCATTTAGGTTAACAATTAAAACAGAATTACTGAAACATGAAGGTAATTGTCCCTAAAATCAATGCTTTTATCAAGAAATGAGTAATGATTTGAAAGAAAAAGAGTCATTCTTTACAGTTGCTATAAAAACTATTACTATACTGCAGAGACTTTACTTATGAAAAGTGCACATGCATGAAAGAACTGCTGTCAACTTTAGTTTCACACAAGTTCGAAGGCTCTTGGTGCAATATGAAAGACAAGCTGCTGATGCTTTGTTTTGCCCATGATCCAAATGAACTGCCTTGTAAACACTTTAACAGTCAAATAAATCAAACTATGGAAGCCTATAGGGGACTACATTACAATGATAATGTAAACTTAAAAATGTAATTCCACAATAGCATTACAATTTTCCACATATGTATGTGTTATTTGAGTAAAAATGAAAATGAAATAATCCACTTTTCATTTGCACTTTCACATACTCGTATGGGCGTTCTATGACCATATTAATTACATTAAATTTGAATATTGTCCTCTGTATGCTGATTATTGCCTTTTTATTTTTACTCAGATAACATACATTTTCAAATTTACATTTTCAGTTTAATAAAGTCCCCTATATGCTTCCATATAAAATGGTGAGGACTGGGATTTGGGGCTGGGCAGGCTGGAGGCCAGGTGACCAGTAAAAGCTTACTGTGAAGGGAAAAAGTGAAAGATGCACTCTGTAACCTTTGACCCTAACACAACCTTACCTAGGCGGTATTGCAAAAGAGTTCGAACGTCTGCAAGCACATGGAGCTAACGCCAGGTGTCATCTTCAAAACAGTGACAGCTCACTGTGAGAGGATAATTGCTACCGATGCATCCTTACCTAAAAGGGCTTTTGAGAATAACCCCTGATCTTGTTAAGTTAAAGAAAAGTTCCAGAATCAGTTGGGTGAAATGTGTTTCCCCACCACCGTCAACGTGCAGGCACAAGCCAGCTCCAACTTGTCTGAACCTTCTCTTTGTTTCACCACAGACAAAAGCTCTACTGTTGGAGGCGCACAATTTATGAGATTTTAACGAGGAATGTTTACTGTTATGTCTTTGACACACCATAGCAACTAATGTCATTTCTGGGGGTAAGAGTTGAGTATCTTATAGGGAAGATGTGATGTAATATTGGGTGCACAGATGGAAAAGTAGGACGTGTGACAAAAAAACAAGGTAGGTTTATTATTTGTTGCATTTAACCCCCTCTCTCTCCCTTCTCCCTCATTTGCTGTCTGTCTCTACTGCACTCAATTTAATAAAGGAAGAAAATGACATTTACACATAAAAAGAAAACAATTCTCATATGGGTTGGTTTTCTTCAGTTTGGAGGACTTGTTACCTTAACAGCTAGTTTGAACATGGGAGGCCAGCAAAGATAATGGACTAACCTAGAAAATAGAAATGTTTTTTCTGTAAATAGTAAGAGTGGTAACATCCCTTGCCTTTTTCATTGGGCTTCAGTGTAACATTATTAAGCCAGAGAAACCTGTTAGCCTGTGTTAGCTTAGCTCTTATCCCGGCTCTCTTCCCTCCCTTCCTGGGCCCACGGCGGGGCTTGGTCCGGCAGGAATCTGTCTGGGAAGGCAGTGATCGTCCACAATCCAATCCCTGTGCTTCCTTTTCCAATGCCAATGACTGGATTTCTGTCATAGGTAATACGTGCTTCCGCAATAAAGCCGAAAAAAATCACAAATTAAAACCAAAATGCAGCAACGTTTGAAGGAACTACTGGCCTCTGCATCTGCATGCGCCATAAATGTGTACCTATGTAAGTTACATTAACTAGGCTATTAACTAAGAGGACAATACCAAGGAATCTGCATGCAAAAACCTCCATCAAAACTCCATGAACTTAATCCACTACATGTTCTCTGCCAACACAGAGATTAACGTCACATTGGCACAACATGCTGAGGAAAAGAACATGTTATCAACACGAACTCGTCTTTCATTACTCAGGAACAAACTGGCAAATAAAACAAACAGATCAGTGAGATTGGCAAACCTGCAGACCTGTGTAGAGCTACTGAATAAACTCAAACAAGGGATGGAAAGGATTCAACTCCTGACTCACCCTCTGTTAGGCATATGAGGGTTATAATGAGTCACTAGAGGCTGTGGATGGAAGATATCTTGTTCTAATATAAGAAAACTAAAACCCAGACCACACTGAAGAAAGGCACTGGATTTCACTGCTATACCAATAGGAACAGACTGTGTGATACACAGATTGGACATGGCTGGACTGCTGCCTGATGTACGGGCTTGTTCCAAGGTCCAGTGCCCAATAGGAAACTTGGAGCTGCCCACTAAGCTTAAGTACAGTGCAGCAAAAAGTAGAGGCTCATGCTCTGCAATGGGTCTAATTTTCTATGTTTCATTTAGGGCTAAAAAAAAGCCTGATGTTATGCTAAGCAATGAATGATACATTTTTAAAGCAAATCAATACAATAACCTCAAGTCCTAAGGATATGACATAAACATGCAAGATATAAATAGGCAGAACAGCAAAACAGCCATTGTTTGTAAGAGCAACCGTGCATTTGGGAGTGCCTGGAACAACTGCTGCAGAGCCGAGTGTTTGCCAGATGCTGGGCGGGTCTGCAACAACCAGTAGGCTGCAGCCACTAAACACATGATGGCGTGCAATGGAAACCAAGCCAGCATGTTTGTAAATACTGTCAAGCATTTTCCTCAACTGCAGAGTGCAAACATGACTCTTCCTTTGAAAAACTACATCCAAACGACAGCATATTGTATTTGCACTATAGAGCCAACTGCATGTGCGTTCCATCCTGCAGAAAGCAAAGTGCAGTGGAAGTAATAAAATGCATACAGTATATCACTGTTAGACAGTTGTGATGTTACCACAAGTACAAGCGGATGACAGCGTTACAATGGCAGCTCATAATGCTGACATGTTGACTTTGGAAGGGGAGGTGGAAACCCATATAAAAGTGGCATCTTCCATTTTCTCTGACTCTTTTTTCCCCCATGTTCTATTTCATACTCGCTTTTACTTATTTTTATTGGTATGGAAGCCAATTTCTGTCAGGGCAAGAAAAATAATTATGATAATACTGATACATGACAATACTCATAGTAAGTGAAAATGACGAGATACTAAGTCAAATCGAATACTATATTTTACAAGATTTATAGACAAAATCTAATACCTTTGAATTAGTAATTCTAATTATTTTGACTTTTTAGGATTGTTAATGCAATAACGTGACGTGTTGACACCAAGCTTTTGCATTTTCTCTACATAAATGCATACATTGTTTCTACAGAGTGACGGGACGATTAACAAAAATACCAGATTTATTCTTTTCCAAATCCAAAGTGACAAGAAGAGCAGAACTTTGACGCTCAGAAGTTCAATACGGTAGGACAGATAAGATGTCATGTCTTCCAAAAGCTGTCTCCTGTGCTCAGTGTGTTGCAATAATGATGATCAACGCCAGTATTCTTCAAATTCCTTTAACAATAAGAACTCTCTTTAACATGGAAAAACTTGAGTCAGCCCACATCGTCTACCTAATTCCAACTGGACCTTGTTAAGAACCACTCCTTTTACAGTCCTGGAGCTGTGTTTGTGTGACTCTGCATGAAAGCGCTCTTGCGTGTACAGCAGGTTGGCTTGTGTGTTTAAAACCCACCAGTGAATAAATGCACACAGGTTCAATAGCAAGTATGAGTTTCAGGATCGAAGCCAGGTCATGTTTACTTTAGTTATGCGTTACTGTTTGCTGCTCCCTGACCTTGATTTTAATGGCTGTGTTTGAGGGCATACTGCAGCACAAAAGGGCAACAGGAGTTAACACCCAGCCATCCTGACTGCCATTCAGTGTGCAGCGCATGACCATCGCATGTCAAAATGTATTCAGCATGTAAATACTGACTGCTCCAGGTACAAAACACACAGACACACACAAGCTCGAACAGCCACCACCGAGGCTCTGCCAACATTTACTTGGCTTTTGTTGAAAATAAAATTATCACTCCATCCCCAATTACAAACATTCTCCAGTCAATTTTTATATTTTAGGCCATAGATAGTTTGGTTTATCCAGTCAGTGTAACATTATCAAGCCACAAAGCAAGAAAGATAGCTGTAAAAATAGCTTTAGTTTGTCCACACAGTAGTAATGCATATCTAATGAGCTTGTGAGAAGCTGGCTCAGTTTCAGCAGTAGAAGTGGTGTTAACTGTTAGAGATGTATTTCTGGTTGTACGAGTAGCAAATGTTGTGGAAGCTGTTATTTCAAAATCCACATTATTATTATTTAAATCTAGCTTTGTCATTGGTTTTAAATGAAGGTTGATCCAACTTATCAGGTTACATTCATTTGTTCTATCTGGATCTGGTTTATCATATAACAGAATGTACATAATTGCATTTATAGTACATGTACACAAAAAGCAGATAACTTGAGTTATTTAGGTTCAGGTACGAAATCAGATGCACTGATTTGCATGTGCTGTGTCAGTCTAATTATTTCCAAACCTAGCCTCGCATAGCCAGAGTACAGCTTGCTTAAACAGTTTTTGTTATGACGCTGGTAAGCGGCCAAATCAGCGGCCAAACTACAATAACTAACTTCCTGTTGCTTTTAGAACACCAGCATGCACCTGTCCCGTTCACCTCACCTGATGGCGAACTAGCATGGCTAAAAAATACTTTAGCCAGGGCTTAAAGAGTCAGTACAAACCCCAGGTCTTGCTACATTGGCACTTTCTTCAACAGGTATGGTTTAAAAGCCTTTAAGTCTTCTTCTCATTTAGCTGTAGACAGATCAGACAAATTTAATCAACTAGAAGGAAGAAGACATATGAGGATCTTATTTAACTCTACCTGTTTCAAGCACTCCAATCACTTCGGAGGGTGTCACAAGGACAAGAGACATTCCTCAGAAACATTTGGTTTATTAAGCCAGAACAAAGGTTACAACCTCTACAAATCTGGCTAGACAATAAGTGGTTGTGCAAGTGCTTACATATCACAACAGATCATGTACTACAGAACATCATAAGAGTGAACAGCAAAATATGGACATTACAGATGCACACGAGACAAAAAAAAATTGATTCTTATTAACAGTTTCTGCAAAGAGAGCAACTACTTCTCAACCTACATGCTTCAAACTTGAGGAAACAAAATCTTGTAAATCCCCCTCAACAGATTTCACAACCCTCTCCCTGGAGCAACATCCTTCACATGTGAGTGAATTAATTTGTTTTCTCTCCCAACCCTCGCTACAGCACATGCCTTCTTTACCCCGCCTGCCCTGCAAGCCCTTCTTCTCCCAGTCATTCTGCAAAATCTGCCTAGGTCAGAACTAATCTAGACAGCACACTACAGGGCAATATTCAATACTAGATATGATTACCCTTAACAAATGTAAACTGTGGCTGGTTGGTTAAAAGAAAGTTTAAAAAGCCATGTGTTCTTTTTAAGGAAGGCAATACCCTAAAGGTTTCGCAGTGTTGTTCAAGTAGCTGCCATAAACTGCAACAGTAGTGAGTCAATCAGCAGTGAATCATTACTTATCATCTGATCTGCTACTAAGTGCCACTAGTCAAAAGTTTTGCTGGCTAAGTGCATTCCTCCAGAGAGAAACCCTTGACAAAAAAAAGAGCAGAGAACAGGTAGAGGGATGACCTGGATCACAACCAAAGGAAAGGTAAATCTGTTGAGACGTGAAGAACTGCAAATGACTAAACACACATTATTTATGTAAGATTCAGTGTGTGTATGCACTGGCTTTGTCTACCACACTTCCTTTAAAACTATCATTTGCTTCTCTTCCATTTTAGAGAACTTCGGGATTGTTGCACCGAAAAGCCAGGAGTCAACATACTGACAGCTTTAACATTACCATTAATCCGGCTGTTATTTAGTACTTCATCAGTATTGACTGATTTGCGGTTGCATCAGCTTATACAAGTACTCCCATTCCCTGGGGAAAATCAGTAGTTAAGCTCTCATCATTATCCATGCAGTGACCAGTGCGCAATCCCCTCTGTGTGTGTGTGTGTGTGCGCGCGCACTGTCTGCAATAATTAAGCAGGGTTCATGCTTGAAGCAACGTCCCTCGCATGAGGGTCCGTGCTCCAAAAATGACATCAACAGAAAAATGACAGTGCAAAGCCTCCGCAAGTTGTCGCCATGCTTGGTCGTACACCTCCGAATTTTTGTAACTAGGCGACGTGGGCGACACGCGCTGAGCGTTTCATTTCAACATAGACGCCTTCAAAGCTGGACTGGCCGAGCAGGTACGCCAACACCTCTTCATCCCTTCCATGAGACCACAGGGACAGACAAATTCTTCCTAAGCGACAACAACTACTCGTATGTATTAAGGGATTGCTCTACTGAAGCTTGGATTAGCCTCTTAAAAAATATTCCCAACAAATAGATAGTAGAAATTGAAGAAAGAGTTAAAAGAGTATAAGAAAAGTTTTTAGTCATTGCTGGGTTGTTGCTGTTGCTAGGCTGACATGTTGTGTAAGTTGAGAAAAATGTTATATAAAGTCCTATAAAGCTTATCTTTGCCTCCTGTGGTATTCTGTAAGGTTGTTTAACAGAAGAGGAGTGAACCAAGAGCTAAGGAACATTATTATTACCTTAAGTGACACCACAAACTACTTTGGTGTTACAATACGATCCCACTGAATGTCAATATACAATAATATTTAATTACCTCTCCCCTTTTTATTGTGTCTGCACTGCAAGAACTGGGAATGATTGTAGTTCTTAAAACGCCGTTTTGAGGGACATTTTTGGCTCCTACTTCAGAGTAGGTACTCTTCCAGCACAAGAGGAACCTTGAGTGACATAAGTGTACTATGATCGGTTCAGACACAAGTGTACGTTGATTGGCCGAACAGAGCTCGTAACGTTAGCCTTAAAAAATGGACCAAAACACAAATGGATTGAACGGCTAAAAATATAAAAATCTTGTGTCTGACATTGTGAGTGACCTTGCTATACCACCCGCTGGCCGGCTAACGTCACTTCAGCGTTCCTATTGGCGGTGCGAATGCAAACAGAAAAAAAGCCCTTGAAGGTATGTAGTTTTCGGGATAGTTCCCCAGTGGGCAGTTCCTCTCAGGGAGTCCCCAGAACAGTTTGGTCTGACAACGCCTAGTGACAAACATCATTTTAGAATATCTGGCATTGTCACTGTTTGCTGAAGAAAAGCCGCGATGCAGTGTCATCCTAAGGACACCTGTCTCGTTTTTGTTTGCATGTGGATGGTGTGAACAGGTGTGTAGATGTATCACTGAGCCACAGCTCAGGTCAGCCAGCCAGCACATTTTTAGACCATGCTATGCACACAAACACTTTCTCTTTCAAAGACAGTCTGAGCCTGCATATCCGACAACACCTGTCTGGAGGATTCAGCTGTCGTGACTCTGATGTTTGGTCTCTCAGCAAACCTGCTCAACAGCCCAGCACTGAATCCTTTGTCAGTTCTATCTTAAATCTAACTGTGATAAGAAGTTCTGCTCATAAGTATGCAGTGATCACACAGCTGATAAATAGTTGGTTCAGATAATGTTCTCATAACAGAAATTCTCAAGGACAAACACTTTCATGTCTCATTACTGCTACTGTGTGTACCCATGTTTAAATGGCATAATTTCACCATAATGAGAACAAAATCAATCAAAATTCCTCATTGCTTGGAACAAACAGTACCAATAATTAGGGCTGGGTTTTTTTTTTTTTACAATAGGTACAATAGTTTTTTTGCATCAAACTTATTGGGATCGCTTTATGTAATTTAACTTGAGGCCACTAAATTCTGAGTCGACATTGACAAAAACAACATATTTAATGTGGATCTGTCACTTCATGGTCAATACCTGATCCACTTATTAAGGTCAGTATTACTTCTTAGTAACCATCTAAGAAGTAATGTGAGGAAGCATTTTGGATTTGTCACCCAGATGTAGATTGTCGATAAAAGTAAGACTGTTTTCTAAATTCGTAAAACGCAAATGCCTACAGTAACACTTGTCCTTAAAGTGAGGCAGAGGAGGCACCACAAATTATGTGTTTAAATGTGTTTAAACTTGACTTTTTGAGAAAGTGACAGACTTAACCAAAATGTGTTCTTAGTACCGAGTACTGAAAACTAAAGATGGCATCCAAGGCTTCCCCAGATTGATTATTTTCTTGAATTATTTTTTGATCAAACTGTTGATTTTAATCATGATTTTGCCAATTTTAGACTGTATTTTACTTAGTTAAGTTAGGTATAATGTTTACCATATTCACCATCTTAGTTTAGCGTCTTTGCATACAAACATTTGCTAATTAGCTCTAAACACAAAGTACAGCAGAGGCTGATGGGAATGTCATTAGTTTTGCAGGTATTTAATCATAAACCAAGTACTGGACAAATTCAGAGACTGACCTGATCATCAAGGTGGCTGTTTAACGGCACCAGGAAGTTGCTCTACGTCCTTCCAGATCCATATTCTTCATATATGCTTACAATCTTTCTAGAATATTGTCATCTTGATTTGATATAATTCATCCTGGTTAATGAATGTGTGTACAAACTTTCATGGAAATGTATGCAATAGTTGTCAAGATATTTCACTCAAAACCACAAATGTGGGTTAGGGTCATGGTGGAGCTAGAGGATCACTAAAGTCAGTAGGATTCATCCTCTAGGGACAAAAAATGTCTGTACAAATTTTCATGCCAATCCATCAGATAGTTCTTGAGAGTTTTTAGTCAATTTCAGTTTGAAACAAAGTGGTGGACCAACCAATCAACCAACATTACCATCCCTAGTGCCATGCCGCTAGCATGGGTAAAAAAAGAGTTTTGGTATCAGTACCACAACTAACACTAGAATTAACAGCCAGTCCTAACAACTATTTCTTGAAATATGACAGAAAGGAAACTCTCATCTGCCAAGACGATCAATTCATTCCAACATCATGAAAGTAAAGATATGAGGATATGAATACCAGTATACCTTACAGGAAATAAATCACAAAGGGTCTAATGAGAAATGATCTACAGAAACTTAGTAGAGTCAGAAATTACAGTGGTATATTGTAGTTGTTGCTGTGCAGGTTAGTTTAATGAAGTGTTAAGATTTTGCCTGGATACTTGACATTTTCAACCTCATGTGACATGTCAGAGCCTTCAGAGACAAAGACATGTCAGAAAGTACCAGAACAATCTTAACAGACATTCATGAATTAAGCTTGGTCAAAGAAAAAAAACAAAAAACAAGATAATCTCCAAGTTAGTTTAGCCATCTTTGTAAAACTGGGCTATTATACACACACCTGTTATACCACATGAACCTGAGTGATGATCACCATATTCATCATTCTTGTTTAAATCAATCAAAAAGCAAGGTCTGAATGATTGCATTAATGCTGATTTACTTAATTCCTCCTTTGTTCTGGGACCACAGGTGTGCACAAACAAAACTTGTTGACTTGTTCATTTTGGCTTTCAAACTCCACTCCCTCACCTAAGGGATTGTCTAGAAATGGTGAAGGCAGGAATCCACAGCCTCTGCTGATGGGTGTGACAGGTTTATCTAGACTGCTAGATTAAATTATTTTGGAACACTGCATGAGCTTTCACAGACTGTAGTTTCAAATACTTTGGTTCAGTGAAATAGATTTTTTTTACAGACCCTACAGACTTTAATAATAAATGCTTGCTGTTGCATGTTGAAGAAAGGCCCAAGCATAACTATCCTCACACCTTAGCACGCAAACAAGCAGTCCACAAACACAAACTCTGAACTGTTTCTAACCCCTCAGTATTATCAGTGAGTTTGAACAGGCTGTACTTTCCCTGTTCCCTCAGTACATGAAAGATTTCAAGTGCTATACTGGTCAGATTCCAGCAAGTCACAGGCCTGTAAATTCAAAAGCGCTATGATATAATTCCCCTCTGTCATTTTGACAAGACAGAACAAACATGCCTCAAACTAATGTGTTCTCATTCCTTTGCAAAACAGTCTTTTTTTCCCCCATTGATAAGATGCACAGTGTTGTATCTGTTTCTGTACCACAGAATATAGGGCATATGCCTGAATGGTCCAGGTGTGTATGTTTGCTCAGTCCTGTACAAAGTGACTCAGCAGGCCATGAAGCCCAGTGACAGAGACCAGATATAGAGGTTTACTGTCTTGAAGACTTATTCTAAAAATGTAGAAGCCTGTCAGTTTCTTGAAATGCATGGATAAAAAGTTTATAAGCTCAAAAGATGAAACAGTACATCTACAGTTGGTTAAAAAAATACAGTGGTATTAGGTGTGAATGATGAAAATGGTGACACTGATTGAACTTTGAATGAATCTTTGTATGGCAAGTGAAAACAAACACGATTTTGTCTATGAAGATGTGGAAAGACTGGTGTGTCAGTTACAAAAGAGCACACTGGAGTCCATTACCCTCCTTAACTATTAAGGGAAAGAACTGAAATCTATCAAAGCTAACACATCTCTCATGTTTGTGCACACTTAAAAGGTTAGTTAGGTAGGTAGGTAGTTCTTAGCTCTTCAAACTAACAAAGCAGGGTAAACACAGAGCACAACCACAGAGTGATGTCTGCTAGATGGAGACATACTCACCAGAGATTGAAAATACCTTCACAGAGTTGTTGCAGAATAAAGTACATTGGCATTGTTCATTGCATTGTAGATCTGTTGTATGTGTTTTTAATACTTTTTGGGTGATACAGGCAGATGATGGCAGGTGATACAGATTTGGCTAATCGATCTAATTAAATGCCTGACAAATCAAGGTTCTTCTCACCGCCCGCCCCCACCTCCTTCCAATTATTATTCTTTGTCTTACTTCAATCAAGGGGATAATTATGCTCTAAGTTTTGGAACTACAGTTCCCATAAGTATAATGTTGCCATGCAGTCAGTGAGTTAGCTATGGGCTACAACTTGAGCCCCATGTTTTTAGCCTATATTTGGTTACATTTTGGCAAATTGGCACTTTTAAAAGTATGCCGAATTAGCTATTAGTAGTTCCTGTTTGCAATGTACCCATAGATGTACAGACAACTATCACTGGATTACTTTGACACTGAAGAAAGCTTAATAACACAAGAGTTATGAGGAGCGTCTTTTTTCTATGATTTCAAAGCAGATTTGTGAACATTTATTCATGATGGACAACAGAGCTCCAACTACTGACTATTGGATTTAAATGTTTGTTGCACACACTGGGTAAACATTTGATAATTTCTGCTGAACTGTCGAATGAACATCAGGTGCCCAGAAGCACAATTGCAATGGGATGATAATGTTTCATCTGCTGGATGTGCAACACCTTAGCTTGACAACCTTGACCACGTTGGTATGTCAGGGTTATTTGTCTTTCAGCTTGTTTTATAATTCTTTTACCCCTAGCAGCTTTAGCTACCACAGTGAGCGGTCAAATAAAAAGTTTTTTTCTCTACAAAAGAGACGTCATGTTGCACTTGTTCCCCATGTAATGGAAATGTGCTTGCCTGCAGATGTTTGGGAAGCAAAGACCAGTTAATCACAGCAGGCTGGAAACAAATGCCTGTGACTGATGAGTTTATCTGTGAACTAAGACCATTAATTTGACACACCAAGGCTCTCACAACACAAAGCAACAGTATTATAATATACACCCAATCAGGCTGAGAGGGGAAGACATAATCATTGTCATATAATTAATTGTGTACTCCTACATCATCAAATGGTCAAATGGTTATGTTTTTTCCCTTGTCAAGAAACAAGTGACAGTGCCATTCATCTCTCTCACCTGTGTGGACAGTCCTATTTACTCAGATCCAGACCAGCTCACACACAATATCAACTTGATTGAGCCACATATTATTGGACTGAGCAGGGAAATGTGTCATACCTGCACAGCAGGTTTTTCATTTCAGCATAAAATGTTATGCAATGCTTGTTGTCCTCATATCACAACAGCATCTGTCAATATGCGTCAACATATGACAATAACACCTGAGTCAGAGGCAACAGATCTCAACCCATCAGAAGCACAACTGCAACAATAAATTGGTCTGGACGCAGAGCAATATGGATCTAAATACATATTTGAAGGAAAATAAAAGAGAACTGGAAATATCTGGGATAAATAAAGTACTGGAAGTTTCTCTGTCATTATTGCGACCACTTGTGGTTAACCAGTTTCTTTTTGAATCTTTCATTTATCCAGGGAAGAGTGACTCAGCATGGATATTTACTGCTTCACAGTTCCCCACATTCCCATCAAGGAGCTGCCACAGTCTTGCCTTGTTGGCCAATGACTAAGGCATGAAGGGGTGGAGGTAAAGTGCCTTGCCCTAGGGCACCTAAACAGAATTGAGTCAGTCCGTGTTTCACATTCACTTTATACAACTTCCCATAGAGTTAAATGTACTAGCATTTTACATGTATTAATCGCTATGTGTGAACGGATTGTAGCGTAACTGTAACCTAAGCTAAAGTTAGCCAGAAAGCTGTAACTTAGCTAAACAGCATGGATCTGGCGTTGGTTGCTTCGTAACATTAGCTGATAAAAATTTGCAAACGGCAAGCTGGTTAGTATCATGGAGCCAATGGACCAAAACAGATAGTTACGTTATTCTAAATATGATTGTAAGTCACATTCAGTCTCATGTATGTCACGTCCAATCACTGTTTTGGCCGATGCCCAGGATGCTCGAGCGCGAGCAACAGGATGCTGACTGCAGTTCACTTAACGGCCACTGGTGTCATTAATAACAAGGACTTTCTGAAAACTCCACATAGGACCTTTAAGACCTAATGTGTAAAATGGAATAAGAACTGCATAACGCGAAGCCACACAAAAGCCACTCGTGTTCTGCGTGACAGTTCAGCTGCACTCCCTCCTCACTGTATCTGTTTACATCTCTCTGCATTTTTCAAACTTGACACCAACAAAAGCGATGCATGACTAAACTAGCTCAGCCACAGCGGTTAGTTTTCAAAGTGCCAGGGGGGCAAACAATTGCTCAGTGCTTCCGTCAGTTCTGTTAGCTTGTGAAATATGGTGCACTGGTTTCCAAAGTGGGGTCTAAGGACTGCCAGAGGGCCCCTATGGGAGTTTCCAGGGGTCCCATCAGCTTCACTATTAATTCACTTCCATTTACATATAAGAAAATGTATGATTTTGTTTTGATTTGGTGTTTTGCACTGGTGTCACTCAGCCTGATTTAATACAATTATACAGATAATATTTAACAACAAATATATTTTCTGATAAGGGAGCTTAAGACCATTATTTTTTTTACTAAATGGGGGATTGTGGCCTATATCTGTGGTGGTTAGTTTATTTAAAACTATGATATTGTTACATTGGTGATAAAGTAGTCTACATGAGGGTTATATGGCCCAGCTACAGTTTGTAATATGTATCTTCAACTCAAACGACTACCCATTGCCTCAAAAAGTGGAAAAATAAAATTAATGAACTTGTTTTCATCTTACAGTTGGCGGTTGAAGCTGTCCAGTTCATCAGTCTCAGGGAAGAACACCTCTCCTCCGTCTTCTTTGTGCTTGGATTTCTTTCTTTTCAGCTGCTTGAACGACAACAGCCGCCTTCGCTTCTTTTCCTTCGGGAAAATGGGGAAAACATCATCGGCCAGTGTGGCGTTGTCTCCTGGGCTGAAAGTCCCCGAGTTGTCTCTGGGGCTGGTCGCTGCTCCATCTTTGAGGGTGCTCGACCGTTTCAGCTCCTTGCTTTCTTTATCAGGTGATTTTAATTTAAACAAGCTCTTTACTTTCAGTGTGCTGGACTTACTCATGGTGTCTGAAAAAGAAGTCCTTGTTAAGAAAGTGCGAGCAGGAAGATAAAACCACGAGGAAAGTTGTCCTACTTATAGCTGCTGGAGGAGTGATTCACCGGGCTAACCTGCAGAGCTGGTTGCCGCGAGGACTTGCCCACACCAGTAGCGCGCGCCATCAGGTAACAGAAAGATGAGTTTAAGGTAAGCAGAAGAAAAAACAACACTTCCGATACCTTCAAAATAAAATTCCTATTACTACTGTCTGTCCATTTATTTATTTAACTCGTGTATTTTGAAACAACATACCCATAGGTTCCCAGACAGAGTGTCTTGTTTGAGATCATGCCCCCAGGCCGCAACCACATTACAGTCACTGAATTTTGACCTGACACCAAGAAGAAAGTCGCTTAAGTGTTTTGCATATGTGGAATTATATCATTTTAATTACTCAGTGAACTCTTCAATTATATCTGTCATTTTTGTTTTCCAACCTGAAGATCCAAATACCGTTTTAAGAAAAGTCTTTCTCCACACTAATTTAAAATTGAAAATGTAAATTAAAGATAAAATATTGGTGGAAAAATACAGATTTATCTCATTTTTATATATGAAATTTAAATATATTGAGAGGGATGAGAGAAAACGAGATAGACAAGGGATAAAATTTTTATCTGTATGTATTTAACTATCTTTCAATAAAAACAAATGAACAATAGGCCTACACAATATTGAGACTAAAAAAATACTGAAATCAGCCTATGACATGTCCACTATGTGTAACTTTTTAATTGTATAATGTAGGACTGCAACTGATTATTTGACATTATCAATTAATCTGCCAATGTTTTGCTCAATTAATTGATTGATTTGTTTTGTCTATAAAATTGTAATTTCCAAAGTCCAGGGTTACATATTTAAATTGTTCTTTTATCTGACCAACAGCCCCATATTTATGTAATCCAATTATTCAATCAGAACAATGCACCAAAGTTGACTCCTTCAACGTGACATGTATCAACTCATACAGCAGAATGCCTACGATCCTATGAATATGCAGTTGAACTAGTTCCAGATGAAGAGGTGCTTCCATTAAAGGACCAGAGTGTGAGCTGCTGGAGTAATGAGGTTTAAAGGTAAAAGCAGGAAGATATAGTTAGAAACATGCATGTGGATCACCTCTGCAACTGCTAGCCATCAGTAGTATCTGCTCTGTAGATTGTACCCTGTCCCCTTTCAAGTACCCACAAGTACAGTGTGTCATATTCAAACAGGCTTCTTTCTTTTTTTTTTAAACTGTTTAAAGCTTCACTGATGAAACAAACAAATTTAGGCACTTATATCTACTTGTTGCAATTATCAGTTTTACTATTTCTGGGTCCACTGATGGTCCAGGCCTTTACAGCATCTGCTCCACCTGTCGTGTGGGTGATGAGAATAGGTTTACACCAACTTTAACAAGGCAATTTATTGAGTGTGTATTCTGACAGCCTTGTTTTGGGAATCCGTGATTCATAACATTTAAGATCATTACAGTATTCAGCTATATATTGATATGAGGCGTCTTATTTTCTCACACACAAGGCATAGACTACTTCCTTTTAAGGAGTTATACTAAAAAGCTTTTATTTTGAAAGCAAACATTTTACTTTCAGCTTCTTGCTTGATGCAGTTTACAGGCTTTTCTCAATCTCTCAACACAATCTTCCCTATTTAGTCTCACCTGGATGCAAACCTCCATTTGCCCTTTAATTACCTCTTTACACTCTGTGTAATTCTAATGCTTTTATAGTTGTATATGGGTGTGGGTGGCTGTGGATGCGTGTTTTTCTCTAAATTTAAGAGAATGTAATCCATAAAAGTTCCCTAAATGACATTCAAAGATGTCATTTGTGTTGAAATTTTTTTCTCAATTTTAATATAAAGTTCCTTACCTACCTAATCTGTTAAGATTCTCTGCAATTTAGAAAAGTTTATTACTTTAAGAAAAGCATAAATGTTTTTTTTTCCCTAAAAAGACCATAAATTAGTCACTGTGATGTAGGTTACACATTTATATCACATAAAGCTTATATCATTAAGCTGTAAGTGAGGCCCAAAAGAGGACTGGTTCCATAAATAAAAGCTCAGTTCAGATGGTTTACCCTCCACTATAATGACTTGAAAATAACATATCAAATCTAGCATTCTGTCCATATAGACTACAAGTAATTATTAGTTATGACATACTTTTTACAACGTGTTTGTCAGTCTCAAAGCCCACTAAATATGTATTATCCACTGAAATAACAGCTCTATCTGCTGGTCATGTTGAGGAAAAGCAACTACAGTTTGTACACATTACAGTCTAATCTACATGTACTCCTTATAAACCATTAGCCTGACACAAATACAAATAAAATAAATCAACACAGACTGTTTGATTGGTTGTTTTAGTAAAAAAAAAAAAAAAAAAGTTAAGGATTCATTAGGCTAAATCAGGGTTTACAATAATAGAACAAATACAAATTTGTTTTTGTATGATATTTGCAATGGGTTTTTAAAAATAACATGGAACCAGAAATTAAAGGGAGAAAAAAACCCAAGGACGGCAATTTAAAACCCAACTGAGGTTTGAGGGCATGAGAGAAAAAAGACTGATAGTTTCTGTGAGGGGGTGTTTGCGGGAATACACCTGTGTGTGTTCAAATACAGAAAGTGAGAGAGATTCAGTAGTTTGTAAAACTCTATTTCAAATTTCATTGATGATATGAAAGATCTTATGAAGGCATGAGCCCTGTTTGCATACGAGAAACTGTAGGCCTAATACAACTCTGAAAGAACTGTTTATGGTTGAATTCACTTTATTACAGAAATTTCTACAACACTTGTTTTCTTCTTTCTTCTTTCTGTTTAAACGTGACCTTTGAGGGGGTAGCTGATGAGACTGTGAGCAAATGGGGCAAATCGAGCAATCTTGCAGTAAAGTCAAAGCGTTGCTTGGACAACAAAAGAATCCAAATGCACATTGAGCATGCAGGGGAAATGTACCTGCACGTAGAATGACACAGTGACAGTGTTATTTGGGCAGCAGATACAGATCAGTTTGAGATCAAAAGCAGGAAGACCAGTGAAGAACTGTACTCACACAGAGTGTGTGAGAATGTGGCATTATCTTCTTCTCTTGAAACCTCTTTAAGCGCACACTATTTGTGACATAAAGCCCTCAAGCTGAACTCTTACCTCATAAGCAGCTTTGACACCGGTGAAGACTCTGGTACCTGGGAGGAATATTTTTCACTTTCATTTGACTTGACAACATCAGACCCAGAGGATAAAGAAATTAACAGAGAGAGAATCATCATTCTGCAAGGTATGTATGTTCCAAACAGAAAAGATAAGCAGCACTAAACCTTCAGTTTGGTTTCTGCATAATGTATTTTTATATGTCTTTTATATGTGTTGTTTATTTAGAAACATCTAAGTGTGGAACTGTAATTAAACTTTTTTTTTTGGTAACACTTTCTATGAGGCCCATATCTATAATGTGTTATAAACATACTTATAATGTGTTTTAATCTGCTTATAGCACTTATAAATATTCATAATGCTTCATAACAATAATCACAACACATTATAAAGCATTTTATAATGACTTATTAGGTCAAGTATCATAATAGTTCATAATTGCTGGTCACTCACTGATCATAGTGTATTATAAATCTCATAGTTGTAATACATTATAATCAGTTTATAATGTGATTATAAATTACTCTAAGTGGTCATTTGGTGCTTTAAGTGAAGTCATGAAATTCCTGAGCTATAGGCAGATATAATACATTACAAGCTGGTTATAAATCACTATGAGTGGTCGTTGTTTGCTTTAAGTAAAATGAATCTTTTTTTTAAGGTTTTACAATGTTAAAGGTTTAAACCTTTAAAATGGTTGATCATTTGATATCAAAGATTCAAATGGCCCGAGTTTTGCAGAAAACATGTTCAAATTAAACAAACGGAACACTTTTAGAGAACTGTCAGTTCTGTAAAAAGTGGAAACAATATTTACAGAGCACTTAAAGTTCTCAAAATGCGTTTCTGTACAAACGGCTCATCTCTCTCAACTCTATAGAGTTCTATATCTTTCTAAACAGATGTGCAAAACCTAATACCTTCCTCATCGACGAGTGCTACCACACTATACTATATATAATATTACTGCAGTTATTCCTGAGAAGTGAAAGTGTTGAAATGAGAGATATAATCACATTGTAATGTTTGTTCCTTACATCAGGTTTTTGAAGAAGTAAGTTGAAGCATGTAATATGTTTCTCAAATGCTATTATTTGCATAAATGAGAACTCATGTGTTTATACAGTGCTGGATTATGTAAGAGTTGATTTAGTGTAATTTAATATTAATCGGTTAAAACAGGAAAATCACAAGAGGAGTCTAATCTTCTAGTGTCACGCAGAGGAACATTTTGATTGTTTTCTCATTTATTTCTTGATTACCAGTAGGTGTGTTGGTGTTTGCTGACCTTGTTACATGTTAGTTATCTTTCTACACGCATACTGATTCTCACTGATAAGGATCTTCTCAGCTTCTAAGATCAGACAGAGCACAGAGTGCAACCACCTGCAGCCTACCTTTGCGTGCATTCACTTAATGTCTAATGTTACTGAAATTGGGTCATTGACAGCAAGAGGAAGAGCTGAACTAGAACACTGGCTTTTATCCTGTAAACAAACAAAAAGCTGTGATGTGAGTTTTCCCCAGACCATACAGGGTGCAGACTTTGCACTAAACTGCCTAGATTTATTAAATAAATAAAGATAAAGTGTACCCACACTGGGTCTAATAATGCTTCATTACAAGTATTACTGTATTCAAAATGTTACCAAAGCAGTGTATTTACATGATTTACTAAGTACAAGTACTGTACTTAAGTACATTTCTTTTTACAAAATAAATTATGATGTAAAAATATAGATGAAGCTACCCGGCAGTATATAGAGTAATCAGAATTAGCCACACCTTTAGCAGTGGCAAAATTAATCCATAGTTATAATCCAATAATATAATATATATGATTCTGAAATGGGCCATTCTGCACAATGAGTATTTTTACTTTTGATACTTTGAATATATCTTGATGCTTTTACGTTTGTACTTTTACTTAAGTAACATTTTGGATGCAGGACTGGTACTTGAGCTACTTTTACTTAAGTAAAAGATCTGAGTACTTCTCCCACTAACTAATTAAGGTACATAAGTATTATTAGCAAAATGTGTTTATAGTATCAAAAATAAAAGTACTCATTATGCAGAAACACTCCTGTCAGAGGGTTATATTATTAGAAACTGACAGTATTATTGGATATTATTACTGCTGTAATTCGTCAATGTGTAGCCAATAATACACTATTGGGTAGTTTAACAGGAAATCCCTGCAACATAGTCTATTCATTTGCATGTAATATCCTAATCTGTAAATTAATTAGTAGCTATAGCAGTCAAATAAATGTAGTGGAGTAAAAAGTACAATATTTCCATCTGAAATGTAGTGGAGTAGAAGTATAAAGTAGTACAAGTAACTCACTGCTTGAGTTAATGTACTTTGTTACATTCCAACACTGCCCTTTATACAGTAAGCCTAATTAAAATGTGCTGCCAGATTTCTTTATTTGTTACAGATCCTTTTGGAAATGTTTGAGATTTTGTCGTATTCCCCTAATTCTTCAATTATTTGCTCTTATTATGGTCGTCTTTTCTTCTCCAGATTAAAAACATGTCAGTGACTTCAGATTACGATTATAGTACAGAAGGAGAATACCCAGATGAAGGGGTCTGCGACCTCAACCCTGACCCCATGGAGGCCATCACCCAAACTTGCATCCACTCCATCATCTGTGCCTTTGGCCTGATTGGCAACGCCCTTGTAATCGTCACCTACATATTCTACAAGAGAACCAAGACGATGACTGATGTCTATCTCTTCAATGTGGCTGTGGCAGACCTGATCTTTGTAGTAGTTCTGCCATTTATCATATACAACGAGCAGCACAGTTGGTTAATGGGTCCTGTGGCTTGCAAGATTCTAAGGTCAGCCTACAGTATCAACCTCTACAGTGGCATGCTCCTGCTTGCGTGCATCAGTGGCGATCGTTATGTAGCCATAGTTCAAGCTAGAAGATCCTTTGGTGCTCGCTCACGCACTTTGATCTACAGTCGCCTCATCTGCTCAGTTGTTTGGGTATCTGCTGTGGTTTTAACTCTGCCCACACTCATCTACACCGAGCGCTTTGAAGAGCAGAATCTGGGGGCCGAGACTGTCACTATGATGTGTCAGCTGTCTTTCAGCAAGAATGAAACCGCAAAGCTAATGAAGGTGTTTGTTCCCAGCCTCCAAATGGCCGTTGGCTTCCTGCTGCCTCTGCTGGCGATGGTGTTCTGCTACTCCAGCATCCTGTGCACCTTGCTGAGAGCACAGAGCAGCCAGAGGCACAAGGCCGTCCGTGTGGTTTTGGCAGTTGTTGTGGTTTTCATCATGTGCCACCTTCCCTACAATGTGGCTCTGCTGAACCACACTCTGTCTCTTTTTAAGGAGAGGAGCTGCGAGACAGAAAAGATTAAACTCCAAGTTCTGGCCATTTCCAGGAGCATAGCCTACCTCCACTGCTGTCTCAATCCCCTCCTCTATGCCTTCATTGGGGTGAAGTTCAGGAGCCACTTCCAGCAAATAATGTTGGACCTATGGTGCTTTAGCAAAAAGTATATCTACAGTGCTCGTTCGTCACGCGTCACATCCGATGTTTGCATTTCAGGCCACATGTCTTCAGATGGCACCAACAACATGTCATCTTTCAGTGCATGACACAGCAGTGGTATATGATTAGCAATGCCAGTGACCAAGCGGCCTCTCATCTTTCCCAAGCTGTTACTTAGCTGTACATAAGTAGAGGTGAAAGCATTTGTGCAAAATGTGCTTAAATAAAACATGTAGTGTATTTGAAATCTACTGTATTCTGAGCAAACATTAGCAAGTTACCTTCAATATAATACAACATTGTAGTTTTTTTCCCACACTGTTCTAAAAGGCACAGATAAGACAGCTAGTCACTTTCTAGATGAATGTAATTTGTATGATGTAAAACTGAACATCAATACACATGATTAAAAGTAAAGTAAAATTGATAGTTTAAAAAATACCTAAATCCATCGATTAAGTATTGCATTTCCATAAAATACATGGAATGGCCCAGGGACAAAGTTAAAAAAGAAATGGTCAAAATCAAAGCAGCAGAGGCTGACATATCCTGACATTTATGGGTCACACTATATGAGTCACACTCCATAAAATGCTGGATCCTACATTTCCCAAGCCCAAAAATATACAACTGTTTTCACAGTATGATTAAACTGCCATTTATGAGTAAAAATAGTGGGGTTCCCCTTAAAATAGGCAGAAAAAGAAATACAGTTACTTAACGCAATTAGTGAAACTGTAACCTTTAAACACATGCACGTGTATAGACTATTCACACAGGAAAAGCACAGGTGTAACTAATAACATTAACAAAGCTCCATCCTATTTAAGAGTCCCAGTAAAACATATCAGTAAACCAGCATGCACAACACCATGGTCCTGGGTCCTGGAAAACCTAAATGGAAAAGAGCCATAATATATGTCATTAATTACACCTGTGCTTTTCATCCTGTGACAAGTCAAACTGTCTGCTATAGGAAGCATCCAATGTAATGGATTTTAAATCACATTTTACATCAAAGTTACAGCCCATGTCAATATCCTCATTTTCAAGTAATTACTTGGACATAGGTAAAACCACTCCATGGCACTTCTTGAGGCACATGAAATTACAATTCCCTAAACAACTTTGTGATTAAGACCTGTTTGTTTTTTTTGTTTTTTTATATTTTCTTTTTGTACTTCATAATGACAATCTTGTTTTCTTGTATTCCTGTGTATATGATGTTGAGCAAGTCTGCTCATTTTTAAAAAAAAGACATATTTCTAATCTTGCCAGACTGTCAAAATCTTTACAAATTTTCTAGAACCATATACATACCCTATTTGTTATACATTATACAGTTTTTATATTTTGTATATCTGATTGCATTCTTCTGTCACTGAATAAACATTGTGTCTAAAAAAGTGCATTTTCTTTAACACAGTCAATCAGAAATTGAATTATATTGGAAATTTCCTGGCAATTGGATGCAAGGAAATTTGAGTCCTCTGTCTCAAAAAGCACTGCAGATAGCACTTCATTTTACAGTACTGATATAACCTACTGTGAAATAGATTGTACCATTGTACCATTTTAAATAGCACGTAAAACATTCATATTTGGCAAATATGTATGATCATGTGACATTTGAACCACACTGTAAAAACTTCTTATTACCCTTTTGTTCATAATTAAATCATATTTTACCAGTAAACACTTGGTAATTACTGAATCTATTACTAAATACTTGACATTTAAATCCTAAATCCTGCATTTAGAAAGGGAAAATGTGATGGCATGCAGGATAGCATAGCATCATCACACCATTTTGCGTTCTGAAACCCTGAAATGCATGACATGAAGTATTCACTGGTTGGCTTGATGTACTGTTGATTAAACAATTGCTTGTGTTCATCATTCAGGTTTTAGCCATGCTAGCGGCATGGCTCTGTTGATGGCAATTTCTGTCTGTTGGGTAATTCACCACTTTGGTCCAGTTTGAAAAATCTCAACAACTATTGGATGGATTGTGATAACTTTGGTGCTCCCTGACTTTCCATCTACCACCATCATCAGGTCAAATTAATTTGTCCAAAAACTTAGTTTATGACCAAATACCTGCAAAACTAAAAGCATTCCCATCAGCCTCAGTTGCTAATTAGCAAATGTTAGAATGCTAACACACTAAACTAAGATGGTGCCAATTGTAAACATGATGAGCATGTTAGCATGCTGACATTAGCATTTAGCTCAAAGCTCCACTGTGCCTAAATACAGCCTAACAGAGCTGCTAGCATGGCTGTAGACTCTTGTTCCCAGATGCCTGATCTTATTTTCAGTTCACAGCAGCCAAAGTTGCATTGTTGATTGATACTGACCAGAAAGACATATTTAAACAGTGTGTTTGCATAAGCTTTAAAATGGGAAGCCATTTTAACTTTAAGTGAGGTTAATTAAAAGGTACTCTAAGGCAAGAATGCAAAGATGCCTGATACATACACCATCTGTTCTATAACATTTTAAGAATACAAACATAGAAAACAAAAAATCAGCTCTATCAGTCCCTATAACTTTAACTAAAGATGATAAACTTTTCTGCACACTGTAAATGTGTTCTTCGTGGGGCATGACACAGATTTCGAAATCCATCTCCCTGTACCCATGAACTCTTGTGTTTTTTACGGGCCGTTTCCTGTAGTTGGTTCAGAAAAGACGTCAATTCTGACCAATGCCACCACAAGTTACCAGAGTCATGGGGTAAAAGCTTCAGAGATTTTGTACCCCTCACTCTGACAGCTTCTGCTTACAAAATCTCTGAAGCTTTTACCCCATGACTCTGGTAACTTGTGGTGGCATTGGTCAGAATTGACGTCTTTTCTGAACCAACTACAGGAAACGGCCCGTAAAAAACACAAGAGTTCATGGGTACAGGGAGATGGATTTCGAAATCTGTGTCATGCCCCACGAAGAACACATTTACAGTGTGCAGAAAAGTTTATCATCTTTAGTTAAAGTTATAGGGACTGATAGAGCTGATTTTTTGTTTTCTATGTTTGTATTCTTAAAATGTTATAGAACAGATGGTGTATGTATCAGGCATCTTTGTTTTTTTCAACTGGCTGAACATGGGAGCCAACAGTGTTTCCAAGAGAGGACTGGGGGTATTTGCAGATTGCATAGGAGTACATTTTAATTAACCTCACTTAAAGTTAAAATGGCTTCCCATTTTAAAGCATAGCAAACACACTGTTTAAATATGTCTTTCTGGTCAGTATCAGTCAACAATGCAACTTTGGCTGCTGTGAACTGAAAATAAGATCAGGCATCTGGGAACAAGAGTCTACAGCCATGCTAGCAGCTCTGTTAAGCTGTATTTAGGCACAGTGGAGCTTTACTTCATACTTCTTTACTACAGTACTTCATATCTGCAAACCAAAGTCACCTTCTTCACATCTCAGAAAGAACTGTATTACTGTAATAATTGCATCAAGTTGATGTATTTGCCAGAATAATACAATAATCCATCAACTGCCAGCTGTGAGCTGTACGCCATTTTGTAAAGTTTGTGTTTGAGCATGTTATTTAACGATCCACCCAACTGTTGTGCCTATATCACAGCACCGATGAAGTACAATGTAAAAACACAATGTTGACACATTTACTTTTATCAACAAAGACAAATACACAAATGCAATATGCCAAAATGGGTGTGGTAAACCACAACAGTACACGAAGAGCTGGGTGGTGCGGATACAGCTGTTTATATCTTATGCTGGTATCTCTTTTACAAAACAGAGCACAATGTTGTGAACCCTAGATACTGCTGCACAATACACACCTGTGACATCATAAGTAAATCAAATCCCCAAGAAAAAAAAGAAAAAGAGAAATATGACTGCCCACTGTTACATAATAGAAAGCACTTGAACAGCACCATTCCTTCTTTTTCATCCACTGGATGTCCTCAGTAAGCTTTGTTTAGTTTTTGGTTTTTACTTGATGGATGAAATACTATCCTTTCCCCTCTCCCTGTTCCGTATGATTTACTGTATGTAAAGCAGCCCGAGCCAGTTGCTACTTGATAACTGCAACTGTTTTGTTCACATCTCCCAGCTTGACAACCCACCCACTCTGTTTGCTTGCCTTCTTGTTCTGCTGTGTTTGTCTTACATCTTGCTCAAGCCTGTAAAATCTGTGCCGGGGCTTCTCTGTTGGACAATCTTCCCTTACTTTGGCTCCATACCTGTTTTATTGCCATAACACACATTCACACACTCAAAACTACTGCTGCCCGTTGCACCAGTTATACGTAAGTTCTCTTTTAAGTTAAAAGTGCAAAGTCCACACTAAACGATACAGTGAAACTAGTTAGTTTGATACTAAAGCTACTACTAAACCACAGAGATCTAAGGTTCATCTTAGCTACTCTGGCGTAAAGTCCACACTAACCAAAATACTGTTGCAGAAAATGACGTTCACGGCGTGCCCAATTGTTTTTGAACCCTTTGCTACACAATAGTGAAGAGGCTAATGGCTAAAAATAGCTAATGTTAGTCACCGAACAACAACAAAAAGCTACGTAAGCTAGAACAAAGCATTATGATATACAAGTATAAATCAAAGTCATCATAAATGTCGAAGGGTTGTGATCTATTACGGAGAACACGTTGCAGATGCAAAACAGCCGGTATATTTGCTCCTCCTCATCCTCCAAGCTATCCCACCTTTCAAAGCGATGCGCCATGACAACTGTTATTTTACGGAGGACTTTACACCTAGTAAGGGCTAGGTGTAAGAATTAAGTTGTAACTTATGCCTATGTTGGAACTATTTCAGCTGGTGCAACCCTTAAAATGTTAGTAGCCCATAAAATCCAACCTAAGTTAGAATTTACATTCAAACTAGGCTACGTTTGAACTTATCTTTTGGGGTTGATTGTTCCTTAGTTCCTTGTGCCATTTGAATCTGTGTGGCCTCCTGTTGCATTGCTAACCCTGAGCCAGCCGGGCACACAAGTTTCACTGTATGTAATTCCAGAGCTGACATCATGCAATTTAAATCATTCAATCAAATTGATATTTCACTTGAGACCCATTTTAGACACATTTGGATGCCAGATGTGAACTGCAGTTAAACTCAGCTGGATCCAGGCACAGTCTGGATACATCTGGACACGAGGTAGCACGTCTGAACAGGACCTGAGTGGTGTGATAGGATAAGATAGGATCCACCACATTTTGCAATCAAAATGACTGATTTTAAGGTCTTAATTTCCACAATGATTTGGCAAATTTTCTGAGTTTTGACTTTTTCCTCAGACCTGTACTGTCTCCCTTCTGTTCCCCCTAAGATTTCCTCTCTATGTATCCTGTGCTCCTTTTTCAGCTCTGTTGCCACAACACCTGCCCACTAGGTGTCCTCAGTGAGTTGACTGTCTCTACACACCACCTGACCTCTCTTGTGAGCCATGACTTGCCTGTGCAGCTGTTCCTTATTTGCTTGTTGGCAGTAATAATAGATATAAACGTACAAAATCAAAACCAACCAGTACAAGATCTCTCTGTGCGCATGCTTCTCTCTCACAGGACACTGCAGAACTCAAAAACCGTGATGTCACAACATTGTGCAATTTTGCACTAAGCATGTATTCAAATGCCAGAATATGTGGTGAAATAGTGTAGGTACTTTCTCATGGACTTTTCATAGAAGGAAAAACACAGTAAGTGATATTTAGGTGTCCAGCATGCATAATACCAGAGCTTGAGCACACATAAATGGAATGCATGCTATTAGTAATGTTAGTTATACTTGTGTTTGACAAACAAAATGTTGCCATCAGAAAGGTCTATTACAAATTGAGCAACACCATAAAAAATGTATGTTATCTTTGTTGCACCAGGGTGGGACGGATTACACCTGTATCATTCTTATTGGTGCATGGAGTCCAGTGACATAGCTCTGGCCTCCTTCAACCTGAGCAGAGGTCTAATCAGCAAGCGTAAGTGAAAACACCTGTGTGGGTGAGCAGGGCCTTTAAACAAACACTGCATTTTTACTGCACAGATAACATTTTTGGACTGCGTAGTCCAAATTTAATAGAATATCGCATAACAGTAAAAAACATGCGATAGGCCTTTTTTCATGACAGACATTTTGACATGTCAAAACACAGGTGTAATCAAAAACTGTAATCAAGCCCATTTCCAGGTCCTTGGTATTGTGAAAGCTGGTTCATTGGAATGTTTTACTGGGCCGCTTAATGAAACAAAGCCATCGTTATTGTCAATAATTACACCTGTGCTTTTCCTGCTATGTCAGGTTAAGATGTCTGTTGTGAAAATGGTATATAGTGATCAGAATTTCTAACAGTGGTATAGTATTTAAAGTGAGTCCCCGACAGGTGATTGGATTAAGATTGAGTATGTCCATATTTATGAGTTGGTAATCTGATGTGTTATCTAAAATCCATTTTGCAAGGACGATAAATTGTAGCTTAGCATAACGTAAGTAAGTCCAATGTTCACTCTCCATTTAGCTGTTTTGGTCTCCACCGACCCATGAGAAAAAGATCTGGCTCTTTAGCTGCTAAATGCTCCACTTTGTTCACCAGCTAGTCACTAGCCCTTTTTAAACAGAGATCCCGCAATACTGCTGTAAAGAAGACCCGTCATTATGCCGGCTTTGCTTATTTACACCGAGCCAAACAACGCGGGCATAGTGTGATGTATGACATACGTGTCATTGATCTTGTCCTCTCCTCTGGGGGTAAGGAGCTCCCGGACCTCGTTGTCTCCCCAATTTGCAGACATTTTCGGTTGCTGTAAGTAAGCTGCTAACTTCTTCTTCTTTGAGTTAGCTGCTAACTGCTGCTAGCTGCTTTTTGATCCCCCGGTGGTGGGTCGCACACATGACACGTCATCAAAATGTCACACCCCCGTCCCGACCTGCTGGCTCCCCCATTTTACGCAGATGTCGATTCGGCTCTGTTATTACCTCAACTTGAACAGGCTGTATACAAGGGGCTACTAATTTTGTTTGCCTGCCGTTTGGTGCTGGGCAGGTAGTGTACAGTGGGTTTATCAGAGCTTTTTCACTGAAAACATCTGCCAGCTGTGGCTGGAAACAGTGTTGATAAGAGCAGTGAGACTGAACCAAGACACTACAAGCAAGTTGTTGGCCTTAAAACCAAAACAATGAGCTGAAAGACACTAAAATGCTTCATAGAGCTGAGGGGAACTGCAGAGTTAGGTAATAATAGATAATAATTGTCAATATGAAATTTACATTACACAGAGTCAATTCATCCTTTGTTAATCTAAAATATTGATTAGTGCAGCTTTAAAGTTCTCCATGATAATAATACTACACTCAAAGAATGCCTACTACAAAATGTTAGTTTTGGAGGGACGTGAGAATATTATTCGTTCACTTTTCTCACAAAGATACTAGCAGCTTCTCTGCTGATTTGAACCACTCACCTCTGGTCAGGAATTGTGGCATCAGGTGATATATGACCATCCATTTATCTTCAGGGAAACGACACCTTGTAAAAGACCATTTTACTGTGATGATTTAGAGACCGTTTAGCCTCAGGCTCATTCCAGATAACCTTCTTTCAGTTTTTATGTGTTGTTACACATGTTATAACAAGGTAGCACTGTGTGCCATCTTTGTCAGTGACTAAGAAGGGTTCTCCTTTGAGGTTAAATTTACACAAAGCGGGTCCTTGGCGCCTTCCATGAGGGGTATTTTTTAACCAACTAAACATCTGGTGTTTGATAATTAAGTCACTCCTTTAACTCCTATACCGCAATTAGCTTGTGATTCATTTCTCCCAAGAGCCATCACTGGTGAAGGGTTTTATTGTAGCAGCATGTTATATTGTCTTGGTAGAACCTTCATACTAGGCAATCCAGCCTGGGCAGGGATTACTGCGCTAAATGTGTGTTTGTACATAGCTCTGTGTGCATCCATTGTGAGTACCTTTGTCAGATGTTGGTGAACAATGGCATACAGTATAGTCTAATTGTGTGACTTGTCCAGACTCCCCACCTTAGTTCTGATGAGGAAAACAGAGAAGAATGCTTTTCATGCTAACATAATTATGCTAGACTTTAGTCCATTACTCATTTGCTGCTTGGCCAGCAGACACAATGCTAATTTTGGACAAGCCTGGTTGGAAACGCTACATGTATGCTTGACACATATTCAGACATGACATAGATTACAACATTTTTAGTGTTCGGCACTTTCGCAAAGAATATAGTGTGAGTGAGTACTTGAGATTATCTCTCCCTGTGGGCTGTTAATGGCAAAGTCAATGGAATGGGCACTACATTTGTGTGGTCTGAGGTTATGCTATATAGGACACTTTTAACTGGAAATGAGGCTAAAAGAGCAAAACCTGTGAAACCTGGAATAGAGTATAATTGGACATGTGTGTGTTGCCTTTTGCAGGCACAGTTAGACATTTAATCCATCCACCATTGCCTGGCAGTGACTTAATGTTTCTTTTCCTAGATGTGAATCCCCAAGTCTTAACAAGCTTGGTATGGAAGTTAGGCCCAACAGAAAACAAAGCAAGATATAAAATGCTGTCAATTCTCTCATATTGTATCTGTCATTTTCCAATGGTATGTGTAAGGATTGGCCAAGTGGTAGAGGGAAAACACCCGGAGGCAGGAGGAGTCTTCACCTGGTGTATGTTTGTGGTTTACATAACACCAAAAAACTTTCAGGCTGGTTTTGGTGAATTTGTGAAAAAAATCTATACACAAAAATGAAAACGGCTCCAGTGTAATGTTGCAGCCTTTTAGAGTTTTGTTTCCTTCTTACATTCCTGCTGTTAACTTCATCTAACAGATAAGAGCCTCCCTGTTGTCCCATTTGCTTCCTTTTCCCATAAAATTGCAGCAGCAATGAAGTGTGACTGTACTGTCAAAGTACACATAAACATTTTAAACCTCTGGCCAGTGGTTTAACCACTTAAAGGGATCTCGTTTTTGTTGCAGCACTAGCGACTCCAAGTTGGTTGGGGTTTTACGCTCTTAGAGCTGTTTTCTTGATTATCTATTCCAACAGGTTTGGGATGTTATGTTTATGTGATGCTTCTAGTCTTTGTGTCTGCCTCCAAATACTGTAACTGCTCACTTAAGAAGAAGTTCGTACGTTACAAAACATGCGGTCACATAAAGTGTTTGGTGGTTAACTCCACTGGATTTGATTCTCTGTCTCTGTCTGCAATACCTAGCTGTATATGCAATGTGAGCATTGAGGGTGACATTAGCTACTACAGCCACACACATACAACAGGAGCACACAGCAGTCCAATATGACAACAGAAAGGAGTTCCCCTTTGTTTTGTGCCTGCTATCAATCCTACACTGTTGACAGTGTTTGGCTCACAGCTGGAGTTTAGGTTCGGCCCTCCTAAGAGATATGTTATATTCGGTGAATTCTGCATGTTTTGATTTAGCTGTTTATCCAAATCATCCAATTCTCTTATGGTGGTTTTGGTAATTTATGCACTTTTCACACACCTCATACTAAAATTTCCCACCCACTGGGAAGAAAACCAAAAACATTTATCTTATCCAGTATATCTTTCATTTAGAAAGATATCAATGTTTTGCAGACATTCTTTTTGGCGCCGCAGTGCGTTTGTGTAAACATACATTCCTTCAGTGTGTCAGGTTGGCTTCCCCCATTAGCTAGACCATTTCAGGTCTAGAGGAGAGCTGATTAGGGGTCCTGGCAGCAAGGGGATTATCACGCTGGGTCAGACTGTACCCCGCCGGTGTCCACCGAGGAATGCAGGCAAATCAACCAGTGAGCCTATCAGTCAGCTAGTCAGTCGGTCACGCACTGAGTCATCCCATCTGCCAGTCAGTCATCTGCTAGCAAGGCGCTCAGCCAGTCTTCACAGGAGATTAGCTTGGCTTTCTATCAGCAACAATTACTTCGTAGGGTCTGTATGTTCTCCTCAACTCACTGCCCAGCTCTCACACACAGACACACATATTCAACATGATCATATCTATGCTGGATGACACTGAAGATAACCTACCTCCTCTGTTGACCTGTTTTGTCTATATTTCAGTGACAGGATCTATTCTGTTTTGGCCATTACAGTTAATAGACCTGGGAAAGGAGTTTGGTGTTTTCATACGGGGGAGAAAGTCCCCCCCAGGGGGGTAGGGGTCAAATGTAGCACTGTATATGGCGCTGAGTTACAGCCGTAAATCGAATTAGTGTTACTTAAACGATTTGGAAACAACAAAAGCTGAGAATGACATCAGGGACTGAATAGGATAGAGGAACACAGGCATGGCAGTCTAGCAAGTGCTGAACTACAGACTAATACATTAACACACACATAGAAACACAGTCACACACTTACTGTAGGCTACTATACATACACTTCTAAACTGTTAATGGCTAAACCATAAGTACAAGCAGATTCTGTAGCTGAATGTACATGTAGGCTACACCTCCAAGTCCAAAACCTTTTTAGTGACCCCTCAAGGTTACATCCCACAATACCAAAGCAATGGTATAAACTAACACCATAGACCCAATTTCTGATGTCCACCCTAAAGCCTAAACATTTCTGGGCCCAGTAAAGTGCCCTGTGTATTGTTTCTAGGAATATGAGGGTTTGGAGGACCTTAGTACATTCTACGTTTTCACACTAATTATACATGGTGGCATGGAAAGGCTGTATCTAGGACATTTTTTTATTTAAACAGACTCCAAACAGTTTCCTTTGGTTGATCCAAATATTTTGTTCTGTCATGTCAAGGGGAAGGTTGGTGAGTTTTCAGTTTTGCTGCTTACATGCAATCATGATAAAAACAAAAACTGGGATGGTTGAGGTGAGAAATTTGGACTTTTGACCTGGCCCTGTTCCAATTCTCTTTGTATTGATACAGTTGTATACATCTCTCTACAAACATTTTGATGACGGATCCAGTTTATTATGCAATGTACAGGCGTTGGCAAGGTCTAAGAGCTATGACAGATTACAAGCCACCCCCTCCTTGTCAAGTGCTGATGCGTCCCTAGCAAGTGAGCTAAACAAGCTCAAGGACCAGGGATTAAGCACCTCACTGTGCATGTGGATCCTTGACTTCCTGACGGGCAGACCCCAGGTGGTGAGGGTCATCTTTAACACCGGAGCACCCCAGGGCTAGTTTTGAGCCCCCTGCTGTACTCCCTGTACACACACAACTGTGTTGCCACTTTCGACTCCAACACCATCATCAAGTTTGCTGACGACACAGCTGTGGTGGACCTGATCACAGATAACAATGAAAAGGCCTACCTGAAAGAAGTAGAGGACCTACAACCTACTCCTGAACGTCAACAAGACTAGGGAGCTGATAGTCGACTTTGGGAAGAAGCATGTTGGTACTGTGGTTCCATGTAAATGTGTCTCTATGCATTATAAGAAATGTTAAAACTGCTATTAACACCTAGAAAAAGCAGCATTGGCCATCAGAGGCAAATAAGGCAGCTGGTCCTGACAGGGTTAAGATCAAATCTGCACAGAGACCTGAAAAGGGACTTCTAGGCAGATACAGAGGGGATATAAAGAGAAAATAGTGGGGGATGCTCAGGACAACAACAGTAAGGCTGTCTGGAATAGTCTGAAGCTCACTGACTGTAGTACCACCAGAGGAGGGGCCTCCTGAGGAGGTAATTACTGCAAATGAGGCCAACAAGTTCGTTGCCAGGTTTGATGAGCACAACTTTTCCTCTGAGCATGCATTCATTTTCTTGTCACTGTCCTAGAGAAACTTAACAATACATGTCCCCCAAGGACAGGACGTCAGTGTTGATCAAGTTTGCCATCAGTTACGGCAACTTAGAGCAATTGTAGCAACTGACTGCTTTAAGTATATATAATACCAGTCTGCAAGAAAAAAGTTTTAAATTACACCAGACCTCAGTATATTATATTTAACTGAACGGCAATTTTCTGACATATTTTTCCATAAAAACTAGAGCCAAGCCTCACGTCATCTTCAAAAATCACATTGTTGGATGGAACACAGAAGAGCTTCAAAGATGAGGTTGAAAGGTGAGTCAGCTGGCATGAGCAGTAACCCCAGCCTTATCAAAAATCAGCAGGTTGAGGTTGTTTCCTTTTACAAATACCTGGGTGTTCATGTTGATATGACATTCAACTTCTCGAGGGCTTTGATAAAGTGCAGCTTTAATTATAACCCTCATCAATCATGTCTCATTGTTTTGTCTGCTGTGTGACCAGTTAGTGCTTTGGGTCAGATGATGGTTAGAGGCCTTCTCCTCAGCATGACAATTAAAGTTAACTAACTAAAAGTTAATTAAAGTTAAAAATGTCACTGAGGGCAGTTTAAATGTGTTGGTCCCCACACTAAACACCTCTATAAAGCTGAGAGGAACTGCAGAGTTGGGTGATAATTGTGGGTTTATCACTACAAGTGACCCCTTTCACATAATCATTCCATCCATTGTTTTTTGTTAAGTATATTTTTGGCCTTTTCTGATAGGGACAGCTGGAGATCAAGAGGAAAGGGGGTGAGAGAGGGGATAGCCCGGGCTGGAAGTGAACCCTCGCCACTGTGGTGAGGACTCAGCCTACATGAGGCAGCATCTTAACCCAGTGAGCTACCGGACTGCCACATTTAATCCATTGTTAATATAAAAATATTGATTAGTTCAGCTTTACTTATTGACTTATTTACCCTGGAGTGGTGGGGCAAACCAATGGTTGTCTGGTCTGTTTTGTCCGTCCAGTACTTTGGTCCAAAGCAAGATATCTCAACAGCTACTGGCCAGATTGCAGTGTAACTTAGTATGGATATTCACAGTCCTCAGAGGGCAAATCTCTGATCATTCCTCTGGTGAAACTGCCACTGCCAACATTTCAACGACACAAGAAATAAGGAAACACGAAGGAGTACACGAAATGTACTCAGCATGTTCTTCAGAGGATGAACCCTTTCAACTTTGGACAGTCATTGAGCTTTCCTCTTGTGCCACCATCAGGACAAACTTTACATTTAAGTCTACTATCTCTCTCAAATAAATGACACAAAGTAAAGACACAGTGTAATTCAACATAACTTTAAGTAAAACATTATATTGCTGGGTTTGCCAGTGGACTGCATCCCTTGTGATTCCAAGCAGGTAAGACAGTCAGTTTCCAAGCTGTTTTACACATACAGTAAATGCTTGTGCAAACACCTGCGCTGTAAACTCAGTGGGCTTGTGTGCCAGAGCCAAAAACACTAGCGGGAAGCCATCTCATGACATTTCCCACCTACTGGGGGTGACAAGCCATCGCTGCAGTCCTTTGAGTCCCGGGATGCAAAACCTATTTTCCCCCAGCAGGACACCACTTTTCTCTCTTTCATCCGCCTCGCTCTGGAAATGGGAATGACGTTCCATTAGCGAGGGGAAAGAATTCCCCACTTTGGTGAGTGAGAGGTGCAACGCGGAGAGCCAATTACCTAAATGAAATTCCAGTATGCGATGAGTGGGAAGTGAGAGGCTTGCTGGGTAGCCAGGCTTGTGCAGCTGCAGGCTTGTGTCCTGTCCAAACCCTGAAAGCCACAATCCTCTGCCTCTTTCCTGTAGTTTGCTTGAAGATCTGAAAAGCACTGGATGGAGATTCAGATCTAGAATGCTTTAGTCTCAGTTGAATACAGGAGATTTTGTGCTCTGGTGTGTTTTTTGACAGGCATCGGTGTGTGTCTGCCTACATAGCTCCAGACACTACAGCACTTCCTTACTTACATAATCAGATTGTCCATCTCTGTCCAAAGTAAACAGAGGTTTCATTCAAACAGCCTGGACCTTTGGCTGTTGTAGGTAAAGGGAAGGGAAACTCTGCAGCAGATATGGGAACAAACCAGAGGAAGTGCATGTGTGTATTCATGTTTGGATCTCCCAGGAATAGACCTATTCCTCTAACGTTGTTGTCAGGGTGATAATGTCTTTTCCTGCCTGGCTTGAAGATGAAGGCGCTTTTATCTGTGCAGCCACTGGAAACCTCATTTCCTGGTCCAGTTTTCTTTCCAGAGCCTTGGTCCACTCACTGACCCGGCTGCCAGTGCTGGGTCTACAGGGAGAAGTATAGAGGACTGAGGGAGGGACGTAGATAGAGGAAAGAAAGTAAGGGGATGGAGATGTGTGGAAGCAGAGATTAAGGGGGAAAGCTTGTGTTATGTCAAATTTTTGAGTCAGTATTGATCAACACAAATACACTTGTGGTTTCGTACTTATCTGAAAGAAACAAATTCCACAGTAGATATAATTTGCCACAAAGCACAGGTATAAAACAGTTTGTGGGTTTGTGTGCCAGACAACATGAGACCCACAGTCTGAGACAGGCATTACGTCACATGGTTAAGGTTCTCAGGCCTCTACAGCAGCTATATTACTCACCTTGCAAACATCTTTCCCCAAACACTTCACAGCTGCTTTCTGTTTGGATACACTTGCTTTAGATAGCCAGGTTCTGACATGAGAGACGATACTAACGGCAGAGAACCATACAAAGGAGAACAAGACTAAGCCAGTCCACAGCCATGCTAGCGGCTCTGTGAGGCTGCATTTAGGCACAGTGGTGCTTTGAACTAAATGTTAAATACTAACATGCTAATGTTTAACAGGTATAATGTTTAACATTGTTACCTTAGTAGTTCAGTGTGTTAGCATGCTAGCATTTGCTAATTAGCCCTCAATAACAAGTACACAAGTACAGCCGTCATTACTTTTGCAGGTTTTTAGTAATAAAACAAGTACTGAACAAATAATTTTGACCTGATGATGGTGCTAAAGGAAGGGTTAAGGGATTGCCACTATTCACCCTGAGGGGACCATGAATGTCTGTACCAAATTTCATGGCAATCCATCATATAGTTGTTGAGACACTGAAAACTACAAATGTCTACAAACCTCATGGTGGCGCTAAAGGAAAAGTCAGGGAAACACCATAGTCATTTGGATCCATCCTCTCAGAACCTTGAATATCTGCACAAAATTTCATGGTAATGCATCCAATAAAAACCACCCGGCAGACTGTCAGTGCCGTCCCCAGAACCATGCCACTAGCATGGCTGAGGAAAGAAAAAAAAAAAAAGAGAGCCAGGAGTTAGGAAGTATGATTAAGTTTGCAAATGCAAATAGCAAAAGGCACTGTAGGCTCCTAAGGGAGTACAGGAACTACGAAGAAAGTAAATTCGAGTCAAGTGCAAAGGACCAGATTAGCTCTATAGTTGGGACATATGAAGTGTCCATGTTAATGACCAGCACACTAAAGCAGAGACTGCCAACTTAACAAAACTGCATGGTTTTTAGATGGATTTGATCTTCACTGCAAAAGGTTTTGTCATAAGCAAAATCAAAATGTCTGAGCATTGTCAAAGCATCAGTGAACTGATGACAGGGCACATCTTTTAGACTGATCTCATCTGTTGTTCAGTAGCGCTGCCAAGCACAGGAGCTGAAAAAGAACAGGCACCAACATGTATGACTAATTCAAATGTGGCTTATTTATTATTACTGTCGAGAGGCATACATTACAGTGCAAACCATTCTTTGGCAAACGTACAATACAAATGTCATGATAGGTACTATTATATCCACATTGACCACTGGTTAAGGGACAGTGTAGGTAAAGCATGTTCAGTCTTGCAGAGTAGTGCATTCCATTGACATTGAGTTTTTGGGTGGAAATGAAAAGGGAGGGAACTAGGATGAAAATAAAAATGAACTAATACAACAGATATATGTATATGGAGATTGGTAACGAAGAGAGCTCACAGTGCATGGACAGCCAAACTTTGGGACACTTGCCAAAACGCATTTAGCCTGTTAATGAGACAGAGACACACACGTGCTCATTCATACACAACGTTTATGAAAACATATCAAAATACTAAATCCGGTAATACATACACACATTGGAGCACAGGAATAGGATGTGTACTTACAGGTATTGTTGGAGGAGCCACAATCAGAAAGTAATGGGGTGAAAAATACACAACTGTAAACACACAGTTTGACGTACAAACCTGTCCAGTATATTTAAACATATGATATGATACCAATTTACCAGTGCGACTGCCAGCCCCGTAATCCATCTGGAATCCTGAACGGAACATTCCGGAGAGTATTATTTCTGTTTAGTGACAGATGCTTGCTCAGGACGTTACCACATAGAGAAAACAATGGAAATGGACACTGCAGCTGCAGCCGCTTCACCATAATTAGAAGACAGGCAAAACAGGAAAACAAAGACGTGACTTATGTTACACTAAGTGAGCCAGTGCATGGGGTACGGTGAGTGGCTTTTGGCTATGTACAGTACATGTGTGAGGCCAGCTGACAGAGTCAGTGGAATAAATCTAACAATAGCAAGATGGTGGAGACTTGTTTTGATTGACACTGTATCCCAATCATCGGCACCCCTCCCCCAGCATTACCCTTGCTTCCCCTCTCATATGGCTTCCATTACAGTGGAATGAGGGTCAGAGGGCTAGAGAAGCCTGCGCTCCACACATGCTCTGCTGAAAGACGTCACCCCGGTCTCAAAATCTTTAACATGGCAAAGAAACATGTGCAGGGCGAGCATTCCTGACCTATATCAAAACTTAAGACGGTCCTCACAGGGGGTCATATCCAAACACTGAACACACACGAGCAAAAACGTAAAGAGGGAAAAGGTGGAGTCAAAGTGGCTGCTTGACAAAGGAATGCATGCAAGCATGTCCTTGTCTAAACTGGAGCTAGAGAGCTGCAGGTCCACAACAGCAGAGAAGAACAGTCAACAGTTATGATAACAGTCCTTCAATTGTGTGTAGTCTGTGGAATAAAGACTATACATGAATTAAAAAAAAAAATCTGTGAGCAGGCCAGGAGGAGAATACTGCTGTGGTAGAGCTAGCAGTGCCAAAGGCTAAATCCTGACCTCATGACAACATTCACACATAGTTTCTATGTCATTTTAGAAGTTACTAAATCATACATTTGGCTTTAGAAGACTGAGGAAAATACTGGGACAACGTTCACAACATTACAGTGGTAAAAATGGATATTCTTTCACTGCTTTCTGAAAGCAAAATGAAACTTGGAAAGGAGCACCACAGTGCAAGAGCTGGTTTGAGTGTCCTGCAATGGGGAGCGCTACACGGCTCCACCTCACTCAAGTTCAGGACAGGCCAGCAGAGACAATAAGTAAGTTAACTAACAAGTTGTCCATGGATAAAGGAGCAGTAATCAGTAGACATCTCTTTTGCATTACAAACATTTTCGTAGGGCTTCACATTATCTTCATATGTAAGCATTTTTATACAAAAAGGGAGGAAAAAAATACATATTCATAACATGATATAAAGCACCTTGGATTAAAAGATGAAGTAAATCTATTCATAAAAAGTCTTTTAGTTTGAATAAAACCATCCTCTCAACTGTGATTTGTCATAAAAAGGCATATACTGAGTGTATATAGGTTGCTTTGCATACAAAAGACAATACTTTGAAGGTTCGTATTTAGTGATTAATTCATTAATAAAAAAGGGGGAAATAGCACCAGTTTTCGGCATCTCTAACCTGAGAAACTTTTGTGAGAAAACAAAATGGCTGCTGCCTTTCAATCTACTTCCCTTTCCTGCTCGTCAGCGGCAAGTGGCCCTGCGTTTTGTCACCAAGTGTTAGTCGCAGGAGAGCAAACACAGTAGCTGTTTGTTACATTTCAGAAGCCTCAGTGGACTCTGAGCAAGGAGGTTTGTCCCTCTTGTTTACAATCCACCCATTCATCCATCCATCCACCCGTCGATTCAGAAATAAATCCATTTAGTGATCGCTGGCTGGTTGCCAGAGGATTTCCAACCGAGCCTCAGGCTGCTGGCCCTGGAGGGGGCAACAATCCAAAAAGAAAAGAAAATCGCCCCCCACCCCTGATCAACGCAAAGGAATACAAAATGAAACAAAACAAAAACTGAGGCTATTGGGTCTATCGAGGCTATTGGTGGCTGTGGATTAGCACACCTTCATGAGTCTCATCCTCTCTCTGGATGTCTGTGTGTGAGTGTATGACTTTCAGCCACTAGAGTGTGTTTGTCGGGGGGGTCCTGAGGGTTATTCGTGGCGGGTGTCTGCTATTTGCCGCTTCTCAACATCTGCCTGTTCGAGGCACACCGGGCAGCAGGCGCCTTTTAGCTTGACGGGCCGTTTGCACTCGGCTGGTGGACAAGACTCCACAAAGCACGTCACCTGGGCATCCTGGTGGTGGGGGGGCAAAGACAAAGAAGGGGCAACAGGTCAGTTACCTTACTGGAATAGACAGGATGAAATGTTCATGGTCACTGTGGGGGAGACTGGCCACATCTGCAGTATAGATATCAAAATACAGGAAGTACAAAAAAGCACAAAAAGAAGAATAGAGCAACTGGAAACGGCACATACAGCAAAACTAAAAATCACACTACTATATAACACATTAAACAAAAAAACACAGATCTTCTTCTGCATATATTGAGAAAAGAAATACAATCAGACTTCACAGATGAAGATAATGTGAGTATAAAATGTGTGACTGAATGATTTCAGTATGTGTGGTCATGAGCTGGTCAGTTATCGTGTGCTTTTGTTTGGCACAGAACAGAAACTGAGCAGTTTTGCCCACGACAAGCCTCTAGTAGGTGCTTGATGACGAGGATGAACAGAACAATGAAGTGCTTTGTTTTAGAGCAACAACACGATGTGTTGAACCAAACTGTTCTTTCCCAGACTGCCCTCATTGTGCTTCTGTCTGCCAAATCTAATTATTACAAAAATCCTCCAATTACAGGGAAGGTGGAAAGAGATTTTTGGGGAAGCCATGGGGAAAGAGAAACTGACAGGTGTGTTATCAGATGTGGTGAGCAAAATAAACGTTAAGATGCCATCAAAAAGTAAGTGGGAGGGAAAGAGAGCACTGAAGAAGATCAGAGGAAGCCAGGTTTGGCATGGAGCTGCCATTACCTCTGCCAGCAGTTGGCACTGAAAAAATGTCAAAGATAAAGAATGAAAGGCAGAGAAGTGGCCGGCGTACACGAACACCGTGAGGAGACACTGGTGCCAGGAGGAGGGTAATGCCAAGAGGTGCTGGAGGAGGTGAAACACTGGCAAGAGTGCCAGACAGAAAGAAACTGGGCAGACTGCTTACATAGAAATGGTTCTGATGGACAGCCCTTCCTCAATGAGAACCATGGAGATACTAAAACATCATCAGCTTCTCAGAAAGATTAGTGGATTAAGTACTGTGTGCATATGTTTGTGTGGTGTGTTAACTATTTGCACGACATCTTGTTTTATATATTGAACATACTCTGCATTCACATATGGTGCAGGAGTCCTTTTTCCACCGTTCTCCATCTGTTCGCTCACGCCCCTCACTATCAGTGCAGTCAGTCTTGCTCAGACGGGTCTCAAGTCTTTTAATCTGCAAAGACACAAGGACACAAACATTTAAAGAACACTGCCACATGTCTCTCTCCCTTGCAACAAATTCTTAAAAAACATGAGCCACATATACATGAGAATGTGCATACTGCATGAGTAGAATATGAACTATCAAGTGAAAGATATTGCCATACTGAACCATATAACATTCTTTAAACTACACAAAATCTCCATCTAAAACACATTCCCCCTACACAACAATCCAAAGGCCTTTAAAAGCAGACTTTCACTGTAACTTTCTATTTATCAATGGCTCTGCATTTAAAAGGCTGCAGCTGACCAGAGGACAAGGTCAGGATGCTGGGCCCCGTCCTGAGGAATTAACTGTGCCGCTGACATGTTAATGGAAAACATGGGTTTTCAGACAAAGGATTGCCCATCCTCCTCAACATTAAAAACATTTTCAATTGACCCTGTTTTAGTAGTAAAAAAGTCAGATGACCTCTACTTTCTGTATAGGGATCAGCAAGAGAGGTCCTAACTGTTAAAAACATCTTAACAGTAATACATCAATCAGAAACTGCTGCAAGTGTAATCAATCATCCAATCAGCCATGTGTTACTGTATGTGGGACCTGAAACAACAAACCGGTGGCAGAAAAACGTCAACCAGAGGAGTAAGGCAGGGTACAAATGTACAGAGATGAGTCTGTGTGTGTGTGTATACAGACACTCACCTGCTTTCGTAAACTTGTGATTGTCTTCTGCATGTCGGAGACAAAGTCCTGGAAGTCGCTGATTGAGGGTTCAGTGCTTTTTTTGGAGGTCACAGTTACATTTACAAGACTTTGTACAGCTTCCTCCACTGGGCTGCAAAGACAAATGTACAAATATAAAATTAGGTTCAATTTCTACTACTATCATCTCTTTATAGTCTCCCTAAGACTATATACTAAAGACATTATACCATTTATAGACTTCCTAAATTCTTGCTTGAAACTCATTTATACCCGTCAATGCTGAAATAATGTCACACAGAGAAAGGCTTCAGTTCAAAGCTTCAGCATTAGCTTTGAATGCAGTTAGCATTTCAGTAAAATAATAATCACATATTGACACCACAATGTCGTTTTAAACATTTGCCGTCCTTAATTCAAACATTAGTTCATGATGTTTGTCATGTTACCTGTTCTCCTGGATTCTGTTGGCAGGTCTATCCTCTTTGTAGCTGTGCTCAGCTGATCTGCGTCCTCTAAAGTGGTATGACAGGGCGTTGAACTGACCCTTGGTTCTGCAGTCTGTTGGGGTCAAACACAATACAACACACTGTGGTTCACTAACCAAGGCAAAAACAATCACTGACATTGACAAGGAAAGGAATTTTCACTGTTGTACCGTATGGCTTTTCAGAATTAAGTTATATTTTCTCATTCAATACGATAAAATAGCAACGATTAAGAGCTTAATGACCACACAGAATAAAGGAAACTACTTGTGCAGGGAAAAAGGTAAATCTTTTCCCTTTATGCACAAACATAAATACAGCCACGCACCCATGCACACAAACATGAAACCAAAGCTTCAAAGAAGATCTGATCTAAGGCTCTGAGGCTTATTGTATTACTGATCAAAGAGAATGGACACACACACACACACACACACACACACACAACAAACAAACAAACAAACAAACAAACAAACACACACACAGAACCCTGCTTACACCCAAGTAGAGACCTGGGGCATGCTGAGCATCAGCAAAGAGCATCAAGACAGTCCATAATAAACCTGAGAAAGGACAGATGAATGGCATCAGGCCCTGCAGTGAGGAGGGCTTCACCCTCCTATCTGTAAAAGTTTAAAGCCGGCTGCTCAGCCTCAGAGTGCCTTTGATTTACCAGACAACAGTCTGTAAAAGGACAAAGACTATCTAAACACAACAAGACTTCCTATCTCATGCTGATAAACACGCACGATGCACGCTCATACCCTGCCATGACATGATTACACAAACACACACACACAAATGTGTGTGTGTGTGTGTGTGTGTGTGTGTGTAAGTTCTCAGCTGTGTCCTCTCTCTTAATTGAGCCAAACACAACTGTGAATCTGGCTACAGATTTATTGACAGGCAGACATAAACAAGCGCCTCAACTCTTCCTCCCTCCCTCTTGTTTCTGGCAGGATATTCTCTGTTTATTAGCTTAACTCTTCTCTTGTACATTTTGTCAAGGAAGGGTGAACGCCGGGGTCAGAATCTGGGATGAAAGGAGAATAATTAAGAAGCACCATGTGTTGCTTATTAAAATGTTCCCTGTACACTGTACCTTGTTCTCCAAAGACTATGAATTGATGAGGCTGCCTCATTTCAGTTTAGTCTTTTGTAAATTGAAATGACCTAAAACGAGAGTTACGTATGTAACTACGGTTCTATGAATTCTAGATGACCGCCAGAGGCAGTGCTTGACACAGGATGTTATGTCTCGCACGTGAGTTTTATTCTTCCCAGGAAGAATAAAATAGAACTAGATTTACACCATAACTAACACATCATGATTGTTAATATTCTATACCACAAAGTGTACTGAAACCATTTTCTATAGCTTCTACATGAAACAAGATTTCATTCATCCCAAATGCAGCACAATACTCTTCTGAATACTATTCTAAATTGACACAGATGTCAAAGAGCCTCCAGATGTACACAGAAATCATTCACTCAGATGTGAGTGAGGATCAAACGTTTTTTTAGAGAAAGAAACATTCATTCATCATGGTCATATGCATTTGTAAAATACACCAAATCACCAAAACTGAAGGAATATATTTTTTCAGTGACAGCAGAAACATATCATTGAGTCAGTGAGAATGTAATGTCATGTGGCTTTGTTCATTAGAAAATACAAACTTTCACATAGTTAAAGCAATGTCTAAAATTATTTCAAGTGTTTCATCATTATGATTGCTCAATGTTGCATTAAAAAAAACATGCATGGCTTTCAGTCCCTAAAGTTTAATAATGTTAATTCCTTAGATTATCTATTGTAATCCAAGCCATTTGATCATTTTACAACTGATCATATCTCCAAATAAGTGATACAAGGCAAACACTGGCTGTAATCCCTAATGCTGGTTTATGGATGGACTGTTATAACATCCAGGACTTAACTCCAAATGCCATCTCTTCCTATGGCATGACATTTCATAGCATTTGACTTCAAACTTCATTTCACCTCCGATTTCACAACGAGACAAAATCAACATCTGACAGAAGAAAGTTTTTCTTGAAGCCACAGAGAAATGATCCCAGAGATTGTTTCTCTACAGTCAAACCTCCTTTTCATTATGAGGTGCTGAAGCCTGAAACAAAGTTTGTTTTACCATTATTCCCTACATCATCTCTTCTTCCAAGACTGGAGTGCAGTTAACTAAATTTCAGTCAAAGAACAACCATGTTCCTTTGTGTGTGGGTGTTCTCAATTGCAGCATATAACAGGTGATTGTTGTGAAACCAGACTGCCTGTTATCAAAGGGAAACAAAGGGTGAGGATATTGTATGGCTTTAATTTTACAAAACGGCTCAGATACTGGACCAGTGTAAGCCAGTGACTGAGACGTCTAGGCAACTTCCTGTGCTGTTAAACTATGTGTTCTTTCATCATGAAAAAAGGCATGGGCTTTTCAAGATAAGCCAAGATGACGAAAGAGGTGGCAGTGAAAGGTAATGGTTTCATACGTAACTGTGTTTTCAGAATACATCACACTAACACTGGATATGGAAGACAGAGAATTTTTGAAAGTTAAATCATGAATTTACACTGGCTTTATTATGCATGCCTCTACAATCTAATATAATAAAAACAGCCTTGCAATAAATCCTGTCTTTGTCAAGCTTGTCACATTCACTTTTCTTGTTGATTCATGATCATTTTTGAGGTTGTAGTTGTGTTGTATTAAACTGCTTCATACTGAGAGTTGTGTCTAATAATCTGTCCTTATGTATGTAAATATTGAAATTTAAGAACCACATAAAGCAACATGATGAAAGCAAAATTATAACAAAATCCAAACTCTTCAGAATTATAAAAAATATGTAATTTATTGCCCATCCCTCCTTCCACTTGCTATTACCTTCACAGCAGTCCTGCCACATGCGCAGGTCGATCTGAGGGACGTCGTCACAGCTGCCATAACCATGGGGCAGCTCGGCCACCCTGAAGACATCCTGCTGGACGCGGGTGATGTTGTCCCCGTTGTCACACAGTACCCGTGTCAGAGAGGCCTGCTTCAACTGGGTCAGCTGAGAGGGAGTGAACACGCCTGGGTTTTCATACCAGAACCTGAACAAGACAGAAGAATGGGATGTGACTGGTAGAAAAAAGTATTCAAATATTAAAAACTTTTGACCTCTCACACTTTCACATGATAGAGAAACACCTGGTGAGGATGTTGTATGTCTTTAATTTTACATGATACCCAAAAAAATACTGTCTGAGGTTTAATACCCTCAATTCTATTGTTGCACAGAATCAGCTAAATGTGTAAAGCCCCATAATGTGTGTGATATATTTATCCATTCTCTAGCCTTTAACAGGCAAAAAGCCTGACCTCAGTCCATAGCATTCTGAAAAAAGAAGCAACCAAGCATGTGTGACCGACTTGATAAACTGGAGGAATTCTTTGTTTTTCTTTGAGGCAATGTGTTTGTGAATGGTGGAGAGAGATGTGACCTTACTGTACCTGTCTCCATCCCGCAGGCGTTTGAACTGAGTTGCCAGCAGACACATGAGGGTGGGGCCCAATCTACTGCCAGGGACCAGGTCTTCAGCCATCAGTGCAGGGAACAGGTCGATGTTCAGAGGAATGCCATACAGCCTGCCACACAGGAAAAATAGTCAGGGACACTAAACTATGTAAATATATTGTGATCCAGAATTATTACGTAGCACAAGCTTCCCGTCAAACCAAGATTATTTGTCTCAAAATGATGACGAGAACCTTTTAAGACCATGTTTTCTTCAAACCGTTCACAGGCATGACTATAGCACACACATTGCCTGGTTCCAATTGTTGCATACTGGTTTCAAGCCAGGTTATGGAAAATTCTAAAAATATAAATAATTATCTTGAGTTTATAATTACCTCTGCAGTTTCTCTCTGACATTAGGATTCTTAATTTCATTCCTCAAATCATCAAACGTCTGAGCCGAGGTCAGGTTACAGAAGGTCCTGTAATCATTATATGGTGGTATGCCATGATCCCTTCCTCTCTGTATATTCATGGCAGCTAGGTCCAGAGCCACAGCATGGGCCATGGAGAACAACCTCTCTGTCAGCTCCGTATTCAGCAGCTGTGTGGAAACGCGCATTTTACCAGCGACGCCAAAGAGTCCACGAAGGAGTGGGTCAATGCCGCCCTCATTCACGATGCGGAATGGGGAGAAGAAGGCCCGGTGCAGAGAGATGTGTCCCTGGGGGATAGGCTGAAAGTCCTCGTCTAACCTGTAGAGTATTGGGTTGATGAGGGTGTGCCCGAAGCGGAAAGCAGCAGTGGCGAAAGCACTGAGGATGCCGGAGTTAATATTGGGGTTGTAACCAGTGTATGACCCCATCATCTTCATGCCTGCCTCTCCCAGGATCTAGACGATGAGAAAAGGAATGCAACAGTCTTTCTTCTTATCATCATCTTTATCATTGCTACTACAGTATCACAATTAATGAAGGCCTTTCTATTTGTTTTAACCATGAAAATAATCAGAGAGACATTAGAGAGAGAATTAGCAACATAACAAAAGGAACATTAGACTTAAGATGACAGGTGTTACCTTTGGCAACCAGTGACTGTAGGTGATGTGCTGCATCTGGGCCCCCACTATTTTCCTGGCCTCGTGGTAAATGGTGTCCCCGTCCCAGTGGGGGTTCAGTCTCAGTAGCTCTGTAGCTATGCGGTTGTGTTCCCTGAACCACACCGTGTGCATGGCGGTCAGACCAAGCTGCTCATTGGCACGGTGATCTCCAGCTAAGAAACATGGAATTGGACTCTCATTTTCATCCCTCATACACTCAGTGGGTGGTCCGGTAGCAAACGGCAGAAGAGGCTTCCCGGTTCGCTGGATGATACCTTGGCGGAGCAGACCCCTTTGGCTGGCCAGATCGCGGATTTCCTCAGATTCATGACGTGAGCTGCCGTAGACATTTGAAGCATCGATGTAAGAAGTCAGCTGATTGATTTGCTCTCTTGGATATACGCTATTCATGAGAAGAGAAGTCATCCCACTGCCGCACACAGGGCTGGATCTGACAAAGAACATGCAGCGGGCGCCACTTCGCAGCTGCCGTGGGTCATTGGGTGGGAACTGGATTGGGAAGCATGGCGGGTCATTGGTGCAGACCTGAGCGCAAAGCTGGCCGTCAGAGAACCGTGACTGGCTGAGGGCCGCCACTGTTGAGTCCAAGTCATGGTCTAGGAACTGACCCCACTGCATCAGCATGTGAGTGTAGCGGTCATCGGGAGTGATGGTCTCTGTTCCAATCATGGTGGTGGACACCAACCTCGGCAGAGGCAACCTGTATCCATTATGCAGCCGCTCAGTAGCACCTCTCGGCAGGTTAAAGCCGTTATCATAAACGGACTTCAGGAGTCGTTCGAAGGCAGTAAGTGAGGCGCCCCACATAGGGTGCTGCAGGTTGTTGCAGGTCCCGTCGTGGCTACGGTATTTCTGGTGGAAGCAAATGTCAGAGCAGTTGTTGAAGCGGCGGTGGGCTGTGCAGCCAGACAGGTTGGCAATCACATCCAGAAAGTGAGGGGACACCAAGTCGTTGTAGCGAAATGCTGTAGGAAAGCAACATAAATTCATCACATGAAGAGTCTGGATAAGTGTTAAAAGGCTTCAGATTTGTGAAAGAAATGTACATTAGATTTGTAAATATTTGAAGTAAAGGACATCACCCAAACCATCAATTAGGATATGCAGTAACTTAGTGTTTGTTTATATGTTACACATGTATCAGATATTTTTATAGTAGACACAGTCATTCACTGCTACTGGTGATGTGAGTGAAAAGAACCTCCTGTCCTGAGGGCACAGGTAGCAATATTTCACTAACCTGTCCCAACTTGCTTTGATATGTGAGATCTCCTCTGTGGAAGCTCCAATGTGCAGCATATCAATGTGCATGTGTGTGTGTCTGTGATGTGGTGTTATGGTTATGCATGAGAACAAGTGTTAAGTGTCTGTGGCCAACCTAAATGAGGGTTAGGTGAGACTTCTTATGAAAATGGCATCACCTGCTACCAGCTCCCCTACCAACACCCACCCTCACACACACACATTTTTGTTTCTGCTGACGGGCAGAAATCACTTGGTTTGGGGCCAGTGCAACAATGAACACTTGGTTGTTGGCATAAGTAATGAAAACACTGTCTCTCTCTCCATCTTTGTTCATTTCTCTTTCCCTACCTCTCATTTTCCTCCAACACTAACTTTCACCTGAATCTCTCCCTGACAACCTGCAACTCTTCTTTTACATACTATTAGTCCTCCCTTTTGTCTTTATAAATCTGTTCTCGTTCTTTGATTCAGACAAAAGCACCACATGAGACACCATTCCTCAAAACACAGAATCTGTTCACAACCAGCCAATGTGACCTTTGTGCCGTTAAATTTAACCCTTCATCACAAGGAGTACTTTTATGCACCATAAAGTCAAATGCATGGTTGCCCCAGTTTTCTTCCTTGGTCCACTGGACATTTTTCCATGAAATGCACAGAAAGACAGATGCTTATACATATAAACATCCAAATCAACCCAGGCTCTCCTAATCTCCTCACACACATAATTTAGACAATCTGTACACCAACACAAACCATGTTAAAATTTGTCCTGTGCTCGACAGTGATTGTAGGTTAAGTGTTGTGTGGTGTAACATAAGGCTAATAAAACTGTTTACGGGTTCCTCGTCAACTGCTCCATGATTACGTCTCTACGCCTCGGGTCATGCTTAAGAGAAAATGGGATACAGATGGAGGGCCTATCCACAGCCAAATGTTGCTCACAATAACATGGTAATTCATAGAGTGGTTGAGAATTGAATTACTGGCTGCATGAGACTTTGCTTAGGAAACTGGATGGGGGCTTCTTACTGAATCCACAGTCACTACATTTACATGCACAAAATATTCCGGTTTTTGCCCTTATTCCGAAAAAGACATTATTCCTACTAAGCTGTTGACATGGCTAATGACAATGAATATTCCACTGATATTCCCGTTTACAGGCAGCCTCGTCGACCGTGCGAACACAGCCTCCCTTTCTTTCATTCAACCACCTTCTTGAAAAGGTCAGCGTTGCGATATTTGTGCACATCCAAACTAAATGACCTGTTGTTATCCAAGTCTTTCATAATGTTTGAAAGTAGGTGTGTTTCTCCTTCCGACCAGAAATGTGGGCTTTTCTTTTGTGCATGCATCTCTATCCCAGCCTTGCAAACTGTTGGCTAGTCAGTTTGTTCACAACGCACAGAGCTGACCGTAACCAGGCAAGAGGCCGTGTGTTGAAAACTGTGGTAAAAACCCCAATTGAGACGCATATTCTGAATGCGCTGTATACATGTCCAAAGAATGCTCCTAAAACCAGAATAATATCGGCATATCCCACAGGTCTTAATTGGAAAATGCTACATTCGGAATATCCAAACGAAACAGGCTGACCCGTACTCAAACGGAATATTGTTATATTCTGAATAATAATGGAAAATTAGTGTACATGTAAATGTAGTCATTGAGACTTTAGTAGAATGTCAAAAGAATATTACACTTCCATCCATCCATACATCCATTCATTAGCTATACCTGCTTATCCTTGAGGGTTGCCGGGGAAAATTACATTTGTCAAAACTAATATTAACCAACCAATTAACAACCAATAAATATGCACAGTATGTATATGCATCTATATCTGTATTAAGATGATGAGTAAGAGTGTGTGTGTCCATTGATTTGAATGTAGTTCAGTGCAACCCAGAGATGTAATTGGATTGCATGCCTTGTATTGGCCATCGACTCTAGCTTTCTTGGCATACAGCCTCTTTAAATCTTGTCCGACAAGAGCAGTACAGATATAAACACCGGCCAGATGATGTAAACCATCTAAGTACAAGTTTGTGTTTTAAAAGTGATTAAGCTTTTTTTACCACTGTATATATATATATAAAAGCGTATCTGTAGTTTGCTCCGACAAAGTAAAAATAAATGCAATTTTCATCAATTAAGTCATTTTGTAACCACAACCCCATGACAGGACACAACTTTGGATTTTTCGTCTACAGTGTATGGGTAAAATTACAGCATCTTCCTATGTTTTGATCACTTCATGCCTGTCACAGTTTGCCTCTCAGTCCCTTCCTGCAGGCACACTCTGTCATCCCCTACCCTCTGCATTACTCTCTCTGTCTGTCTTCCTTGTCTCCAGCCCATGCTCACTTCTCCCAGGCCACATTCTTTCTTCCAACTCCCCAGACCTGTCATCCTCGAGCCGTCCACCAGATGCCCTCAGACTTTTCCACCAGATTTCCTCATTCACCCGCTCACCTGTTCTCACTTCCCTCATCAGCCACTCACCACATATACCAGGAACTGGCAAAGGAACAAAGGCTCTGGTCCTTTGTTCCTTCTGTCTGCGTTTGGGTCCAATCCCCATTGCCCTGCATAACCCACCGTGACAGATTGAGAAATGTCTCCACAATTACCCAGAGCCCAAAGTGACACATTCACAATGCTTGATTTGTCCAACCAACAGTCCAAACCTTAAAATTATTAATAATAAATTCAAATAATTAAATGGAAAAGCAGCAAATCCTCACATTTTAGAAGCTGGAACCATTAAACGTTTTTTTCATGAAAAACTACTTAAACGATTATCAAAATAGTTGCCAATTAATTTTCTGTCAATCGATTAATTGCCTAATTGTTTCAGCTGTACTTATACATTTTCCTATGTTTAGTGTGTTTTTTTTTTAATAATAAAGCATACAGTAGTTAATTAGTGTTTCAATTAGAGGGTAGGGTGTCTCACAGTAATTTATGTAAAAAAGAAGACTTAGCTTGGTGTGCCCTTACATGCATGGTGTCGGCTCTCAAGTAAAGGCAAGATGCCAAAAAGGAAGATGCACTTTTACTGTTTTTTACTTTGTGCATCTTTAACGAGCAGCTTAATTGCATCCATCCTTTATGTGTCAGTGTGTACAGCCACATTTTACACAGCAGGTCTGATGTCTCTTATTAAAATCATATAGTTACAGCCTTTTTCATACATTGTTCAGACAGTGAGAGATGTGATCAGGTATAAAGTAACAAAAGGTATGACAGACACTTTTAGTAGCAGCACAGTATATTTGGTTATCAGCCTCACCGGTGCCGTTGGTGTCGACCATGAGACCCTGGTTGACATGATTCTGGATGAGCAGAAGAGTCTGCTCGAAGATCTCCCCGGCACGTGCCTGCTCCACTGTGTAGGGGTCACGTGGATACCGGAAAAGAGCTAGCAACTCTCCTGGGGTACGAGGCTGACTGGAGGGATGAGGGATAAAGAGATGGGGTGTAAGGGAGGTGGGAGAGAACAAAAGAGTGATGAAGGAGGATGGACAATGAAGAGAAGGTAGAGAAAAAGAAAAAGATGTGAGAAACAGTAGAAAAATGTATGGGAGTAAAGAGGGGGTGAAAGAGACAAATTAAAAGAAAGCAAGAGATAAGATCAATTTCATGCTCAAATGACATTCTTCTGTGTATTTTTTTTCTTTTTTGCTCGAGGGCAGGAAACGCAGACAGAGCTTTCTCTGACACTTTCCAGAAAATGTATTTGCTGCAGCTAGAGCAGGTAGGGGGTTCAAACAAGGAGAAGCCCAAAACATGAACAAACATCTTAGTCATTTTACTCATGAGTTGGCTCTCCTTCAACATAAGCCTACCACTGAGTTTGTGTGCATGACTGTGTGTTGTTCATGCTTTCACTCCCTCTTGAAGACCACTGGACTGCTTTACTATCACCTCAAGCTACTTTTTTAAACATGCATTCAACTCCAGCCTTTAAAGCTCCGCCAGAGTTGGACTTAAGGGTGTGGCAAACCATTAAGCCGCGTGCCAGATCCACAGGTGTTGTACCCAGCCCGAGATGAAAAACAAAAATCTAATTTTACAGGCACATTTAGACTATGACATAATGCACATGTAAGCCAAGATTCTATTGAAACATGAACACTTTATTTGACATCTTAATGTGTCTGAAAGCAAAATTTTAAGTTACGTAGCATTACGACCGTTTATTGGATTTATAGTACAGCAGCAATACACTCCAAATGCATATGCTCTATAATAAACACAGAATATACATGTAGAATATGCAACATATGAAATATATAACGATATAAATATCTATTCTATAATAAAACTTATTTATAATGTAATAAAGTACATTCTGTGCTTCATTAGCACACCCAGTACAGCAGGTTTTTTTTTTTTACATACAGTCTTTCTGTGGTTAATGAATATTTACTTCCTCCTACAGCTGACAGCATTAATACTGTTGAGAAGTTGGGAGAACTGTTGCCAAGACTGATCAAAGGTGTGTTTACACCATTGTTTTCGTGCAGGAAAAATGGCTGCCTTAATCGCATTTAGTTTTGATGATTTGAAAAAGCTGGGCACCCAGATGCACTTTTAACAACAAACTGCTGCCATCCACAAACAACACTCAAGGTCTAAAGTCTGTACCTTAGCAGCAACACAGTGTTACTAGCTGTTCTCCTGATCTCATTCTCCAATATGATTCTGTTTTTTCATTATTTCCAAACCATGTTCTAAGACACTGGTGCCATCAGCCAAGGAGGAGGCTGCCTCTTAATCTGTGATTGTCATTAAAGAGAGCTGGAAATCCCCTCATCTCAATTTAGGTTACCACTGTGTGTTCATGTGTGCATTTCTCTTCTTCATGTGTGTCAATGTGTATACGTGTTTGTGCAGGCAGAGTGTATGTGTGTGGATGCCAAGAAAAACACAACTGCTAACCACATCATTTAACAGGATGGAAACACTTATGAGCTATATTGAAACCACCTACATCTCTTACAGTGACAGAGAGTGCAATGAAAACTGGATAAACAAAGACTTCAAGACGCAGTCATTTCCTTTATCATCCGGAAAATGATTACATTGACGCCACCAATGAAAAAGTGTTAGACTGGTAAAGATATAAAAGATATAATGAAAAGCTGTTAACAAGTAGTCACGACTATTAACTGCAGCTGTCAGAATAACTATCTGACTAAATGACTGTTAGTACTGTGCCCTAAGGCACCGTTTCTAATTGGAATGTTCTGATCTGAAACTTTAAAAAAACTGTAAACCTTGTGCACTGAAACATGAAAGTGCAGCAATATTAGCAGCCCTCCTGAATGGCCACACTCTTTCCCTGAAGGCTTGGACTCAGACTTAGAACATGTCATGTGAGATAATGTGAGACAAGCTATTTGTATTCTTACTTAGGCCCCATGAGCAAGTAACTCTGGACTGAGACTTGTACAGGGCAAATATTTCAATTAGTCCAAATGTAAGAGGACTAATGATATGTTGTTGCAGATTGGTGCTCCCAACTGCTTACTTACAATCTGTATCATTTCATTTTGAGACATTTACATTTCTGAAGTGCAATATAACATAAAGAAATACATAAAGCCATGCTGTTATTTTTATTTAAATAAGCCTTTCTTCACTTGAGGGACTTGAGTGTGTGTGTGTGTGTGTGTGTGTGTGTGTGTGTGTGTGTGTGTGTGCGTGTGCGTGTGTTGATTCTCAAATCTTACCCATCAAAGAGACGTCTCCTTGTTGACTCAATAGCACTGTCCACATTACGGATGGCCTGCTCTATGGACGTGCTCACAAAGGTGTCCCCCTCTCTGCTGACTGCAGGAACTGTTGTCACACGGAGACAGACAGGCTGATTAGAACCATGTAATATGTTTGGACCTGCGACTTTATTGGGGCATACTCAACATGACTGACAGAGAATTTCTTTTCCACTTTCTCATTTTGTGGTTCAGTATTTTTTCTTATGTTTGATTAAAATGCTCATTTAAATTATCATAAAGTATTTATGGTATTTACAAAAGCCAGTGCCACTACATTCTATGTTTTGACATGCATGAGGTTAACAGTGGTCACAACACATTTAGATTCACATCAACTTTATTGTCCCACATGGGGAAATTTGTTTGGTCCAATGCTCCAGACATAAAAACACCATAAATCCACAGTAAAAACATAAGACAACATCATAATCATAATAAAACACATTAGATCACATTGAGACAGAATAAAACAGTAAAGTCAAATAAATACCGTCAATCCAAATCAGTAAAATCAAATTTGATATAAACCTGCGGGATATAAGGGATATAAAAAAGGTTAGGAAATACAGCTTAGGTTCAAAAGTGTTCTTTATTTCCAGCTGAATACTGTAAGTGACTGAACCTTTTAAGGTGCTGCACTTCAGCTTCCCTCCTGAAGTTGGAGTGAACACATTTCTGGAACACTCCCTCATCTTAGTGTGCCATTGAAAACACTGAGATTGTGACGTGAGGACTAAGGGAGTCCAATAACAACTGTGCACATTGATACAGTTTATGGTTCACCAGCAGAGTGCTGTGGTCTGACCTGAGAAATCTCAGCAGGAAACGCATACACACACAGGGAAGAGCTGATAGGAATCTGATAGCATTGCAGCAGAGCGTGACTAAATTATTGACTGACTTGGACAAAGAAGCAGCAACAGAGGGCTTCTCACTCTCTGGAATGCACACTAAGAAGACAGCAATGTACACTGAACATACAAAATATTACACCTCTTGATACTGAGTTATAGCCCCTTTTGAGTTATGCACATCACAGCTTACGAATTATTTTCCAACTTTCCTGCTAATGGCTTTGATATGGATTCACCACATTAGTGCTCAATTGTATTTTGAATACTGAGTGTGGGGTCCAGTGCTGTGTTTTTTCTTCTGCATGTGACAGTTATGGTACTGCTATATGAGTTACAGCATGTGTATCAAAGGAATAATTAATATATGTCACAACTTACTGCAAGCTTTAAGCAATGAAATCATCAGATACTTCTCATTTGACAGCAGATTTACAAATGACAAAAAACCATAGTTCACCTAAGGTTTTATCACCCATGTGACCAAATTTGCCACAGCATTGATAACATGTTTACCCCTTACTTGCTAACAAGTGAAAAAAGATCAGCAAAAGCGTCAGGTTAGGAGCTGCTGACATCAGTTGTGTCTTACCTGTGACAGTAAGAACCATGCTAGCCATCTGGAAGCCGAAGGGATTGCGGGCGACACACTCGTAGCGTCCAGCATCAGCAGTGCCCACATCCTTCACCTCTAGATAACCCTCAGGGCTGATATGAAATTTGCCACTCTCTGTCACCTGTACACCATCCTGGGAGAGAGTGGGTGGGGTGTGTGACAAAGGCCAAAGGTCATGACCCTGGGAGCTAGCATGTGGAGGTGGGTATCAAATTACGAGAGTGATTAAGAGCCTCACAGACGTCAGACCACTGAGCTGTTTAGTCTGCATATGTGTTTTTGGACAGAAACGTCAACTTGAATAAGCTTAAACATATTAACCACTGAGTTACTTCATTGTCATTATTTGCATTAATTCATTAAAAACAACAAATAAAGTGTCCACACACCATTTCCTGGCCCCAGTCCCTTTCTTCTTCACTGTTCTCTTTCAACCACTTAAGCACTTGTCTAACCCCACGACCTCTGTGGTGATGAGGTGACGGGCACCTTACACAGCCAACAGGAGCTTTATCATCTAACCTTGTTCCAGGTGAGGACAGGTTGTGGCTGGCCCTGAGCGCTGCAGGGAATCTGGACATCCTGGCCAGACTCCACCTTCAGGTCCCTTGGAGCATTTGTGAAAACAGGCGTTACTGAATGAGTTAAAACATACACACACACACATGCGCATGTGTTAATGATTATTATACACAATTATACACAATACTCAATCACAGCAGAGATGAAATTCTGAGACTTGTCTTAGCGTTTTACTGTCCTGCATATGCTCACAGAACATACACACACTCACAGTGTTTGTGTTATACTGCAGTTGCTATTTTTCTTTCCTCTATCACAGGGATGTAAAACATAAAACAGCTTAAAGTCAGTGTGTAGTTCAAAGCGAGATGAAGGCATACTGTATTTTGAAAGGAAATAATGCATTGCTCATCTCTAACAAATTTGTGCTGCAATTCATAAACTGGTTTTCAGTTTTTCCCCTTTCAACATGTCGTGCGAGCAGTGTCTATCATTTTTTGTGTTTTAACCTATGAACTTTAACTCACAGATATGTGAGTACTGTCTTTTTTGATTACAGGAAGTGAAAAGAGCTGTTTTCCATTTGTGTACAGAGATTAAGTAGGTCTCACACACACACACACACACAGTGTTGAGCATTGTTATAGAGTGAGTCACTGTGTCATACTGTCTAAGATTCATGATACAACCCTTCCACAGCTGAGGTGTTTGGTGGGAGAGGGTGGGTTGGGGGGTTGGGGGGTTGGATCCCCCCCCACCATGTTCAAATTCCTTCATGGTTCCCATGTAGCAGCCAGTGGTAAGCCAACTGGCCATGGGAAAATCCCACAAGTTTTAGAACACAAAGTGGAGTGGGAGGCAGTTTCATAGTAGTCTGACACTAATTAACTGTCTGTAAATCAAAGCTGAACTTTCTAAAACACAGGGTTCACTGCAGTGTAGGTACACAGCATCAAAGCTGCAGGCAATGTGTTGCCAGTACCACTCTGCGTCACAGAAGAATCAGGGATGTGAACACAACAACAAAACAGTTGATAATATTACAGAGATACAAAAATATCTGTTGGAGACATGCTGTTGACATCTGTTAATCCCTGCTTTCACTTTCTTCTAATGCTTTGTGTATTGCTCTGCACAGCGCTCTTAGCATAAGGCAGCCATCATAAACTGCCAGCATGATTGTGGGCTTGTACAGCACTTTAACAGCGTGGGGCCATTATGCAACGTGTACTTTGAGCTATGTTAACAGCCATTACTACATGGAAAAACATGGTGTCATCACGGGATTACAGACTGCCATGCTTTCCTGTGCTACGCCAAGCCTGTAATTTCATACACACAAAAAAAAATACAACCATCTGCACACAAGAAAGAAGCAGTGAGACACACCAACTTATATATGCCTCCTTCTTGCAAACACATATGCACATGCAGAATGAATTATAATACAGTACAGTATATTTACATTGCCTATACTGTATATGCACATAATGAAGACTTTACCCACATAAATGAACCACACGCACATGCACGCACACAGCTATGTGTCTTTCACTATGCATTGTAATAATACCAGACCTGCACTTATAAATGACAAATTAGCTGTGAATGGATAATACTGCACCACTCACCCTCTTAACATTTTACCACCTAGCACCCCCCCCTCCTCCTACACAATCATGCTGTGTTTGAAGGGGGCTTTTCAGCACCCACACTAACAGCCTGTGTATGACAGCCATGTTTCAGCCACATCTTTCAGCCCTCTGTCTTACAGAATGAATTCGCTTCTATGTTAACCATTGCAGTGGGTCTTCACCAGCAGTGTAACGGCTTGATCTTCCCTCCTACATATAGTTAAAGTAATGTAACTGTGACCTGAAGCATCTTTTTGCTTTGAATACAAATGCTAATTATTATGTCCCATCATCTACATTTATTTTGAAGTTTCACCCTACACCCTCACCTCTCTGCTGGATACTGAGCTGCACAGCGGTGCGCACAGTCCCCACAGGGCTGACCGCCTGGCACTCATACTGGCCCTCGTCATGGGCTGCCACCCGAGTGATGCGGAGAGTACCAGAAGACAGGACCATGTGACGGCGGTCTAAGGGTAATGGACTGCCCCCACGTGTCCAGGCAATCACTGGCTGGGGGTAACCACTTGCCTCGCAGGGGAAGTCCACCGTGTGTCCCTCCAGGACTGACTGGTCTTGTGGCGTGACCGTAAACTGTGGGATCGCTGGGAGAAGAAGGGAAAAAAAGCAGTTGTTTCATTTAGTATGAAAATGACTGGTAATGTGAGTGACATAAAGATTATTTTTGTCAATATAAAATCCACATGTGGCCTTATGAGTTGCAAGAAGAAATGTGTTAAATTTGTGTCGTGTGGAGAGTCTTAATGCCATTAAGCACTATCCTTACAGTGAGGTGAGACAGCGCAAGCTGATTCAAAGTCATTTTTGTTTTGATTGAATTCACTTTGTATAATGTTCATGTGAGATCAGAGGTCCTGATGTCTCAGAAAAATCAGGATAACAGCAGTAAAAATCACTACATTTGTTGCCTAATTGTCTAGTGTGAGTAGATTTGCCAATCCGTGAAATGCATCGTCAATATGCCCGATTTGTAATTATCTGTTTTATTTATTAATAAATACATAATAAGCTGACCTAACAGAGAAAAATGTAATCTGAATCCTACCTTGTACGATGATATACGCTGTAGCGTGTATGGTATCAACATTATTGGAGGCAAAACAGGTATACTGTCCCCCATCAGCCTGGATCACGTTCTGGATATAAAGCCCTCCGGAGGGGGTGATGTTGATGCGAGCGTCGTTGGGCAGGGGTGTCCGATCACCCTTTGTCCACGACACCCGGGGCTGCGGTTGGCCTGTGGCACTGCACTCCAGGGTCACACTCTCTCCCACCAGCACCTCAGTGTTCTGGGGCTGGATCACAAAACTCGGTCGTGCTGGAGGAGCAGGGGGAAAGGGGAGGGGAGAATGTGGGAATGGGATTGGATTAATTAGGTGAGAAGTGCTAACATTTTTCCTCTGGGTCTCTGGTTTGAGTAACTTAGGGTATTAGGAAACTAGTGATGGCCTAAATAAATGTTGGCAAAATGTTCAAAAGAAAGCTATGGAGAAACATGCGCATCTGAAAGATTCAGTTCAGGCACAAACATCATCTTTGTATATTTCTGTCAATAACGCCACTTTTGACCACTGCTAAAACAACATCCTATGTGTATCCCAACATGTGGTTGAGTCCTGTCCATATTTGGCAAGTGATTACAGTGGAGTTAAAGGAAATATGTACACAGCGAGGGGCCTGGCGTTTACAATCACACGGAGACAGGAAACGCACAACATCTGCTCTCAGAAACTGTTCCTTAACAAGGGGTCTTCACTGAATTTTCTGCTCCTCCAGTGATGTGTTCACTTTTAAACTTTTTGATGTCTGGAAAGATGGATCAAGAACACCTGCAGTTCAAATACCCGAAACAATATCCCAATTTATTCTGTCTGGGATGAAATGGACATCCGTCATCCCAGCGGTGACCCTTGGGTCACCTAGACACAGCCGTGCTAATATCCCACAGCGACAGCTATTGGCACTATGAGTGATTGATGTGCGAGTACTATTTAAGTGTGTATGTATATCAGGCAGAAGATAGAGAGAAAGACCAACAGAGGCCGAGGACAGAATGTACTTGTGTGTGTATGTGTGTAAGTATGGGGAAGGACAATTTCACATGAAAGCTAGCAGGCTTTGCTCACAGCTCAGTGGGACATCCCAGTTATTTGACCTGCTGAACTCTGAAGGTAACCTCGGTGCTACTCACAGTGCAGACACCTTGCTCTATTCTGATAACAGAAAGAGACCATATGTTAGACATATAAATGATCTCATGCTCATGGTAAATCCCTACTAATCTGTACGGTATTACCCACAGTGATACCAAGTTGAACCAGGCGAACTCCCTCAGGAAGTTTCATCATGTTCTTCAAACTGAAAATGTCATCAGTCTTTTCCAATCCCAACAAACGTATGAATACATGAAGTTAACATGTGCAGTAGATTAAACTTTGCCTGAGTGGAGGTAAGAGTGGATATAATGAAAGAAATATTTTCAGGTTAACCTTTTCCAGTGATTTCTACATGAAATATTGCATAATGCAGCTTTAGTAGTTAATAGGTTGCCTGTGATGGGCAGAGGTTGAGGTTAAAAGCAGCCACTTACAGGGGGCTCCAAAATATCGCAGTGTGACCTGTGAAGTCTTGACCTCCCCGGCCACGTTTTTGGCCATACATTGGTAGATTCCCTGGTCCGTCTCCCTGGTGTCCTGGATCATCAGTGTCCCGTCTTCCAGCAGGTTCAGACGACTGTCATCACGCATGTTTAGAGCATTGCTGTCAGGAGGGCACAGAGATGCACATCAAAACCGATTAAACATAAATCAATAATTGTACACAGTTGATTCATTTATGGTGCTTTATAACACCATTAGTGATAATTGCGTAATTATTGGCATAATCACAACATTTTTAAAATTGGAACGGCAATGTCTATTTTAAATGTCAACAATTTATGGGACCTAAACACGTGTGTCAGTGAAGGGAAGTCTTTGGTTACCTAACATGGTCAACATTGAGTGTCTTACTTGTTCCTGAGCCAGATGATCTGTGGTTTAGGGTTGCCTTCAGCCCTACAGGTGAAGTAGACAGTGTTCCCTGATGTAACATCTACATCCTGGGGCTCTGAGGTGATCCTGGGGACCTCTGGAGGAAGAGGCCAGATAGGAGAGTCAAGTCAAGTTATTTTTATTTATACAGCCCGATATCACAAATTTGCCTCAAGGGGCTTTACAATCTGCACAGCATATGACGAGGATAGGAAGATGCAGGTGAAAATGCATGTCCATTCGTTTGTGTGTGCCTGTATTTGTGGGAATCAGTCTGTTGAGCCAAGACTATTAGTGAATCTGTCTAGTCTTTGTAAGGGTGCTGGCTGGGTGACGAGGCTGAAGCAGTCATCATGTCTAGGCAGATATTCAGAGACAGTTAAGACAAATAGTAGACTATCCTCTCCTGAGCCACCACATCCGCAGATCACTAACAATGTCAGTTCCTTAACCAGAACTGTAGAGCAGTCTAACTCATAATAACCCACTGCAGTGTATACAGGCCTTGCCCCGCCCCACAAGAGTTGAGTTAACATTCATTGAGTACATAACATACATTGAGTTAACTTCTGCCCCAACAGAAAGTCAAGCTACCACACTCACCGGTCAACATGCTGTACACATTCTCTCTGTGGATCCTGCCCCACACACTCATATCTACATATGGTAGACACATTTCAGAACTGCTCTTTCAAGCAATTCTCTCCACTCTGCTAACAGAGAACAATCCATGGGATGGGGATACATCTGTGTACACCAGCAGGTAAACCAAACCCAAACTCATAAGAGGCCTCTGAAATTCAGACTAAAAATATTAACCCATCTTTCCTCTTACCACCAAATTAATCCACATTAACACTCGGGATTGTAATTGCAGTGGGTTGGAAATCCTGTTTGTGGTAACCCGGCCTCCATTGTGGTCTAATGAGGAGGCAAGCCTGGCTCATCAGATACCACTTGTGCAGGGAGGTGGCACTTCATCTCAAGGAGGACGGCTGTTTTGACAGCTGTTCAACCCGCTGTGCATTGTTCTGCCCCGTTTACAGCGGAAAAGAGGGAGAACATGGAGGGAGGGAGGTGTGGAATGGCTTCCACCATGTTTTTAAGGAGACATTCTTCCACTGCTGCCGTGCTATGCAGACAGATGAAGTGGAGGGGGTTACATTGAGCAAGAATGGGCAAGTCGGGGCCATCAAATTAGCTGCTGAGATTTAAATGTGGTTGGGTTACAGTCAGCTGCCAACTAGGCTGCCTGCCTGGCTCAGACTACAGCATTCAGTGGGAGCTGGAGGAAACACAGAGCTAAGACAGTTGGATTTACTGCAACAGGAGCTAACCGCTTGTTATAGAAACCGACTGAAAATCAGCCATACATACTTACAGTGAAATGTGGACTTTATTTTCTATTTGCAGTGTTAAAAAGTATCAATACACTTAAACCTGTGCTTAAGCGTCCCTTCCCTTATCTTTTAAATATATAAAACAGTCACTCTCTCAATGCTTGAAAAACGGCAATAAAAAGTTAATCGCTTTTCCTACCACAGCTGTGCAGATGACACTCAACTAATTCTGTCTTTTCCCCGGTCTGAAACCCAGGTGGGAAAGGGAATCTCTGCATGTCTGGCTGACATCTCTCAGTGAATGTTTGCACACCACCTGAAGCTCAACCTCGACAAGACTGAGCTGCTCTTCCTTCCAGGGAAGGCATCTCCCGTCCATGACCTCTCCATTACCACTGAGAACTCAGTGGTGTCCCCGGCTCGGACTGCAAGGAACCTGGGTGTGACACTGGATGACCAGCTGTCCATTGCTGCCAACATCACTGCGACAACCTGCTCCTGCAGATTCATCCTCCATCACATAAGGAGGATACAACACTGGTACTTGCCTACCATGCTGCGAATTGCTCAGGCGCATCCTACATCCAGGACATGGTCAAACCATACACCTCAGTCCATCCACTACACTCTGCTACTGCCAATCAGCTTGCTACGCCCTCACTACGAGGGGGCCCCAGCTACCACTCACCAAAATCACGACTGTTTGCTGTCCTTTCTGCACAATGGTGTAACAAGATCCCCATTGACATCAGGACAGCAGAAACTCTACACATCTTCCGTCGCAGACTGAAAACTCATCTTTTCAGACTGCACCTTGGCCCATAAAAAAAAAACAAACAAAACAAAACCCAGCTCTTTCTCTACCTCTTACTGTTTCCAAATGTAACACTTGAAGCAGTTCAGCATATTTGATGGAGTTGATGTACTTGCATGATTCTTGCAATTTTTGGGTTGTATCCACATGGTTGAATGCACTTATTGTAAGTCGCTTTGGATAAAAATGTCAGCTAAATAAATACAATATAATATACATCAAAGCTGCATATGGCCAACTCTCTCCAGAATCCAGTGGTTGCAATATCACAGGATGCTGGGAAAGCATATGACTAAATAGAATGGCCATACCTGTTTTCCACTCTTTCCAGATATGGTTTTGGTCCAAGGTGCTTACAGTGGATTAGAGCACTGTATCATGAACTTATTTGATCACTTAATCACAATGGCCTAATCTCAGCTCCCTTTCAACTTTAACACTGTACCAGACAAGGCTGTCCCTTGTTTCATTGCTGTTTATCTTAGCCGCAAAGACAAGGATATTACAGGGTTTTTATAGCGAATATGATCAGCGACACTAACTACAATCCTGGAATGATTTGGGGTCAAGTGTTCATTGCGTATTTGCAATTGAATTATATATACCAATATTGTGGTGTCCTTGCCCCAGTCAGGAAACTGAGAGGAATGATTTTGAAACTTGATTCCCCCTTACAGGTCAGGCCCTATGAGTACCAATGCAGATAATTAACAAAATGATATGGTTAATTATGAGCTACTGTACTGTAGTTATGTTACGCACGCACGCACGCACGCACGCACACACACACACACACGTGTACACAAACAGCACCCTCATCTCATAGACGGACTGAGCAGCTGCTGGTGGTCTGATATTGGAGACCAGAGGCCAAATTGAGGGGGTCCTTTTACCTAGACCAGAGACAGCTGCTGGTGTATGAAGATTGAAACAGCTGGGTGCCTGCAGACCTAAGACACAAAGAGAGGATACACCTGTGTGTGTCTGTGTCTGTGTGAGTGTACATGCGAGACAGGGTGACTAAGCATACCTGCTATTTGCTGGCAGGAAGGCTGGGGGTTTTGTATGTAGACAAAGTTGTGGTTTAAGTTAGGAGATTGTGTAGTAATTAGATTAGGAACATGAAAAACACATGCATGCTGCTATGCAACCATGTGTGTATGGCTTCATCTATGCTTGCCCAGATGTGTGTTCCTCTCAGTTTCAAAAGTTGTCCCAATGTAAAACTAAATTAGGTTTCAATGAGGTGGCTTTCAATAACCAAGTCAAAGTGCTTTCTTCACATATTCTGCCTAGTTGATGCTGTTAATGTCGCAGCACATTAAAGTTCCACAGAGATAATCAGTCTAATTCCCACTACAGCTGGGCTTGATGTGGAGAAGTGGTAACACAATGGAACATCTTAAAACAATCAAGTTTTAAAATACATTTTATAGTATACCTAAAACTGATCAATTTATAAAAAAACCCTGATCTTCTCAGACTCCCCACACTAAACTAAATACATGAGTGTCCCTGTTTTGAAAGTGCCAACAAACATTCCCTGATATTCCAGAATTGTCATGCTCAGTGGGAAGTCGGGTTTTTCTCTGCGTACCACAGTTGAGCTCCTCAGCGGTGAGTGTTGCCACCGATCTGCCCTGCAGGCGGCTGGGGTAGTCGCAGGTGGCAGCAGCCTGGGCATTGCCTGACTCAGCATACTGCTTCAGCAGGTCAGCCAGCCACAGCAGCTCACAGTCACAGTTTAATGCATTGGAATCCAGTCGCCTGAACACACAGACAACATGCATAGACACATACACATAGCAAGTGAGAAATGGGAATGAAGCATATAGTATGTTGACATGTAACTGTGCATTTGTGCATGCAGCAGTGTCTTGTAAATCCTGTGGCAGCTAATGAACTAAAACTGGTCTGGCACAGCCAGGCCCAGCCCAAATCAGTCCAAACAGTGGGGCTCAGCAGGGCCATATTGGAAGACACTCTCTTCCTGCCGTGGGAAACTATCTCTCTGCTTGGCCTCTTCCTCTGGTAACTGATCCAGCTTTCAGTTCTACCATAATGTGTCCATTATCCATGACATGGCTTTCAGAAAATGTATTTGGCAATGTTTTACATTGGTGAAGCTATTTGTGAAGCTTTCTTTTTAATAAATGTGTTTAGAAGAAAAGTGTGTTATGAACAAATTAGATCTTAAGTCACACTTATCGTTTCAAGGCTTAAGTGATCATTTATATTTATATACCGGTATATCTTCCAACACTGAATGCCATAATCAGTGAAGTCAATGCGAGTCTACTGCAGTTTCTCTTAGTATCTTTTTGTAAGCACAATGGCCTGGGATCTAACAATTACTAAAAGATAATTTATGGCGGAGAAAAGTGGGGAGAAAAGAATGGGATGAGGCCAACCCGCTGATTGTTCTTCACTGTCTTTTGGCTGGAGGAGGATGGAGTTTGAAGCTGCATTAGATATACTTGGCCTCATGTTGTAAGACCCCAAATTCTCATATTTAAGGGAAAATTAAGCATCTTTTGTACAAGATGGATAGGAGAATTTTCATTTTCTTTGCTTTTCTCATCATACCCCACCCTACACAGCCCCTTCCAATCTCCACTGCAGCTGACAAAGAGAGAATAGCAAAACTATGCAAAGGACTGGGCTGTGAGCCTTGTGATAGAAACCATTTTGCAGCCAAAGAAGTGTGAGAACAGTCTAGTGTGGTTACATGGCATTTAACTGACCAACAGGTCCCACTCAATACTGGGTGTCATGGGAGTTAACTACAGAAATTGATAGAGACATGATTTCTCACACAGATGTTTCAGTGGTTGTTAGGGACTTTTCTACTTACAATCGCTTCATGGCCTGAAGATGAGAGAAGGTTCCCGGGACTAGCTGGGTGATTCTGTTGTTGTGCAAAAACCTGAGTAAGAGAGAGAAAAACTATAAGATGATTTATCAGTGTTCATAACTGTATAGTTAGCTATAGCTATATAGCCGACTCCATTCATTTGTCCATCAATGGCTCCTCAAACATGAGTAATTTGAATGCATACAGTTTTCAGAAATATTTTTCTTTTTCTTTAATGAATTTACCAAACGAATAATAGTGTATTGTCTTTAAACAAATATTGAGGATGTGCCTGTTGTTAATATATTCCTTTTTCCAAATATATATATATATATATATATATATATATATATATACTCACTATATATATATATATATATATATATATATATATATATATTTTTTATTTTTTATTTTTTGTTTTTTTTTTAATATTTCTTCCCAGACATGCAATGACGGCTCAATTTGATGACTCGTATTCTTAGCTAAAAGCAGACATAAAACATTTTTTTTACTGTTTATGTAAGGCTCCGCCCAAAATCATTCCCCAAAACTATTCATTCTTAAATAACTATAAATCAAGATAATCTTTGATGCAGTTCTTCATCTCCCTACCTGTAGGAAACCGATCTACAGACATGCTCTCTGGCCACTTGGCCAAAGTGACTGCTTTGACCGTGACCATGGAGATATTCCCTAACAAGCCACTCAGAGTGTGCATCTGGGAATTCCTTCCCTCCCATTCCCCCATTTTTTTGCAGGTGTCCATCCTTCTTCTGTCCCTCTCCGGAGTCTGGGAAGTATGGATATACTGGGCAGCCACTGGCCCATTTATAGGGACAATGAAACAGGAATTTAACAGGACTTTCTTCAACCCTTAGACATCTGGTAGAGAGTTTTAGAAGCAGAGGTGACATCGCATCTGCACGTTGTCAGGAAAGTTCATATCCAGAGCGTTCGCAGGCAGTGCTCGGGATTAACAGGCTACATATAAAACATTATGGTGTGCAGGAGAACCACAGCTTTAAATTATTTACAAACATAGCTGATTGATTGTTTATTGATAAAGTATAAAGACCTGTTAACTGTGACATTATTGAAACAATTTTAGACATCTGGTTATGTATTACTGTGGTCAGGGACAACATTAATATCACTACTAAATTTAATATGAAGTTATCACATTAAGATAACCTTACACAGATTTCACGGGACAACTCTACAAGTAGTAAATAAGGATAATTGGAGTTAAACTACAACTATCCTACAGAGTTGGAGTAACCCATTACAATATTACAGATAAAAATGACTGCTGCAGTATACTGAGTGACATTCCTATCTGTGATTGCAGTTAGCTTATCTCTGTCTTTAATGAGGTCAAGATGTATTCTAAATCGTCAATCCAATCCAGGTCTCGGACTTGAAAGTTGTGATCTCATGCACTTCCCCTAGTTTCTTTTTCTCTGACTGATTGTCCCAATTTGAGTATTTCTGGAAGCAGTTTGTTCAGAAAGAAAATTGACAATAGATTATCCCAATACATTTCCTGACATAGGTCTGTTAAACAACTGAACTCGAGTTGTCTGTTCAACAAATAAACTACAGAGTGAAAGGAACACTTACATCTCACAGATCTAACGGGACAAACAAAATTAGCCTCATGGGGACTAAATATGAGTCAGGGATCAGAATCCCAGAATCTGCTATCATTACTGTATGATTGTTTGAAGCAACATAACCAATGTACTAAACAGGGAGCCTCAGAAGCTTGTTAGGAGGCATTTGGCTGTACTGATTTATAGCTGAATTTTTGCTGCATTCTGCAGGTCATTCCAGTGTCATGCTAAGCAAAGTCTGGACCTGCCTGAGTTGACACTTAATTCCATATCGAGTACGTCATGCTAGTTATTACTTTCAAGTGTCCTGTAGAATCCATTGATTTATGTGAGAAAATTTAAGTTGGAAAATGATTTTCCTCTTGGGAAAGTTTTTTTTAAGATTGTGTGTGAACTGCGTAGGAGTTTCGAAATCTTGGGCAAAAGGTCAGACAGGATGAACTTACAGTCGTTCCAGCTTTGGTAGGTGAGTGAATGATTCTGGTTCCAAAGACTCAATGTTGTTGAAGTGCAGGTACCTGGAGAAGAACAAAGTGTAGACAAAGCATAGTAAAACTGGATTAGGGCTCCCTGTCTGACTACATATAATTTCATTGTACTAATAGGCCCTGAGAGGTGGGTAAATGAGAACACTTGTGTCCCCAGTTCCCCAGTCATCCTCCATGTTCTAGGGATGCCACTGTGAGGTGAGGACATTTCCCCACTGGTTAATAAACTTGGACAACACCGGTGTTACCGATTACACCGGACATTTTACAAGAAAAGATATTCATCAATGACGCTATATCTGTAGAGCACTTCCTTTGATCTTTAATGTTAAATCCTCCGCCATTGTCTTGTCAGTCAACTCTCCTTACTCTCATCACGTGAGAAGTTAAATCTGACTCCTGCTACTTTGTGCTGCTGCTGCTGTACAGAGCAGACAGGCTTAGTATTTTACAAAGTAGAGTTTTTTTTTATTTAATGGACATGGGCGCTGATATGCAAAAATGAACTAAATGGGTTTTATTTCTATAAAAAAAAAAAAAGCAAAATGACGGTGAGGGCGGTGGGCAAGTAATGTAATCGGTGTATGCCCGAACACTGAGTAATACCAGTAACACAGACTACTGCAGCAAGCCCACCCTGTTCACCTGTCCATCCCTGGCACTTAATATTACTGAAATAACAGTATCAGAAAAGGTGATATCTAGCTCTAGATGAATGCAGACAGACTGGAGGAATTTGCACATCAGGCATTCATCTTAGACAGTTGATATACAGTCTGAAAATCTATGGCTGAAGTCCGAGTTTGAAATGAGATTGCCCACAGGTGAGAAGCAAGTACAACGATTATCTTGAGGAATGCAAACATAATTTATGCTCCCAAAAGCCTTTGAGCTGAGAAAACATAAATCAAACCATATGCTAACAAATAAAAGGTTAGGGAAATGAAATCCAACTGATGGTAACTGTAAGGGTTCAGCTGGGTATCTGCTTTTTAAGACAGGGAAAGCAACAGTCAAAGCAGCTGCAGCAGCAAAACAGACATACAATGTAAAATAAAATGCAATATTCCACACAAAAAAATCCAATTTAGTTTTGTCTGTAAGCATATCTAAACTATTGATTCTTAGCTGCATTTTTACAAGCAGTACTGAACATCCAACATTATGTCTTAATGGGTGTTGCCTTAAATATGTGTTGTAGAGAGGCCAGAATGGAAAAACTCACAGTCCAGACAAGTAAAAGACAGAAAGATTTAATGAAGCCAGCAATTACTTTTAAAGCCCCCCTCTTGGATGAATCAGCATCCCACACCAGTTATTTTGTCACACTTTCAAAAGTGTTTGTGATCCAGTATAGCTGTTGCAACAATATGAAATGTAATCAATCAGCTATGGTCTTAACTGTGTGAAGAGGACTAGAAGACATCCTACTTTGCATTCATGTTTCTGACAATAACTTTGCCGTAAAGCTGTGATCCTGTGTGATCCTCCTATGCTCCCTGACAAACCCACTGGTATTTTGATAAAACATCAACCTATGAATGATGGTGGGTCATACAGGAATGTAAGTGCACATGTCTTTAGAGCTTTTTATTCCCCCCAAAGAAGCATGTGACTTCAGGCTTTGGCATCTGTTGCCCCGTGGAGATGCAGAAGGACTATTAAAGTGTATGCAATCTGGCTCAGAACTTGTCACCCACATATAAAACCCTTCATTATTGTAGCAAAATTCAAAACAGCTGCACGGCATGGAGCCTGATGTTGGAATTGGTTTTACTTGGTGAATTAGCCATTTGTTCTCTGTTAATGTGGTTACAGAGAGGTACAGTAAGTCACGGTCTCCTCCAAGACTACAGTACAGAAAGCCTAATTTGCTAAGGAAAAGGTGCATATCATGTCATATTGGTTGTGATAATGACACTGCCTTATCGACATACTACAGGGATCATTTCTGCTAACAGTAGTCACAGAAATTCTATTACTATTCTGAAAACACAATTCATATTTATAACATCAATCAACAAATGCTAATGTGTTTTTCTTGTCGAACATGCAAGTGTATAAAGATACAGCAGAGTTTTTTGTAAAAGCAGCACAGAACTAACAAGTTTCTGAGTGTCAAGACTTACAGGAAGCAGTTGAATTTTATCACACAGACTAAACACACATGATGCAACGAAGGTTTCTCACAAATAAACACTTATAAAGCAGATTACAGCAAACTGGTGCAGAAGAGTGGTTTCTGCAGTAGCAGGACAGACGCAAGTCAAGTCAAGCTTTGCTCTAAAGCAGAAGCTCTGACTCCAGCACAACACTGCTAGCACTACTAGCAGCACAAGGCTAGATATCATGCTTCAAGCTTTGCATGGGGGTGGCGCATATCTGTCGTCCTGACCACAAGACATGCGACTCATGCAAAAGGGTCAAAGAGGGTCAGCGCGGCATACAAGGGTGGGTGCACACACGGCATGCATGGTGGTGGTGGAAAAGTGGATAGAGGGGCGCACGTAGGGGGGCTGGAAGAGCTGAACAGAGCTATCATGATACCTGTGTAAGGCCTACACAGTCACACAGCACTCATAACAGCTCAACAAATGATGCCAACATCTGTAACATGCCTGGCACTATTACATCATATGTTCTAGCTTATAAATCACTTACCATGTAGACCTTACCAGGCTTCATGAATTGTTTATAGCAATCTTTCAGGAAGGCGGAGGGGGGAGGGGTAGAGGTACTTTACAGAAGGAGAGACAGTAGGTGGGGGGAGGAGCAGTAGGGCGAGCAGAAGGAAAAGGTGGACGAGGAAGTTGGTCACTTACAGTTGCTCAAGAGAGACAAGCCCCTTAAATGCTTGTCTGTCAATTGATTGGATTTCATTCTTGTACAAATAGCTGAAAGGAGAGATAATCAGTAACATTAGTAACATACACACACTCACACAGGATCATCTGAATTCTGCCTGGTTATTATGAGAGAAAGTAGGAAGGATCTGATCAACGATTGTTTAGCTGCCCTTTTAAATCATGTCCATGTTGTGCTACTACTTGTACAGTATGTTTCCTGTAGATAGAAATGTTGAGACTTACATTTATTTAGTGAAATATAAAACTACACTACACTAGGGAATATTTGGAACAGTTTTACAGAAAATCAGACACACTGCACAATTAAAACTTAAGGTGAGAATATACAGTACCAGTCAAATGTTTGGACACACTTTCCCATTCAGGTGAAAACATTTGACTGGTACTGTATATGTCTGAGCTAAATGTAGAGCACTAAATGTGTTATTTTCACATCTACAATATTTTCACACAGTGGGTTCTCTCTTCAGCTGTAGGTGTAGAAATTAGATATACTTTACTATTAAGTACTTACTATTAAGTAAGTATTCAGACCCCTTCACTTTTTTCACATTGTTACATTGCAGTCTAATGCTAAAATCGTCTAAATTCTTTCCCCCCCCCCATCAATCTACACCCAATAGCCCATAATGACAAAGCAAAAACAAGATTATGACATTGATACATGTATTCAGACCCTTTGCTATGACATTTAGCTCAGGATTGGACATGATTTGGAAAAGCAAACACTTCTCACAGCTGACAATGCATATCAGAGCAAAAACCAACCCATGGGGTCGCAGAAACGGCCTGCCGAGTTCAGAGACAGGTTTGTTTCGAGGCACAGCTCTGGGGAAGGCTATAAAAAAATTCTGCTTCATTGAAGAGCACAGTGGCCTCCATAATTCTTAAATGGAAGTTTGGAACAACCAAGACTCTTCCTAAAGCTGGCCGCCCAGCCAAACTGAGCAATCGGGGGAGAAGGGCCTTGACAAGGTAGGTGACCAAGAACCCAATGGTCACTCTGGCTGGGCTCCAGAGATCCTTTGTGAAGATGGGAGAAACTTGCAGAAGGACTACCATCATTGCAGCACTCCACCGGTCTGGGCTTTATGGCAGACTGGCCAGACTGAAGCCTCTCCTTAGTGAAAGACACATAAAAACCCGCTTGGAGTTTGCAAAAAAGCACCTAAAGGACTGTCAGACTGTGAGAAACAAGATTCTCTGGTCTGGTGTTTTTCAGTAGCAGGGACTGGGGAACTAGTCAGGGTTGAGGGAAAGCTGAACGGAGAAAAGTACAGAGAAATCCTTAATGAAAACCTGGTCCAGAGCATTCAGGACCTCAGACTGGGCTTAGGCTTAGGCACAACTCTGTGAATGTCCTGAGTGGCCCAGCCAGAGCCTGGACTTGAACCCAATCAAACATCTCTGGAGAGACCTGAAAATGGCATCCAACCTGACAGAGCTTGAGAGGATCTGCAGAGAAGAATGGCAGAAAACCCTCAAATCCAGGTGTGCAAAGCTTGTCACGTCATACCCAAGAAGAGTCCAGGCTGTAATCGCTGCCAAAGGTGCCTCAACTAAGTACTGAGTTAAGGGTCTGAACTTCGCTTTGTCATTATGGGGCATTCTGTGTAGATTGATGAGGGGAAAAAAACCTAATTTAAATGATTTTTAGCACAAGACTGCAACATAAAATGTGAAAAAAGTGAAGGGGTCTGAATGTTTTCTGACTGCACTGTACAGTATGTTCCCAAAGACAGCAGTGGACAGTGCAGTGTGTGATGGAATACTTTACAGGTAGTTGTATTTGGTGAGTGTTCACGATTACAGTAAAACCATGCCAAACATCACACTGTAATCAAGTCAATATGGGCAACAATAAATCAAGTTAACACAACTCATTAAGACCTTTACCAGAAAAATAAAATACTCTACATCACTCATGGAAAATATTACATTCAGAACTTGGACATTTGAACTTGAAACAGACTGATGTAATATGCAGCCTGTATGGGATCAACATGTTATTTTAGCACACTGCAAGACAAATACCCTTGACGTGTGCATGTTTTCCCTCCAACATGCATGCTAAAGAAATGTGATACTAGAAAAGCAATGGCTTACAGCTGTCCGCCCTTTCATCTCCCATCTCCCTATTTTACTTTCCACCATTGCACTCATGATGAGACATGATGAGAGATACAGATCTCCCCACAGCACAAGTGACGCAATGTATAGAAAAATAAACATCCTCCTTTTATTAGTGCATTGTTGCAGTGCTATAACCTATCTGTGTCAATGCTATCCGGTTTCTTACCATAGAAGATGAAAGGTTTATACAAAAAGTAAATGACTTTATCATATGTAATATGATAAAGACAAATTGAGCTAAAAGTCACAACTAAGAAAGTAACATTCATATAGAAATAACACTGCCTACATACATATTCCAGATGACCTTCTACTAGGAAAAGCTTGACAACAAACCAAAACTATTATTATTATTATTATTATATTTCCATACAGAGCAATTCTGTAAAGAATTATGATGGCAATGAAAACTTGGATCACTAAGCGTGATCTGTTTACTTTAGTGACAATGGAGTAACCAGACTTTTTGTTGCAATACCTTGTAAACGGCTAACTGACTTAAACTTTTGGCTTTACTTTCGAGAACTCCCCTGCAAGAGCCTTTGTGAATAAATGTGAAACACAGCTGACTGCAGCCTTGCGCGTGTGTGTGTGTGTGTGTGTGTGTGTGTGTGTGTGAGTGAGAGAGGGAGCACAAGTTTTGTGTGTGGGGTTTACATGGGAAACTGGATTTGGAGAAAAGTACCCAGCATGCACTTAAACAGCCTGCGTTTCACCAGAAAGTATGTCTTGCACACTTTCAAAAGTCACTCACTTTCTTCAACACTGTTTTCGTAAACGTTTTGGTTTAAGACTCGGGAGGATTTTCCCTGACTGCTGCTGATCACTTTGTTAAAGTATCTATATCAACATTCACAAAAACAAAAGCTATATATACATACTATGTACTAAAGGAAACTTACATTAATGTGCTTTGATGCAAGTACAGAGCCAAATAAAGAATCTGTGTTCCTATAATAAATACAATGACAATTACAGATGGATGTAACGCAACTGAATAATTGGACAAAAGGAGAAGGACAAAAAAAGGACAAAATAAACAGTGAAGCGTTCCCACAAAAGGGACGCGTTGACCTCTGTTTGACTTGTTTATGGAGGTGGTCATGGGATAGAGGGGGGGCTGTTGTATAGACAGCCACCCGGCCATTAGGTTTGGAGGACATGAAAGATGACAGGGAGTGGACTTTACTGGGGTCCAAAGGAAGTGAAGAGGTGAGACGGGAGATACAATCTAGCCCCCAGCTATACAACACTGAATCAGCAGGAAGGGAGAGGGGGGGGGGGGCACCTTACCCTAATCACAAAGGTTGGGCAATGGGGCAGGCTTTAGATCAACTCTGCTTTAAAGGGAGAGGGGCTTTGTAATTAAAAGAGTAAATAGCTACAGGATTGAATTACAACATAAAGAGAGGGAATGTATGCCGGGAATGTGTATGTTGGTGTTTCAGTAAGTTGAGAAGAGAGAAAAAAAAAAAAAGAAAAAACCTGTATATCCCTTCTAATCATCTCCTCTTCCTTCTCTTTTGTTGAGTGGAGCTGATATATATGATCTTGTATCAAGTGTGCAGTGCTTGTCCAAGATATTAGCTAGGCAGTGATCTAACAGTATGTCACGCTACTTCTTTCCCAGACACACAGGCCTTTATCAGTTGTTCCTGCTAATATATTTTTCCTTTATCAGCCATCTGGCAGACCTATGGAGACGACTAGCTTTGCCTAATAAAGAGACAACATAAAACATGATGTCGTCTTAAAATGTACAAAACATCTCACCAAACACAAATAACGTCATATAAAGCAAATTAAGCTTCTGTATTATGCCCTTCAATATCTTTTTTTTGTCCCAACTGTACGTAGGTCCTCTGAGGTCCAAGCAGGGAAATCAGACCATATCTAACTGTGAGCACAGACAGTGCTCTCACCACAACTGAGGCCATTAGGATGATGATGCAAGTGACTAACAAAGTGAGGAAACTAGCAATCCCGCAGAAACCCTGAGGCGACACACGTCTCAGAAATCTGTTTTCAACTCTGCCTCCAGGTCAAGACTTCCAGACACATAAGTACAGAGGATCAGACAAAGGGAGACTTTTCATTGACGCATTTTTTCGTACAATGCACTGATTCAGTCTAGCAACATCTTTTACAGACGCTATGCAAGCTGTTGTTTTTTTTTGCAACAAAAGTGTAAGACATATTTCACCATGCTTCCCCTTCTGTTGACTGAGAAAAGAGTGAACTCCTTTAACAGTGACCTTTTGCCGATTAAGTCTGACAGAACAAAGATACTGCCACATTGTCTCAAAATCTATCGCTTGACCTCAAAAGCAAAACAAAATTGACATGACGGCAACTTACAGATATTTGAGGTTTTCCAAGTCTTCAAATGCCCCCCTGGGGATCCTTCGTATATGATTGTTGTTGAGGAGGCTGTGTAGAAAAGAAAACAGGTTATTTTGTGGTTATAAGATGGACAATAGGTTTGTTCTTGGCCAATTCTCAGTGGAGTACCCCATGTCTATATCAGGACAAGATGCAGTATAAGGTAATCTTGGTTGTTTGCATCAGTTGACCCCTGACCTCTGGTTCTTCAGCTTGCTCACCCAATTTCACTTTGTTCTGCAGTTTGAAATCAGTGATATAAAATTTGATTTGTAATTTCTAAAGGTTTGTGATCACTTGTTCCCTCTCTTTGTGTAGTGCCTCAGGAAACATAACAAGAGCAAAACATTATTCTTTCTACTTAACAAACATAAAAAAAACTACAAGTTTCTGATTTAAAATCTACGGAGTGACACTTTGTCATAGAGAACACATAAGGCTCTCCCCTTCAACTGACATTACAGACATATTTCTGTCTGTACAACGGACATGTCGCTGTAGTTCACAGACTGATAGACTTTAGGATGTGTTATTGTTCAGTCTGTGGAACTGCAGCCTGAAACCATGAAGAGCTGTTCAGGATATAAAGCCCTCAACAGTCCACATGGCTGGCTAAGCTGGGTTTAAGGCTCCTGCCTTAAGGGACTTTTCTTCACTTTGAAACTAAATCTAAGTCACTATGTGCCCGTGCCCTGCACATATTCTTATGTTTATTAACTATCATGGATATACCTTACTCCACAGCACGTACAGCAAGCATGGATAAGGAAACAGCTCAATAATGTTTGCAAATATTTGAATTAGGTGAAGTGATTTATTCTAGCAGTCAGCAGGACAGTGAAATGTGACCATATCAGGACACTGATATGGCTAAATAAGCTGAAATATGCTCAAATTTCTTCAAGTTTTCAAGATGGTTGCTTAACCAATATGTTGTCAATGAAAAATGCAATAACTTGGAACATTTCTGCTTTATTAGCTTAGCAATGCACCATCTAGCAGGCTGGACATATGATAAATAGCCCTGTGGGTGGAAGTGGAAAAATAAATTCCTCCCAGATTACGAGCTGACCTACATGTGTGAAACCCCAGCAGAACAGAGCAAGAATCTGCCTGTGTGTGTAATACAAACAGGACTTTCTAGGGAAGTGACAATCATTCTGCAGAGTGCCGTTTTAAGGAAATTGGCCTGATTAATTTTCAATAGTAGTCTTCTTGAGGCTTCCAACAAGTCATTACTATTAAATATTATTTAGGAAACACACTCAAACAACCACATCAAAAAAGAGGTTATACTATATGTCTACAAAAGTTCACAGTTGTGCATGCAAAGACTTACAGTGTGTTGAGGTTCTTTAATCGTCTGAAGGAACCCGGTTGTAAATCCTTGATTTTGTTGAACCTCAGATCTCTGTAGAACAGAAAGAAATATATTTATATTAAGGAAAGTATATAATTAAGTATATTGTAGAGAAAAGCTGTACATAAATTCAATAGTTATACTTGGAAGATGTCTTAATGTGTAGAAAGCAGGCAATACACATCTGCATGAAGTGTAGTCCACAGCAGAGCCTTCACATAATAATCATGAAGGATAATTGGACACATTACTCATCTCACAAGAATGCCTTTGTCAACCCTTAATCATGAGGGCAGATTTATATAACATTTGCCCCAAAGATAACAATCACAAGGCTAGTCGCAGCAGTCAGCAGGTTTCAGGATCTTTCTCATTTAACTTCCTAATTTAGAGAGGCTGTCTAATGATAACAATATAGCTTGACATGACACTAATCACTCTTGGTCTTACAACAAATGACTAAGCGTGCCATGAAAGTGACAAGCTAAAGACCCTAATACTGCAATTAGCCCTGTGAAGGTGAAGTCATTCTTAACCCCATGTGGCATTACCAGCCACAGAATGACAAGGTATGTGAAATTGGAACATCTCATCTGAACAGTGATGTTATGTTTGTGGAACTTAGGCTCCAAGTCATCTGACCTTAAACTAAGCCATTTGCTAAATGTATTTTTGTATGAATTTGATACGGGTCATGTAAACACCATATTTCGTTTGGATATTCTGAATTAGGCCTTATTCTGAATGTAGCATTTTCTAATTGAGTTGTGTGGGATATGCCGATATTATTCAGGTTTTAGGAGCATTCTTTGGACATGTATACAGTGCATTCAGTATATGTGTCTCAATTGGGATTTTTACCTCAGTTTGCGACACACAGCCACTTGCCTGTTTACGGTCAGCTCTGTGCGTTGTGAACAAACCAACTAGCCAAAAGTTTGCAAGGCTGGGGTAGCGATGCATGCACAAAAGAAAAGCCCACGTTTCTGGTCTGAAGGAGAAACACACCTACTTTTAACCATTATGAAAGACTACAAAGATAACAACAGGTTCTTTTCAAGAAGATGGTTGAACGAATGAAAGAGGAAGGCTGTGTTCGCGCGGTCGAACAAGTCCGCCACCAGTGACTTTGACGCAAAGAAGCAAAATGGCTCAAGCTGCTCCAACCGTTCCATATTTTCATGTATGTCATTACGTTAATCAGAGTATGCACGGCTGCATGTAAACGGGAATATTAGTGGAATATTAATTTCATTTTCATCGGAATAAAGGCAAAAAACAGAATATTTTGCGCATGTAATCGTAGTCATTGTTTGTATCAGTGCCCCACTATTCCTAAAATTATTCACACTCTCTTCCAATTTATGGTCTTTACTGGTGCTTTAACCCACAACAACCGTGGTAGACAGCTGTGCATTATTTGACCCAGCATGGCATCATGAGAGAAAAGCATATTGAAAACAGCTCCAGCCAAAGAGATTAAGAGAGCATTTGGGTGGAACTATGAAGCAGATTTATCACCGCACTGAGGAAAGGGAGAACTACATCAACCTCTCTCCTCTAGAGAGAGAAACTCCCCCAGTAACAGCTTGGACTGTCTACCAGCATTGTTGTTAGCCAATGACCTTACAAAGTAAATACTCAGACTGGGTCACACAGACATAACATACTTCACTGATTATGCAAAACTGTCAAGACGCCAAGGTGATGAGAATCTTGAGAGCAGTCTTTTTTATTTTCCAGTACAGGGGAAAAGAAAAACAGCTTTACCGTTGCTCTTTTTTCTGTGAAATGATGTCTGACACAACCTTTAATTCTATGAAATCAATCCCAAGCATACAGATTTAATTTAGATGTTGTATGTATCCATTAGCTTAGCATTCATCTTGTCTATTTCCCATCATGCACAACAGGCAAAGCACCATAAAGCTATACATTCGAGTTTTTTCTCCCTTATATTTCTGTGAAAATGTGGGCCAAATAACAAAATCGACTGATTTCATAGCCAGTGAAATGTTTATGGGTCATTCGCTCTGTAAAAGCCCTCACATATGGATCCAATCAGAATGAGTCCAACTTTTTCATATGCTGACTTCCTTTCATATAGGCTGTGAGCTAGTGCAAGAATTCACTCAAAGAGCGATTCTGTAACTGACATGGTTTGTGTGGAACGTCCTTCAGACAGCTATGGTGATATTGTTGTTTCTGGCACCACCTTCAGTATGTGAGGAACTTCATTAAGTTCTTAATGTCAAGATAATACTTCAAAATAAAACTGCAGAAGCTGTGCTTAGCATCAACAGATGTATTTGGAGCACTAAGAAAATGAGCTGTCAAAATACATTTTAAATGGAGGGAGCGGTGAGGGTCTTCCATAGAAAGAACAGGGATCACTGCTAGGTGAAGTGGTACAGCACCCTTAGGAAAACACCTCTCTCCAGGCAACGGGCCCAGGGTGCAGAGTGCACTGCCCCGACACGCTGAGGCAGGGGCTGCCCTGCCTAACTGCCTCCAGCTCTCAGAGATGAAGGCGAGGAGGAGGGGGAGGGGGAGGGGAGCAGAAGAGCAGGGCTACGTGCTGGTTCAGGCAGCACCCATTTCAGGTGCACACATGAAAGCAATGGTTCTGATTTCTGCTGAGGGAAGTCTCAAGTAAAAAGTGGGGCCATGCTTGTTTCACAGGATTCATTCAAAGCTTTACCTTGAACTGGCTCAAACAGTATCCTCTACACACTCCTTATTATGGACTAATAGCAGCAAGTTTAAAGAAACTAACTAATTCATATTGTCACACATATGTATATTCAAACCCCCTTAAGAGCCATTACCCTGACTACACTCTCCATGGATAACTGTGGGTGATTGTGAGTTTGTCATCAGAACCATTTGTCCTGATTGGTGGCTATGTTATTTTAGCTGTGTGTGTGTCTGTGTGTGTGTGTCTCACTTTCATGGCTGAGATGACTGTGTTTCTTTGTAGAGAAGGCTAAATAAGGTCAAGCAGAGCGTTGTCTGTGATGTGTATAAAGCATCAGCTGTCTGTGGAAGGTAAGGAGAGTGTCCTGAAAATATTGGAGCTGATGACATCATCAGTGATGTATCCCGCAAGGGCTCTCATGCTTGCGGTGAGTGAGCCTGAAAAGTGGCTTTTGATCATGGAATGGCAGCACTGGCACTCTGAACCGTACTGTGTGTTTGTCTGAGTGATTATTTTGTCTGCTGATCTGTTAATAAAAACCTTGTGTGTGTGCCAAAACCTGACCCTGATTACCCAGAGACTGATCTGTTTCACAAACACATCTACACTAATCACACGCAATAAGGCTATTTTATGATACACAGATCTACACTAATACCTATGATCAAGTCGCAAGCATGAAAGCATAAATCCACAGTTGTTTCAGTACAATTAAACAGGAAGTAATGACTCTACTTTGTCAGAGGAACAAGGTGGTCTATAAAGCTGCTTTGTGATGGTTTATCGTCAAGGAAGAAGAAAAAAGCAGCGGAGGAGAATGAGTCAGTCCACCAAAGGAAAAAATACAGGAAGAAATATGGAGGACATTTAGTAAACAAGGCGTTTGTGAGACATTCTTCAGCAAATAGTTCATTGAGCAACCAGAGCCTGCTGGGATGTTGTCACAAAAAAATGAGCACAGAGTGCTGAACGAGTTATGATATTTGTTCTGGGACTTATTAAATGAGTCTGTTAACTCCCATTCATACGTTTTGATGGCACTGCGCCAGAGGGAACTATAAAACAGCAAGGCTAACAACCCTGCAGAGGGGCTGACACTATTCTGGGTTTTGCCTAAACAAAAAGCCTGAAAGTGAACAGCTTCCCTGGCTCAGTAATGAAGGAGCCATGGGAATTTGACAACAATAGCACTAATATAGTGAGGGCAGAACAAAAGATCATTTGATTTCTTTTTGAAAACAATGAAATTTGTCATTTACCCACACAGGATGGTAGGCCCATGATTTAACATTTCGTGCTGATAAGAACAGAGTCAACAGACAAAGGGAAGATTATTTTTAAATAAGAATGAAAAATTAATGAAAATTTACTCCTAGAGGGAGCTTTATACTGTACTTTTCAAGAGACTGAATGCATGATTTTACCATTAAGTTCCTTTGTTTGAACTGCAGCTTTTTGGCAAAAACTAAACTCAAGCCTTGCATTTCTCAAAAGATAATTAGAATGACCTATTTAGACTAGACAATGCTGCCTGCAGTGTTTTGGGCACACTTTGTCTGAGACAGAACTGTAGGTCCAGTGAGTGCATGGAGGTGATTTAGGGACAGAATCATTCTGGCCCCACACTGGAGAATTACAGCACTTATTGGTCAATGTGTTACTATAAACATTTAACATGCTAGCAACTCTACTCAGTCTACATTAAGCCGTCTCAATTTTAAAATGCTGTATTTGTGTGAAAATGATTTGCGTCCACATTAGCATTTCCAAACAACAAAACTGTGTATCACAGCCAACATCTGGTAAGGAGTGGGACAGGCAGCCCAGCTGACCAAATCATTATTTCATGGTCGGGACGTCATCTGACAAAATCAGCATAATCAATGACAACAGCTGTGCTGTATGCGGCTACATCAACGTTTAAAATGCATTCTTACAGAAAAAGTTAGGTAAGAAAGCTGTCTTCTTCAGATCCAACTGGTTCCTCTCCCAAGTGACAGCCCATTACACCTCCGTTCAGTCTCCTCCTGCTCTCTGGTCTCCTAGATTGTGTTTTAATGCAGCCGAATTCACTCTTCTGTTTCTGTTGTTAGACAACTGAACGAGTATGAAATAGTTATTTAATCGTGGCCCATAAACACTACAAGTTAACCAGCAGTTCCCAAGCTGCTATTTTACAATCGTGACATTGTCACACAACATAAGTTCAGGTTAATGACAACAGCTCTGCTGTGTATTTATTGGCATTTAAAATGAACAATCTCAGAGAGAGTTAGAGGCGACTAAAGGTTGTTTTCGTAACTTAACTGGCACTGTGGCACACAGTCCCTGACCCTCACTGGGCTGGAATATGTTATCGTTTTGAAAAAGCTCAGTTTTCCCTGTACACACTGAAACACCAAGCTAGCGTTTTAAGATTTACACACTCTGGAGGCCGTTTTTGCAAAAGTTCAGTTTTTGGGCAACAAAACTGCAGTTTTAGTGGGCACAGGGCTGAAATGGAGAGAAAAAGATGCGTTTACAAATTTAACCAGCTTAATGTGCACATACTCTTGGGAGGTTGACACATTTACCAGACTACAATCACATATTTTACAGTCCTCATGTAATATGCAAAGGATTCACATCAGTTGAACTCAATATAGATTCTGAAGTGAACACAAAAGAGCACACAATGGCATTATGGAAAACATGGAGCAAGTATAAGGCTTCACCTGCCGAAAGCATCCACGTGACAGCCCTGTATTTTATGCCCCTAATTTCAAATTTCAATGGTACTTTTTGAAATTTAAGGGAAATTTCTGCCCCAAGCCCCCATTAATTGGTAACTAGGGGTGTACTCACGCCCTACAATTTCTGTTCGCGTGAAAGTAGTAGACAGTAACTGTTTGGGTCACAGGGCGTACCGGACCTAGGGAATCCTGTACAAAACGAATACACGTACCGTTACACCCCCATTGGTAACCCTAGCAAAGGTCTGCTATTAGATCATAGATGATAAGTGATTAATTGAAGTAAATGATCATGTCTGTCTCTGCTTGGACAACAGTGACATTGACAAGCAACCATGTTCCCCCTTAGCCAGGCACCTCAGAGGCTTGACACTCACTCTGTGAGAGCTCATGGGTCTTTGAGAGAAGATTTATACACTATGACATTGCTGCAATTATATCAATCACAGCAGTGAGGTTTAGGATGCTGAACTGTTCTGTGTTCTCACTGGCTGGCTACCCACCCAGTTACAATGACTCCACATATAATTATTCCACTGAGCAAATGGTCTGCGTGATAAGAACTCCATTCCTTATATGTCCACTGGCTTCAATTACAACCTTTCCTGGCAATATTTTAGCCCATCAGACAAAGAGTTTTGATGTTGGACAAGAGTTAATTTCAAATTCACGATTTTAGAGACTAAAATCAATACTCGTATTTCTTTATTAAAGCTGTTAATAGTCAGTGCTTTGTACAGTGTGTTTAATATCTTGTTATATCTCATTTGTCCATTTAATGAAAATTATTTAATTTAAATGATTCACTGTTTTACCAGGACCTTCACTTCTTGGCAGGATAGTAAAGCCTCTAGACAAAAAGGGAAGAGCCATAGTTCTGTGTGGCACTTCCAGGATATCGCATATGTCTGCTATATTTGATTATTCACTGCTCTACGTGATTTCACATTGGCCTTAGCTGCCCCACACAGGTTCATGGTGCTGCTCAAGTAAGTGATTTGAACTCCTTGGTCTCTAAAAATCTAACAAAAAAACAGTAATGGTAATGAGTAGAAAGCTGATGGAAAACATGCAGAAAGAGGTGGGAGACCTACTTTCAACAAAAACCCTCCGGTTCCCAAGCCCCATAAAAACATAAATCACCAACAAATCCTGTGTTTGATAGTGCAGAATATGTGAATATATGTGTACTGTAGCTGGCAAATGTTTGTAGGTCACAACTATTGTGCTGGATCTGTGTGTTGTGAGAGTTTGTAGCTGAACTGTCAGATTATTGCTATGATGTAGAAGTTGCGTTACTGCTCAGAAATGACTGTGTGAAAGTAACTGATATTCAAGCTGAAGTGCACTTGCTAAATAATCAACCACTCTCATAGCACCAGCAACAAAAAATATCTGGCACTGCCACTGATATGCATATCTGCAACCGTGACATTTACCATACACTTTGAACAGTTCTGTGCATTCACAAAGCAAACAAAAATCATATGAGGCCCAACTGTGCAAATGGGGACCATAGCTGCAAGGAAAATTTCAGAAGAGGTTTCTGTAAATTCTTGTCAGAGCCAGGACGACGAGTGAAGCTGGCTGCTGCCCAATTCAACCAGCATCTGAGTGCCATGTGTGGACCTCTCCTCTCATTCTCTCCCTCTCAAGTCAGTCGTTTAGCTTTGTGACACATGCCCAACTGGGCTTGCCAAGGACTCTCGGGCGCGCGTGAGTCATTCTTGGTTAAACAAGAACATGGCTGGCTTCTCGCTTGGTTGGAGGAACAGTGAACCAGGTCTCCAAACATGGCTGCGATGGTTCTCTGCAAAACACATCCTGTGTAAAAATGACAAGGGTTTGTTTCTTGTCAAGGGAGTGCTGGTGCACAGCTAGAGCCTATCAAAATCCTACAGAGCCAGAAGGATTTGGACTACTAAATACAGCTTAAGGGTCATTACAAATAAAATGAGCTGAACATGAAAATAAATAAAAGGAGAAGTGATTCTCAGGCACAAAAGTAAGACCTACTCTATTTTAGATGGAGAGGAGAGAAAAGTCACTACTATAACAGAAATAACAGAAAGCTGACAAGAGAGAACCTGAAGGGGTGGTGTGGAACAATCACTGGAACTATTGACCTGTGGCTTGGTAAGGTCCTTCAAAATACACCATTAACTGTCTTGTAGGATTTCCTTAACCACTGTCCCATCTAGGTTTCCTCAGAAACATCCTATATTCAGCTGGAAATGGTGAGCAATTGGCCACACATATTAATGGTGATGCATGAAGGACCTACCAGGCAGGCCTCTACCATAGTTCTGCCTATCAGAGACAATCAAGTGCCAGCCTTTTTTCCTAGTTCTGACTATCATGACAGTTGATTGAATTCATGATTTTGTCACTTACTTGCTAGTCGTTTGCACTTACGTCACTTAGCCAATGTACTACACATTACACAGGCTACAGCTGGTAGCGTTGCTCTCCACAGGACCAACACGACAGTCAAACCCAAAATGTCACATATTTTTAACACAGCAACACTCACAGTACTTAGTAGTTTTTTTATTAACTCTGCCCACAATTACAGTGCCATATAGAAACAGTCCAATCTTTAGCTTACTTTACTGGCTGTTGGTCTACTGTCTCATTTAGGTCATACCACAGACTATAACAGGTCATTTGAATGTAAATGCACTGAACTGCACATTAGTGGATGTATTGTTTTACTTCTTGTACTGAATTCCACAATTTGGGACATCAGGTGGGAGATAGTGAAACTGTTGAAAACATGTCTATTTGAAATTTGTAATTACCACTACAGTTTATTTTAGCTGACAGTTTGTATGATTTAAAAAGAGGGACTTATAACTTTATATAGCACTTTTCTGTGCTAGTTTCTATAAAGTGCTTTATGGACAAATAACACAACTAATAAAATCAGATAATAAAAGAGCACCAGTACACAAAACAGAAAAACTATTCTCATTTATGGAAGTCACAATGTGTGCTTCATGTGTTTGAAGAACAGTATTCCATCAAACTGGCTGAACACACATTTTTTAAAATAACCAGAATTCAGCATTTATTCAAGATACATTTTCAGGAACTCATTTAGAAGAAATGTGAACCAGTGTTCCCCCAAATTCACCAGCTGTCCTGCATTGAATGGGCACAAGAAGGGGCCAGTTCCTTTCAACAACTATCTTGGGCCCAATCGCCCTGTGCAAATGAGCAAAGCTTTGGGGATTTCTGGCTTTGCATTCCATAATGCTGCAGAGACTGAGCGCCTCACAAAGCCTGACTGCAGCAAATTCCACACAATAGAACTCTTTGCCTCTTTCCCTCCCTGACTCACCAACACTGTCACTCAGTCAGACCAGGCCAGTGTTTTGGGGCAGTGAGCAGGCCCGGTGAGGGGTAAAAGACATCAAGACATTTAGACAGAGAACAATGGCTGGCCGCTGACCACCAGGTAGTTATCCATGCAGAGCTCAAAGGAGGGTGCCACAGAAATGTGTCTGCTTATCACAGCCATTACAAGGCAGTACCATGCTGTGCAATGAAGTCTACAACCTGCAACACCAACCCCCACTGAAGTGACTCACCAGCCTTCCGACACCCAGAAACACCAGATTGCGCTCATGATCTGGACACTCACTCCATTCAACACTGCCATTCACCCAACACACACAGCTACTGAACTGAAAGATAGCCCCACACTGAACAACTTCATCTTTTTAACTTTCTACAAACCTCTGTGAAGTACGCAGTTTAAAAATGGTTGTTTACAGCAACTCATTCATCACAGTATACTAGAAGCCAACTGAATAACAGCATATATTGGAATACAAGCACTACGCTTGAATCACTGAACTATGAAAGGCTATAACAAGCCACTTTGTAAACTAGTGCGTTTACAGTTTAACAACTAACTGACATGTTCCCAGCTGTGCAGACACATACAGTATGTACAGTATGTGTATAGTACGGCTCCAGTGTCACAATGTTGAAACTATTTCTTCTTATGTGTTACATCACATAATGCCACAGTTAAAGCACCATGACAAGAATATATTTGAAATAAATAATATGCAAACAGCCAAGATGCCCTAATAGGGAACACAGGGCTACTGACTGACTGACTTGTGAAATAAAAATCCTCTTTTACACTAACAAGCTTTGATACTGCAAGTCACACAAAGATGTAAGACTTGTCATGTTGAACCTCTTGAGCTGCTAAGGTAATACCAATAAAACATGCAGTTTATATTTGATGTTGGCAAAATAGTGCTAATGTAAAAGTAATCAATTGTCCAACTCCAGCAAGTACATGAGAAGATATGCAGCATTATTATTACAGAGAGGAGACGTAATTTACTGTCATGCCTCAAACAGAAAGTCCTTAGAGAAAACAGCTGAAAAACAAATGCAGGACAGAAAGAACCCAAAAAAAAAGTATGAAAAAAAAACATCCATGTTTCTTGGTCCAAGAGTCATGTAGAAAAGCTCTTGGCACAAAGCCCATGTGCAGTAGCACTTCTTCTACTGCAGTGGCCCAGAGGAAACAGATGGAGATGTTTTGAGTTTTGTTATCTGGACAGTGTTTTCCTAATCATATCGTGTTGATGTTCAGGTGAACCTCAAAAATCCAACAGACATAATAAAGATAAGCAACACCTCTTACCCTGCTCTACTTCCCCTACATTAGGCTTAAGTTGAGCCTGGAAAAACCCCTGATGGTGTCCCTAATGCTACTATTATAAATGGCTCTCAGAAGGATGTACACAAATAGATTAAGGATTGAGTTAATAATAAAGGACATTTAATCAAAAATGAAACTGACTGAAAATTCTGAAACCATGCCAGTGAGAATACAGCTGTAAAAATATACCAATAACGAGAAATGTAATAAATAAATACTGATCTTTAACAATGTTTTGTTACCTTTAGGTTACACTACCTGTGCGCTAAAGGCTTATATGGTGGATCATCTCACACTCTTATGAAACTATTATTTTAAATTCCTAGAATGGCATGCTGACAGGTGGAAGGAGGAATTCAGTGTTTATACAACAAAAAATAAAAAAAATATTTACTTACTATTACTTAATCCTGCAAAGCTCTCACGGTCTAGAGGAAGAGCTTGAATCCTAAGGAATTTAGATGCTACATTATAGCTTAAAAGCTAACCAAAAGAGAGAAATACACTTAAAATTAGAAGCTGTACAATGTACACTCCTCTACATACAACCTCTCTGTTAAAAGACACTTTGACAGCCATGTTATGAGGCTTAATTTGATCAGCCACAGCAAGCAGACCGCAAACTGCAAGGACACGACACTCTTCCTCACATTCGGACATTCCTCTCAACAGTGCCTGCCTGGTGAGCTCAAGTTCTGTGGAAAGGCGTTTTCCCGCTGCAGACGAGCAGTGATGTGTTGAACATTTTATACAGCAGAATGAGGGAAGGCCGGGGGGAACTGCATTCATGTCCTGACACGACAGCTGAGCAAGGGGGAAAAGCGACAAGTGGCTGCTGCTTCAAAGCTCACCAGCATGAAAGCTTCTGGGAAACCGCAGCATGCTCTCCTGCTCTGATCAGCCCCCTAACAGATTTAGACACATCCTACAGAAGACCTAAACAATCCTTTCATTGCTGTGGTGAGGGGCAGACTTTCATCTTTCCTTTCGGCGTATCTGGGCAGGGGTGCACCATAGGCTCCCTTCAAGGCTGTCCTCAGATGGTGGAGGACAAGGCTAATTCTGAGTATGCTGCTGGTTGGCTGCTGCCTTGCTAGCTGAGTTGCCCCTTTGTCCCCCTGCTTACAGGCTAGATGAAGCTATTTATAGGCCCATGCATTGTGGACTGAAATGCACAACAAGATTGCAGTGGCCAATCAAAGACAAAGGGTGCCACATATTTGGGAGATTGGACAGATCTGGAGCTCTGTGTTCTCTCATTGTGGCTCTGAGAAACTGTGGCCAGCTCAGCTGCGTCAAAAAGGAAATTGTTCAGTTGGGTGACTGTGCTCCTGACAACCAGGACAACATTCACAAGTGCTTGTCAAGTAAGAAGTATTTCCTTCCTTTCATCTCAGAGGGGGAAGTCAAACATGGAGTTTAACCTGTGCAACGTAACCCATCCAAGCACAATGATAACTTTTCTGACCACAGAGAAGGAAGCAGCTTTAGAAACGGCTCCATTGTGTCTCTATCGCAATGTGATGAAAAGATCCATTGTAAAAAGCAAGCCTGAGGTCAAGCCTGACCTTGAACAAGGATCGTCCCTGGAAATTAAGTACAAATTTCCCCAAAACATGATAACACACCAAATGAAATCTGCAGTGCAGACAATATGTGGTTTTGATCAAATCTAATTGGACTATGTTTCTCACTTCTAGTCTAACTGAATGTGTTTCATTAGAAGTCATTAAAGCATGGAGACGTGAACACTTGCTGTGTTCCTCCTCATACAAACTCTCATGCAGGGACCTCTATGGAAGAGCATAGCCCTTCACGTTGCTTGCTGCTGACTTCACCAGCTGTGTGACCCTAAAACCTCTTTTCATTAACCTCTGCAGCCAACAGCTGAACTCACTAGCAGGTGTCCTAACTTTGTGAAAACTTCCTGAGACACCTCTGCACTACCACAAAACCTATGGTTTCCACAAGCCTTTGTTTAAATTTCAAGTTAAATCAGTGATTTAAGATCCAAAAAGTTTTTTTTAACACTGTGATTGATTAACGCAAATATTATCAGCCATTAAACTTTACCAGAGGCCTCAAATGCGGAAAAAACGCGCAGACTTTAAGCATTCATTGCATTCCCGTTCAGTCTGCCTAAAGGGTTGGTTCCCGTTAGATACAAGGAAAAAGCTACTTACAGGATGGTAGTCTGAGGGGAAACTGCTGGTACGGTTTCCAAGTTTAGATGCATACATCTCACGGTGGTTCGGAAACATAAACAGCGACTCGGACAACAAATTACAAACTGTGGTCCGCTAGCAAGCAATAACAAAGCCGCCGTGAGTAGACACGGAGAAAAGAACTGGCCAGCCCGCAGCGCCATTGCTAGCAGTGAGCCGAGAGACCGCCAGCTGCCCCTCTCACAGACTAACAGCAAGTTAGCTAAACTGGGAGAGAGAGGCAGAGGAGGAGACACACACACACACACTGAGAGAGAGAGAGAGAGAGAGAGAGAGAGAGAGGGGCAGTGTGTTAAAATCCCAGACAAGGGAAGTCCAGCAGAAAGCTGAGTGGAAGAACTGTATGACAGCTAGGTCTAATAAATCTTTAGTTTTTATCATACGACTGAAAAATTAAATTTACCTACCATTCTCTCTACGAACAATGTTGGCTAATTCTTGAGTTCTAACAGCGGCTAATTTGCATTTTGATTAATCTCAGGTGTGCCTATGTTGTCCAACTGGCGGACCAATCGGAAGCGAGAACGGGAACCATGTATGCATGCTATGTATGTTCAACATTTATATACATCAGTTAAAATCAGCTGACATCTCAACAGTTTCAAAACACAGCAAGATGTACATGAAGTCTGTCAACCTTCACCTACAGCAGTATTATTACACACCACAGCGTTCATTTGTTAATAGTTTGGGTTTGCTGACATCTGCTGGTAAATGTAGAAATCACACTGCAGATCAAGTATAAAAGATGGTAAATTTAACAGGCCAGACAATTAAGATATGTATTTTCTATTTGATGTGTCAGCACATATAATGATAATATAGCATAATGCCAGTATTTTAAATGTAGCTTTTTTATGTTTTTGAAAAATGTGTTATGTAAATACAAACATCAGATAAATGTGGTTGCGCTTTAAAATAACATAACATTCGTTTAACTGAAAAACTGGAAATAGCTGCTCTACAGAATAAAGCTATCATGCCAATCATGTCACACACATGTCAATCAATGACTGACAGTCCCATTCAGGAGCTCCTCTGCAGAACCTGTTATTTACAACCTATAAGTAGACCGGCAGTTTATTTCTAATTTAAGCTGCAGCTCACCATAGGTACATACATACATACAGCCTCCTGATTGGTCTATTATCTCAAATTGGAGCTCTGCTCAGTATCATTCCACGTCTGTGTTCCTGATTGCTGTATTGTGTGTGTGAAAGGTAGTTGTGTCTGCTGTTCCTGGCATGCTGCTGTGTCATTGTTAGCATTTCCACAGCTAACAATGCTGTCCCATGGCTATTGTTAGCATTTCCACAGCCTGACAGACTGGAGGCACCGATTAACAGTGGAAGCATTGTTTAAGTATATTCTATGGACTGTGGTATTTTATTTAGGGAAATATTTTATTCTATCAATGTACATTGGTGCATTTTCTTCTCGTGTAGATCATTGTTGCTTTCCATCCACTCTAGTTACTTTCAGAGTGCAGAAAGTTAATCTAAATCAAAAACAAAGGCAATTTAGTCACCACTGATACCTCCTTGTTGGTCAAAGTCAACAATACTACATATTGTCTATTCCAGACTGAGTTGTCAGATCAAATAGTACAGTAACATTTAATGGCCTCATATTTAATATTTTTCACATTCTGATATTTGACCATTTTCATGTTAGCATATTTTATGGTTATAATGTTTATAAAATTTGATTGTGGTAATTTGTTTCTAATAAACACAATGCAGTCTATTCCTTCTGTGGCCACCCATGCGTGGGGGTGCATGTTCATAATGGGATACAACCCCACCACCACTGTATATCATCATTTGTACATCAACTTAGCATTTTTCAGTGGAAATATATTTGTGAATCTCCACCAGTTTGAGTGGATTCTTTTGAGACTGTTCTACTGTGCTGTGCTCCAAGGTGGTGTTGGAAACCCCCTCCTTAACAGCTGCACTAAGCGTACCCTCAGTCAGACTGGCTGATAAAATCGCCCTGGACCCTTCTCAAGTCCTACATGAGGAGTAACACCTTCTGCCCTCTGGGAGGCACTTTAAGTTGCCAGGCTGCAGGAAAAATAAGTACAAACACTCTCTTAGCTTGAGGGTGTGGGCCACTACAGGACACACACTGTTTCTAATGCTGATGTTGACAGGGACAAGACAAATTTACTCAGGGGTTTAGCTGAAGAGTTTGAAATCAGATATAACAAGTCATGTGATCATATTTCAGTTATTGATCCTTCAACTTGGACTCAGGAAATGCAAAACAACGATGTGCGCCATTCTTCAGAAATATGAGGCTGCCTTGCAACTTGACAGAGACTCCACTGTGAGAGAATGGATGTGCTTAAAGCAAGCAGGAAAACGCTTGGCAGCGTCCTCTGTGTATCACTTGGTCCAAATAGTTAATACAAGCAATCCAGATTGTTACTCCAACATCAACAAGGTGGTTAAATTGTCTCTAACAGCGCTTTTGAGCAGTGCGGCTTGTGAGAGGGGATTCTCACATCTCAACATAATAAAAACCAAGTACAGATCTCATCTGTCACATACTCGTCTCTCAGCCCTGATGCACATTCACCAGTCAAAGGTGACCACAGAGACATTTGACCCAAAGCCAGCTGTTGACCTGTGGATGGAGACAGCTAATTGGAGGCTCAGCCAGGGACTGGGAGGTGCATCTTCATCATTTACCATGCAGAAAGCTGAAGCAGAGGAGCGTGGAACAAAGGGGAACAACACCAGTCCAGAAGCTTGAAGAAGATGAGGAATGTGTACAAAATGTTCTGGGCCATGACTATATAAAGGAATCCAAGTTGGTGTACATTCTCCAGTGGTCTGTGTGCACGGAGTGGAAGATGTACATGAAATCTTTGATTGTTGCACTTGGATCTTTTTATTTGACCACGGAATTTGTTCAAATCAGGGCTTTGATAATTATCCCTTCAGGCATGTTGTAATGTTTAAGAATACAGTACCCCGGGGCACCCCGGTAGCAAAAGGGTTGAGGTGCATATCACATTCTCGCAGTGTCCCCAGTTTGGTTCCAGTTGGGGTCCTTTGCTGCAAGTCATACCCCTGTCTCTCCTTTGTCTCCTGTCTTCCTTTACGCTGTCAAGTGTCCAATAAAGGCAAAAATGCCAAAAATGTAACCTTAAAAAAATACAGTACCCATGGCCCTGTAACCTTTCAAAGATACACGTAAAGTACTTAACAAGAGGTTGACATTGAGAAAACAATTTAATTCCAATGTATACCTTGAAAATAAACAGACAAACAATGTACCTACACATAAACTCTAGGACCTTAAACGTATCTGTCCCCTGCCTGCCTTATTAGTAATCCAAGTATGAGAGAACAACCTTGTTGGTGGGAATTAACCATGCAGATACCATTAGGTACTTTGTCATGGAACAATACAGTGCAGAAGTATTCAGACAATTCTCGGGCTGCCCCCAGTAGCCTAATACCACATAACTGCAACATCCATGGTTTGATTCGCAGCTGGGGACCTTTGTTGCATGCCGTACACTCTTTCCCCCCATGTTTCTTGTCTAAATTCTTGTCAAATATAGGCAAAAAAGTCTTTGAATCACATCATTCTTAATTTCTCAGTGTGATGAAATGAAACGTGATTTATACTGTACATACAACCCAAGGGTAAAAATGTCCTGCACCGTCTACCCTTGATGTGAACACCCCCAAACACCCTTAAAACTGCGAGTCAGCTCTTTAACCACAAAGTCACAGTTTCATTCCAAATCCAATGTGCTGATGTAGAGTCAAAACGACACACAACTTACAGACTGCACTGTTAAAGGAGCACTTCACAGATTTCACACGTATAGTAAGGGTCAGGGAGTACTACTCTGCCTATGAAAACAGAGTCTGGAGGAGCTTTGTCAAGTCTGAGAAAATGACTCAAGTGACGTCACTCAGTAAACTCAGTTTGGGCTTAGAGACTACAACTTTTTCACAGAAAGAGTCACAAATTAGGGGTGTGCAGTTTTAAAGTGCATACCATGCAGGGGGTGTCTAAGAAAATACACTACCAAGTTAAACTGTCTTTCTTTCGTTTGTCCCCTAACTTTATAGAAAGAGAGAAACTAAAATGCTAGACTACTGTATCAAGTTGAGGTATGCACTGGAATGAGAGTGAAGGAAAGATCAGTATGGAACAGGGCCTTCTTGAATTGCTCCATTGTGAAGTGGATTATCTTGACTAAATGACAAATTGAATTTGCTGCATCCAAATCTTAATTAATGAGCCGGTCACACAAAGGTATCTCAATAAAAAGTCTGTGAAATTGTAGTTTGCTTTAATTGTTTCCACCGCTCCTACAGGGATTAAGAGCAACAAAAGGATAATTTGAGGATAGCTCGCAAATCAGTGGATATGCTTTTTTTGAAAAATGAACCTGCTTTTCATCAGCAAGTCACTGTAATGATTCATCTTTGACAGTTGCACAGCATCAGGTGCATCTGTGGTGTACTGTATAGTTTGGGTTTGCTGACATCTGCTGGTGGAGAGTTCAGTGTAACAGTTCAAGAATGAATATGAAGATGAGCTCTGCAGTGTCAACATGTAATGAACACACAAAAGAAATCATTTTACAGGCCTTTGGCAACACATTTTTTTCTTTATTCAGAGTAAGATGTGTCAACATCCAGCATGACAAAAATTGTACAAAGTTCACAATTTATAAATGAAATATCACAGCAACTTGTGATCTCACACATTTATAGCAAAATTAAAATGTCAACAAATCCATGCTGTGTAGTACAAAAATAAATCAAACTTCAGTTCCACAGAGAGCACAATAGTTTATACAAAATCCTGTCTTTGTTAATGGTCACTGAAAACAATCTCAAAATGAATCGGCTCAAATAAAATAATAAAATCTGATGAATTCACAATAATTTATATGAAAATCAGCTTTCTAAATATGTGACAACCTTTTTGTGTTCCCTATAGATAGTCACAGATAACTATATTCAGATTTGTTATTTATGTACCAACATCAGACGAGCAGCCGGTTTGTGCTTTAACATCCCTTTTCCCCTTTTTTTACTGATAATGAGAATTAATTCAAAAACTGGTACTAGCTATTACTCTACTGAAGCATTACTATATTGGCAGAAAGCTGCAGACACAATGCTGTGGAAAAAGGCGTATGCAGTCATGGATGATGGGTAGTAGAGTCCTGAAAGAGGACAGTAAAGTACAATAGATGAGATTCAATCAGGTGAACAACAAGCACCTTTTGCATTAGCTCTCAAAAAGGCAAATTCTGAACATGATCGCTAACAACTAGAACAACAGAATGGAGGGGTGCATACAGTCAGGCATACGGGCGTGACGCTGGATTGTATCACCCCTCGAAGGTCTCGTTCACCATTTCTTCTGTTTTTTTTTTTTTAAACCTTGAATTGATTGACTATTTAATCCTTTGTACAGTGATTAGATATAAAGTGCTGCTGGGGGATAACTTTTATCTTCCTAAAACATAGCAAAAATGAAAGAACATTATTAATGTTTTTACACTTGATAATAGCCTACAGTATAACTGCTATGGTTATAATCATCCTCTTCTCTGATTTCAAGTCCCTGTTCTTCCTCTCTCAGTGGTACTAAATCCACACCTACAGTGGCTCCAAGCAGTTGGTTGCTCCAATCGTGTGCCAAAGAGGTCACCTGGAAAATTGCACACCGCCGTACGTAAGGATAATATCTTCAAGGACAAGTGCAAATAGTCTACTGGCACATAAGTGGGGACAGTGACCCTGTAAGTCCCGCTGTCATACTCTATAAATACTCTTTACAAAACCCTCTGAAACCCTCCTTTTAGGCTCTCAGGTACTGCTTTTAGTTTCTGTAAGAACATCAAAACATGGAAACGAAGGTGTCCCTGTGCAAAATCGTACAGAAAAAAAGTGGAACTCATATACTTTCGCTTCTAAAACTCAATGTCCAGGTTCCCTTCTCTTTTTTAAAAAGACTTTTTGTATTAAAAGATTTGTATAAAAATCAATATTTTACATAGGCTATATTAAAAAGATTCATGTTACCCCGCTATGCTTATAAACAAGAAATTGCATATACCCAACCGTTATTTTTCCTTTGCAGATTGCATCCCGTACCTACTATAAACAAATGATTTAGTTATTATATTGCTGAGACGTTTCTTGATCGTAGCAATACAAGTCTCGAAATTGAGCAGATTTGATACTAGAAAGGCTAGAATGTGGTCTCTATAGGTCATTGTCTTTACACATCATTTCTATTTGAGATTAGTTAAGGATGAGCATGTGAACATGCATGCACCGCACAGATGTGTTCCTCTAGGAATTAATTGGCTCTCCTAGATAATGGGATTTCCACCATCGGGTTTCCGTGTAATGATGTTTACAATATAACTGTTCATACATACATTCATACATACATCAGGTCAGTTTCCTCTCCGGATTCATTTACAGCACCAATTAAAAACGCCCCCACCTACAGCTACACATCTTTTTTTTTTCATCAAAACAAAACACAAACATTTCTCAAGCATTGTCAGAAAATAAAGCGATTCACAAACCAGTTCTTGCTCTTGAACAATCTACACGCAAGAAGAAGAAGAAGAAGAAGAAGAAGAAGAAAAAACATCTAAAATCATCAAGTCCAAAATCATCCAGTGAGGAGAAAAATAAGTAGCGTCCTCCTTGCTTGTAGTTTTTTCATTTTTATTTCACTGTCCAGTTTTTTCATCTAAAATGCTTTGTTGTCAAGCAATAAAAAGAACTCACGTTCCATTATCATTAGCTTACTGTTCAGAAATATACACTAAAAATGTGCATACATGAGCAGCTAGAAACATTACATGACACTATGTCAGCTCATATGAAAACGTACAAAATGTGAATGTCCTCAAAAACTATTTTGCCGTGTTCTCTTTTATGTTCTTCCTCAAAGCAAGGCCCAAAAAGAAAAGAAAGAAAGAAATTATCTAGAGGTCTTCCTAAGCATAATACCTCTTTTTTTGAGAGAACAGAATTTAGAATATATAACACTATAAGTTACTGCACCGAACCCAAGAGATCAAATCATCACCGCCTGTTTGTATGTGGATTTGATACACCACCCACACCTGCTGGAGGAACAAAAAGCTCCCTTTGCTGAATGGTTACACTTGGATCCCTTGAACAGCTTGCTTGATGTTTTCCAACAGGGCTTTGTTTTCCGGGCTCTGGTACTGGTCTTGGTTTGTGTACATATCCGTTAGAGTGGTCACATAGGCGTCAAAGTTCTGATCACTTATTGGCTCCTGCAGGACCAAACACACAACATTATTAGGCTATTAGAGGAAAACAGAGGGGAGGGAGGATTTAAGGTGTCCAGAAATCTTCTCATCACATCTTCTCATCACATATCTAAAGATTCAAGGAGAAATATGTGCAAATATCTAATTTAATACATTTTTAGGAGTTGTGTGTCTTCTCAACAAAACAAATCACACAAATACAGATGAAAAATTGAAAAAGACAGATTTCCAGTCGACCTGGCCCGGGTCGGGCCAATCACAACCATTTATCTAACATGGGGTGGGTTTGATACGATGCCTGTACAGAGGAGCGCTGTTGAGGCATTTTCATAAACCAAGATGTCTGCCGCTAATGTGGAACGTTCTGAATCCGCTATTGCATCAGTATTAAATGCTTTTTGGGCTGCAGGGGATTTTTCGTTGTAATATTGCGAGTGACCACTGGGACAAATTGGCAGCAAAGCTTGATTAATTATCCTCAATAGCCAAAATGTTAAAGTCTGAATTTTTCATCTTTAATTTTGAATTAAACCAATACAATCTGAGCAACCTGATGTTTTGCCTTGATGTGACTTTTTATTTTATTTATTTATTTGAAAATTACCGATTGAATCTGAGCAACTTTAAAATTGCTTTATTCTGTGCACTGGAATTTTCTATTTCTAACAAAAAAACAACACTTAATAAGTTTTTTCAAAGAGGGGAATTCAAAACCACATAAATTCAGTGGTGTTTAAATGTCAACATTAAGTGTCACAATTAGGTATTCAGTTGCTTTTAAGATTCAAATCCTTATTGCCTTTCTGTGCTTCCATAATAATGACAACATTTATAGAGGAAGTAAAACACACTGTTGAAATACAGAGCATGAATAAAGCAATTTCAATTATATAAGTCATTGACTTACTTGCTGGTGCAACTGTAAGCAGCTGTTATTCCTTAGAGGAGGCTCTTTGTGTGCCAGTGGTTTCTATGGAAGGAAAGGAGGGACACATTTCTATTAGCTTGCTTTGAGAAACAAAGTAGTTATTCTTACATGTAAACACTAGGTGACAGTATCTGATATACAGCCACGTAGAGGAGACCTCAAATTAACTGGAGAAATAGAAGCTGGACATAAATGAAGACATACAAGACAAACACACAACCAGGCCATCCAATGGCGTCAGAATGGCCCACTGGTGTTGTAAGATCTTATTGTAAAATTCTAACTGATTAAATTAATTTTACTCCAGTGTCATGGACTATACTATTTTTAGCTGAATAACAGCTGAAATATACAAGGAGGATATGATTATGAAAATGGCTTGCCACTCAGAGAAAGATGCTTCACTGAGGAATAATTAATTCCTTTGTCAATGAACGTTAAGTAATCCATTATACAAGAGGATATCAGGACAGAATGGTATCATGAAGGATGAAAAACAGGACGAAATAGTGTGTGATTACTATGAAACTCTTAGCAACGGAATGTAATACTTTTTGCTTTAACGTCAAGAGTCAAAAGACTGATAGAAAAAATGATAAAAGAATGATAGCAAATAGAATAACATGTCTGAAGCACATTTTGTCAAAAAACAGTCAACAGGTTTTCATTCCTCAAAAATGGCAATACACTATACAATAAATCATCATACCTCTCTAAAAAGACAAAACCTCACTATATACTGTATACACTTTTGTTTAACTAAACAGTTGAATGAAGCAATCATTTCTGTTGTTGGAGTTGCTACCACTGTAAAAAAGGCCCAATCACACCTCATTTCACAACTCCCCCTCACTGTTTGGAAAGACAAGCATCGCTCCACATTTTAGACTAAGCATGCACAATAGGCTGTGGTTAAATACACAAATCAATTAATAAGCTGCTATAATGCTACGGTTAGCTATATTCTGCCGGCTTGCCGTTCCTGGTGGCCCTTACCATATGAGGGAGCTGGACATTAGCTAAACTGTTTATCAGTGACTGGCTGAGGTTGGCCAGCTCATGCAGGAGAGATTCATTTTGCTGTTCAATCACCTTGTTTTCCTCCTCTATGGACTTCAGGTTGGACTCCATTGTTGTAATCTGAGGAGAGGCGGGGTGGATGACAGGATGTTACAGTGCAGCTTTTGTATTCACAGGCAGGCAACACACCACTGCTGACCCAGACACACATAAACACAGGCCAATGAATGTAGCAGACAGGAAGTTACTTACCTGCGTTCTAAGTTTGATCATGTCTGCTTCCACTTGTGAATTTGATTCACTTAAATCTTTGATTTCTTCATCCAGCTGTTTGATCTCATCTTCGTGCTCCAGTCCTACAGAGGAGGAGCAGCACTGACACATCACTGCAAGGCCTCAGTCATAAATTAGATTAATAGCCTTAAGGCCTTTACACACCGGAGGCGTTTTTCGTGCAATTACTGTTGTTATTGTCATGAGTACTTTCACACAGAAAGCGAATATTACGCTGAGAAAAAGCGGCATAATTTGTTTTCGGAACAAGGTTGATTTTTCGGAGTTTTCGTACGGCGAATAAAGGAATGAACCAAGCACGTTGTGCGGAACGGACGTCACGTCACATCCACAATGGCGGACATGTTGATTGTTCTTGTTTCTCATCAACCTGTATTATATGACACAAAAATTATAAAGACAATGAACTCAAGGACAACATGTGGGGTGGCACCGCTGGATGCAGGATAGTGAGTAGATTATGTAGTTTACTTTTGGATGTAAAAGTAAGAGTAAATATTCGCAGGGCAGTATTTTGCATTTTCGTGTCGTTTATTTGTTACATTCCCAGTGTGTAAAGGCCTTTAATGTTAGCCTGAAGTAATTAAAAATGACACAACATGACTCTGTAGCTAAGTAGGAATTCTGCTGGACACTGTGTGTGACTGTCTTCACCTCTACAATAGAACTGGGGCAGGTCATTTTAGCTGATAAAGACAATCTCACAGACAAATTATGATCCTGTCACATCCCTTTATGGAGAATTGAAATTCACTGCGTGTGTTAGAAAAACAGATGGAGCACACAACCTCAAGCTAGCTCAGATATTCCATGTCTGATTACTGCCAAGTAAGCCCAACCCTGTTCTTCCAGATTGGAGCCACTCTTCTCATTATTTACACCCTACCCCTGAATGGCAGTTTATTTCCAATTTAAGCCTTTACTCAGACGCTGCTCGCCACACACACACCCCCTCCTGATTGGTTTATTATCTGAAATTGGAACTCTGTTCAGCAAATTATTCCACATCCATGTTCCTGATTGGCTGTATTGTGTGGGTGAGTGGTAGTTGTAGTTACCGTTGCTGGCACGTTGCTGCTTTATTGTTAGCATTTCCACTCCGGAGAGCCTGGCTTTCCTCATGGCAGAGGTGGCACGAGGACAACCCGACAGACTGGAGGCAGCAACAAGGAGAGGAAGCATCGTTTCAGTATATTCCACACACACAATGAGCCAACACGGCTCATAGACTGCTGGGTTTGATATATGGGGAGGTTGAGAAGAAATATCCCACTAATGTCAGTCTTAAAGGAATAGTTCGACACCCGCTTTCTTGCAGAGAGTTAGATGAGAAGATTGATACCACTCTCATGTCTGTACGATAAATATGTAGCTACAGTTAGCTTAGCCTAGCATAAAGACTGGAAACAGCTAGCCAGGCTCTGTCCAAAGGTAACACAATCTGCTTACCAGCACCTCTAAAGCTCACTTATTAATATGTTGTTTGTTTAATCCATACAGAACCCAAAGTAAAGACAACAATTCAGCGTTTTACAAGGTTATGTGCCTGACTGTTTCTTGGTCAGGACCAGCATCTTCCTGTAGTCTCCTAGTTGCCTTTAGAAGTGCCTTTAGAAATGCTTTCAGTCTTTGTGCTAAGCTGAGCTAACAGGCTGCAATGCATTCACCACTTTTGTTAGACCTCAAGGATTCACACCACGTGTTTTGGTGAGTAACAAAGAATGTAAACATAACTTTTGTTTGTTGACAAGAAAAGTCGACAGGCCACCTTTAAGTCAGTAACAGCAACGCAGCACGCAGTACATCCTCCCTCAAATCTTGCTACGCAGTACTCCAGCCAAGCTCCCTAGACCCACCTCCTGTGTGTCAGGAAGCTGCCGCTGACGTGACCCGAGCCGTCACAGCCTGGTGTGGGGCAGGACATGCCTTCTGTCTTGCCAGACTTCCACGTGAACTGGATGCCATTTAGGTAGCCGTCCTTTTGTCTCTTGGCTGCTATGGGGCATCCTGATGCACTCCTGTGGGATGCGTACTTCCCCGTCACGTGTCCCTGACCATCACAGCCTGGGACCGGACACCTGGACACCAGAGTGAATTGTTCTCAGAAAAAGGTTCACTCAACAGTTTGATTCATTTTCACTGTTTAACTCACATTCATTCATTCATTCAACCCCAATCTTTATTTGCTTATGTATATAAAGGTGATACCATCATCTTTTCATCATATTGGAGACATTGTCCTTTGTTGCAGAGTGACCTGCTGAGTCTCAGCTGCTCGCTCTCTGGTATACACTACAGTCTGTTTGCCTCCTGTGTACTAAAACACCACATACTGTATAAGCGAATATCATTTTTCTGTTTCTCTCTATCTTTTTCACTTTGATAGAAACAAAGATACCATCATCTTATTTAAAGCTGTCCCAGTGGCAGCCTTATCGCAGTCTGGGAACGCTGACAGTGCATCAACACCAGTGCTAATCAGATGCAATGAGGCAGTAAATTATTCCAAGTGTCACACCTCCCAAAATGGATTATGGCTAAAGCTAGCTACAGTTGTGAAAGGAGGCTATCAGTTCTGTCTGCAATAGCAGCTACCTGGTTTTAGTTCAACTTCGTGGCTTTTTGACAGGAAAAAACACACAGGGAGTATCGTGTGCACTGCTGTCTTCCATGCTGTCTTTTTCTGTGGTATTTGAGATCTTTCCCCTAGTAAATATAGATCCGAAATCAAAGGAATTTGCTTAACCAATCCATACACACAGGCTTCTTTCTTAACCTATTTACCACACACTGACAAAATTCTAGTCATGTCCAAATTCCATATATTGCTGCCACAACAGTTTCACATGAAATGAATCATTACTTATGAAATTGTTGCTGAATTTGAAAAACTGTGGAGCTGTTTGGCATTCCTGTGACATTTTGAGATAATCCACAGTGTGGCTGTCTGTGGAAGTACTGAACACAGATGTTAGATGGTTTTCTTGTTCTTTAGGTGAAATTGTTTAATTGGATTTCCATTTGACAAAAACATACAGTCTTTGTATAGATCTCCAGTAGCATGTATGCCATTACACTGCTTTCAATATGTTGTTGTTTTTCCAATACAGATGGCAGGATTGTACCACAATAAAGAGCATCTCTGTACAAAGTGTGACAGTTCATACATGTTTTTATACGTGTTTCATTTGAGTCCAGACCTCTCTAAAATGAATAAGAACAGAATTTGTTGTATTACTTACATCTCAATCTGTTCTGCTCTATCATCTGTCAATATCCAATATTTGCATCATTTGGCCATTTAAAATGAAAGATCCTTAGTTAATCCTTAGTTTTTCCCTTCCCATTTGCTTGACTATATCAATATACCTCTTAAAGATGATAGGTGATTGGTAGCATCACTACTATAGAACTGAGTCAAGGGTATACTGTGACTTTTAAAATACTTATTTTACACCCCTGTGTAGGTTTGATCTTCTCCTGTTATTCTAAATTAGTTTAAATATTTAGTAACAGTGGGGTAAAATCCAATAATAATCTCCACAAAATCCTGAGCACAGTATGGGTAGCAAGATGTAGGAAATAGCATGACCTGGGACTTGCAATCAACTGTGTAGCCTGATAATTTTGAGTATGATTGGATATTGTCCATACTGTAAGAACAGTTTCAGCTCTAGAAATGTCTTTCCATTCTTGCTAGCCTCTCCCGTGACTGCAGCTTGCCTTATCCTCTGAGGGGAACTTTGGACACCGGTTCAAGCCATAAATGTTTCAGCTGCCTGAACCAGATATCTGCTCACAACACCTCATCAGCACCCTGAGAGCCAAACGGCTACAACCTGGCAGCAGACAGATCCAGGGCTGTGCTGTTGAGGCGAACATCACCGCCAATCTGTGATGAGAGCTACATGTGTGCTGTGTAACAGTTCAGAGGAGCCAAACAGACTGCCATCCAGGAATGCATAATGTCCAGCAGGGAGAGCCTGGTGAGTGCAGTGTACTGTTTCATGCCACAGTTTCACGTTTTAAAACTGCGAAAACCCTCTTACCAATATCTTAAAATGTTATAACATAATAATAATGTAACAAAATCTTTCTGTTGTTTTTTTCCCCCTCACTATCTCAGATGCAGGTGCGTTGGAAAGTATCACTTCAGTCTTGAGAAAAGAAGATCCCGCACAGTGCTCTTGCTCAGCATCACAATTTATTGATCATGCTAATGTTTCAGGTTCCAGGCCATTGAAAAGGTGACTCTGCCAGAGAGAGAGAGAGAGAGAGAGGTGGTGGAAGTTTACTGGATATTTAATTTACAAACTTTATCCCCCAAAGGACTGAACGATGAGGTTCCATGTCCATGTCATGCTGTAAGGAGTTTTGGGATTTTATATAGACCCACTTATGGTACACTCAAGATACAAGCAGCTCATATGATTGCTCAACTTTGAATGACTTATGAAAGCTGCAAGGCCAACATTTTCATTCATTAGATATGCAATTTTTGTAAATATTCTTGTAAATAGAAGAATATTTGTCTCATGTGTTCCTGTTTTTGTTTTCTTTTTCTTATATGAGGAATATAATGGGACAGATGGTACACATGTCACTGTCAATTATTGAGAGACACTCCCACAGGAGAATAATTGCCCCTCACCTGTGCACACAGAATGGGCGGAGCAATATCTATTTAAGATCAGTGTTGTAAGAATTGTTTAAGACACTCTTGACAGTGGTCCAGAGGGACTGAAACGTTAGTAGGATCAATAAATTGTGATGCTGAGCAAGAAAAATTTTATATACAAAGCCATTAATCAATTAATCAGAAAATAATCAGCAGATTAATCAATAATAAAGAAATTAATTAGCTGCAGCCTAAACAATAACAATATAATAGTTGGTAAAGCTCCTACTAAAAAACTAAACAATATAACTACAGGAGGAAAAGCATAAAGAGTTTAAGACAAAGTACCCCGATATAAACAATCAATATCTTAATAGAACATGAATTTTCACAATGTGTGCAACCAATAAGCACTTTGGAAGTGTTTTAAAAGTGAAATATATAAAGAAATGTCTTGGTTGCAGGTTGGTTAACTGTGGAGGAACGGACCATAAAGTGTGTTCAAATCAACCATGGACTGAAAATGCGCCTGCAGAACTGATCATTTTAGTAACATTCAACATAAACTGTAAAGAGCTATATCATGGCACACTTGAAAGCCATCTTTTTGATGTAACTATTTTGATCTCCTCTTTATAATCTTTTATATAATATTCATTCATATTCTCTCCCCAAAAAACCAGACTACCCTCCCGTTGGCAAAAATAATAATTACAATAGCCTTCTCCTTTTACTCCTCCTCTAATTTTTGTACAGTCCCTTAGTGTTAGACCATGAGAGCCAGTGCAAGTTCTAAGAGCAAACTCTCAATGACAGAAACAAGAAGAGTCTCCTGATAATAAATGAGCATGCAAAGGTCATGATCTCTGCCCTCAGGAGGGCACATAGACCACTGAGGCAGGGTGCAGTAACCTTCCCTCTGAGCATAATAAGCTCAAGAGCAAGAGTGAAAAGGATGATGTCACAATCCATAATCCAAAGACGGAAAACTGAAAGATCAAGAGGTAGCGTTGATTCACTCCCTTTACATTCAATACTACAGAAAAATAGATTCACCTTTGATTTAGAATTAGTTTCAACGTGCTTCATTCTGTAGGTTCTTTAGTTACAACCATGTCTTACTCTGAAGCCAAGAGACTTTACTCATCTCTCTAAGTTCTGCACTATTCTTCAAAGCTCAAATAGTGAATTACAATATTTTACAAAGATATTTAAGTGTCAAACAGAGCATACTAACAAGGATTCCTGTGGCAAACTGTCCTCAGAATCCAACAGAGTGACAAAATCAAGAATGGCCAAAGTGTGTTATTTGTGCTCTGCACCACCAGAGAAATCAATGCAGCTGCAGGGCTGAGGCCAGAGAAGCCCATTGTGGGATTTAGGCAGAGTCCAATCAATCTCTCTCTGCCTCTATCTCTCCCTCTCTGCTTGCCTCTCTGTCTTTCCTTACCTGAGCGTCTGCAGGAGTTCACCAGAGACTGCGGACTCTCCCCTCTCTAAACTGCTACAACCTTGCTCTTCTGAAGTTTCTCCTGCAGTTTCAGATTTGGGCTGAAACTTTACACTGATAGCACATTTGTCTTGTCAGAGCTGATACTGATTTATCCCTGCTTGCATCAGTGCACGTCAAAGAGCAATGCATTGATTATAAAACAGCACTTCGCTCTTTTGTTCCCACTCACGCAGCTTACTTGCATCATTTTAAAACAGGAAAACTAAAGTCATATGTCATGTTTTATATTTCACATGGGAAATGTAAAGTAAGCAGTGAACAGTGGGCAGTGTTGGTAGCAGGAAGAAGAGTTTAGGTATCAGAAGACTGATGATAAGTGTCTGTACTGTACCTAATAGGCTCCTGGTCCTCCTTGTTCTCTTTACTGTGGATGATCTTTATCCCACTTTTCCTGGCCCGCGGACACCCTGAGAGACTGCAGATAAATGACAGTGTTACAAAGTTGAAGCACAGTACAGTACGTGTGTGTGTGAGACAGAGAGAGAGGGCGGGGAGAACAGTAGAAGCAGAGTAAGGTAAGAACTTCAGGATGTATGTGAGACAGGTACGTATGCTGCAGAATGTGCGTTGTACCTTCTATGTGAGGCGTAGTTGCCAGTGATATGTCCCGAACCATCGCACCCTGGTGTCGGGCACCTGGGGCAGAAAACACAAAAAGGGCTCAGGGCCTACAGCAAAAGTATATATATCCCTATATATTTATATTTGCACAACTACGACAGGTGACTCCGGTATTATCCATGCTAGCAGCTTTAGCACCGGCAAGATATACATTTGCTGCCTGTTCATTGTCAGTTGCATTTTCTGTGCTGTTGACCCTTCAAGATTTAAACAATAAATTAACTTTACGGTATAAATAAATACAAATACATCAGTATTTGAGACCCTCCCAAAAATTCGATTTTTACGTTTTCAGGGGGTCCTGGGTGTTAATTAAGGGGTCTGAGAGCCCCTGAGACTCCATGTGTTACAAACACTGGTTATAACTAATACATTACATAAGAATAAGGCTGGCAATATTCTATATTTTTCTTATTGTCAGCAAATCCCATGAAAAGACCAAACTGTGTTAGTCCGTCTCTCAATGCTTTCTGATTTCCCTACCCTGTCTGTGGCACTCAGCCCCAAGCCCATTGGTTCCTACTGAAGACATTAATCTTTAAAACAGGTCATGAATATATAGTTTTATTTTTTAAAAAGAATTTCCTAAAACAGCTGGGCACAGTAGTTTTTGGCAAACGTTACTCAAACAAAAGGAAATAGTGCATTTGTTAGGGACTATTTTCAGTGGCAGATTAATCCACATTTGGTGCGCAAGTGAGTATTTGGGGCAACAGGACGGTGTGTGTGGGAATGAGTTAAAATAAACTACAGTGTGTGCGTTCATGGTAAGGAAGGAACATGTCACCCAGTGCAACACTGTGGCTCATTGATGGGGTTTTAATAGTTTTTAGACAACAATGGAGCTCTATGGCACAGAGGAATAAGATATATCAGGCTTTGGCTACACTTGTAAGTAGGATCAATGCATTGTTGATGTGGGTCTTTTTAAGGGATTTGTTGACAATATAGAAAGATATAGAATATAACCAGACTTGAAACTGTTTTCCTTCAAAAGCAATCACATAAAGCTCCATGACTCCATATTTGAGCAGCCTATGGTTTTCTATCCATACTGTGCTTTACATCACCGCTTTTTGCAGTCATGTGCACTAGCACTAATAAGGTTGACCTTACCCTAGGCAGAATGAGCAAAGCATACAAATCATACATATATCAGTAAGTCATTTCACGCCTTACTTGAGCTCTTGCGCGTTGTTGGCCAGCATACTTCGAATGCTTTTATCAGCTAAAGGACAACCTGAGAGACTGAAAAATACACCAGTGGAACATAAGTTACACCAAAAGGACAGGTCGCCCCAAACCACTGTAACACAAAATAATCTCTCAAAACCACACTCGCATCTACACACAAGACATATATAAACACATGCATGCATAAAACATCGACCAGGAAATGCAAAAAAAAAGCCATGACGCAAGTGCAGGGCGTTGATTTAAATAAGGTAAGCCTCTGAGTATTTGTATTCATACGTAAGAACAAGGAAGTCTTGTTTTCATGCATGGTCTGTTCTATATTCAAATAGGACTGAGGGACTAAAAAAATATTAAATTAACATTGGGGTTGTTTTCAAAGAACTTAGTAGGAATCGTGATCTTGTTCAGGGGGGACGTGCAGCCACGTCAGCCTCCAGACTGATATCATTCAGTCCTTGCAGACTTACCTCACACTGCAACACTCAGCAATTCTGCTTAAGTCTTCTTGCTCTGAATGGTAAATGCTTAGTCTGCATTGCACTGTGAAGAAGGGCCTGGAGGACTGCATAACATCAGCTAAGAAGGCTTTACACATGGCCCATTGAGAAATAATTTTATCCCAGGGTCTAGCTTAAAGATTTGCATGTATCCAATCTTTAATTATTTTAATCTTTCCTTATTTCATGATACCCTTGTTTCACCAATAGTCAAAAGGCTAACAAATAAGAGAGAGAGAGAGAGACATTCTGCCTACAGGTGTTTGACAGCATAGTCGAGGTAAGCTGAAAACAATAAAGAGAAACAGACTTAGAATCCACCAGGAGAAAAGGAAGTCACACCTTCGATGTGAGGCGAAATTGCTCGTCAAGTGACCACTTCCATCACACCCCGGTGTGGGACATCTGCCACCGGAGAAATAGACAGATTTATAAGCCCAAAGGGAAGGAGAAGAGAATGTGAAAATTACAGAATAAAGTTGTTTCTGATTTTCTTTTTGTTTTTTCAATGTTGGTTTTCATTGTTTCCAGTTTAGCTTCACTGTCTGTGATTAATATTGTGTCTCCTGAGACCAGCTACACTTGATATGGCACGAGACTGACAACTAGTGTCGTGTTTTCTAAAGATAGAGCACCAAAAGAGGGAAACTACAATGAAGGCATCAGTAGAAGCTAGCAGCTCTCAGATCAGTGTGGACAAATGGATAAAGCTGTTAAATAAAAGTCATATAGCAAGCCAGCAGCACAGGGCGGAGGGAGGGAGAGAGAAAGTGGTTCTCTGAGGTTGACTGGAGCAAAGAAGAAAGTTGAAAACAAAAGAAAGGAATGAGATGGGGGGGGAAAGCAAGTGGGGTCAGGTGGATAGAAGGAACACTGGGACGTTGGGAAGAATAGGAGGGCTCTTACGTTATCAGGTCCTTCTTACTCTCCTTGCACTGGACATACTTGGGCTTGGGGCTGGGCATGTTAACATCCGTGGTGTAGGAGCGGTCCTCCAGTAGATCGTGGAACGGATCCAGGTCATCCGGCTGAGATCGGGTGGGAACCGAGGGAGGAGAGGAAGGGGAGGAGGAAGACAGGGAGGGAAAGGGGGGAAAGAGTGAGATGAAGAGGGAATTTTTTTATTTTTATTTATCACTCCACCGTTCATGCTTGTGTGCATATATTATACAACACGTGCACTCAATAATCTGAAAGTTTAGAATGTGTTTCATTAACTGGCACACGAGTCTTTTTCTGTCGCCATCTTTACCTCTTTGTCTATTTTTACCACACGCACACAAACACACGCACACACACACCAAATGCACACCTGTCAGACCAATGAGTCTTGTCAATTTGAATGCTAATGGTTGAGCCTGTGTGACTATTGAGTCTCACCTGTCAGTCTAACAGAGCTAAAAACTGGAATCCCTAGGAGGAAATAATGACTCAGTGTCAAACAAACAGTGTGTGTGTGTGTGTGTGGGCTAACTCGTGGGTATGTAGATGTTCATAGAGCTTTCTGGTGTGTGTGTGAATACAGAGCATTCAGGGAGTTGGCTGGTTCTATTCCTGTAATGCACCTGCAGTCACTAGATGGCACTGCGGTGTAGTGTCAGACCGTTGCCGGCTGTGCTATGTGGGGCTGATGCTTTGTCTGCAGTGCATGCAGCCAGGGCACGACGGCTGTTGATGCAAATCCTCTTTCCTTTCTTCCAATGCTCGCAGTGTATGTACAGTAATGCCCATAAGGAGACAGGTCCAGATACAGCCCAAATTATCCAGCGCTCAAGCTGTCTCGGAGTGTGTGATGCTGGGTCAGCGAGCGAGCTTCTCCAATTAAAGGGAGCGCAGGCTGAGAGGCAGACAGGAAGGAGAGCGACACATGCACACGCACTGAGACGCAGAGCAGAAAGTAGGCTAGGGATGAAACTCGCATATACACGCAGACACACTCCCAAAGAGACATGGGTACAGACACACGGCCCTATGAATATTCACATCTCACATCTCACACACACACACACACACACACGCCAACAAAGGCACATGCGCTGTACATGTACGCGCCTGTACACACCGACAGGCGCGAACCAGCAGTGGTGCATTGATTTCCAGCAGTTCTTTGATGAGATGAGCTATTCCGATTCCCTCCCAAGGTGCTACTTTGCATAATTCATTTTAGAGGAGAGCGAAATGTAAAAACAGAAAGACAGCATACGGGGAGCACGATACAAACAGAGCAGATACCTCTGTGCACGGCGATGCTGACATCAATTAACATGCAGATTCATTAGGTTTCCCTCAAAAATCCCTAATATGACTTTCTAATGATTCGAGATGTAACGGTGAGTCAGACAGGGAGGTAAGAAACCTAGAAGACAATCAGACGGCAATGCAAATGTTTGACTTGGAGACACTGTGTTGAATCAGCGGCATGGAGGGAAATCATTCAGGCTGAGACACATTGAACAGACAGTATAGGCCAAAGTGACACATGCCAACTGTACTGTCTATCAGCTCCCAAAACCACAAATGTATCATATACTATTGCTTTATAAAAACATCATCATCCCAACTATCTGCCATTTCTTTGTAATCTCTCTCTGTTATTCTTCTCTTCATCACTCGTCATCATTTCTATATCAATCATCTTCATGAACATCTTAAAGGAAATTGAATGTGTGATGGAACATTCTGAGGCAAAGGGGAGAGTAGCCTTATTGGATTAACTTATCAAAAATAAACTATTTGTATGAATAAGACTGATTCAGCGTTCAGCTTATAGCACTTCTATATTTTAAAGATACTGAACAGTTAAGTTCAGGCAGTGATCTACCCTCCTTCCTGAAAAAAAAAAGGATTTCTAATTTATCTGGCCACAACCAGACACTCATGGTCAAGTGAATTTCCAACATTGTCCTCGTTATTTTCCCCTTTACCTCTTTCTCGTCCTCGTCTATGTGTTTGATCTTGGTGTAGTCTACAGGCAGGTCCCAGCAGTCGCCGGCGTCCCCCATACCGTAGCAGCGGGAGCCCAGCAGGGCGGCTTGCCTCTGGGGGGACATGGGCTCTAGAGGGGTGAGCACCGAGTCCCCTCCACCGCCGCCGCCGCTGCACAGACGCTTGCTCATACTCAGGTCCAACGTACCGTTCTCATCAACATCTAGACCGGGACTCTGGAAAGTGTATGTGGATGTGGTTTTTGTGGATGTGTGTGTGTGTGTGTGTGTGTGCGGGAGGGTCAGTATATGTGGAAGAGATGGGTGTGTGTGTGTGTGTGTTGAGTTTTCATAAGATGATTATGAGGAGGGGTAAAATGATGCACAGAACATAAGGAGGTAGGGATGGAGAGAAAGGGATAAAAGAGAGAGAGTTTCTGATTAAAGAGCAGTCAAACATATTGATATTCTAGGATCTGAGCTGGGGAAAACAGTAGCTGAATACATAGTGAATATTTAAGAAGTACATGAAACGTGCTTGAATTTTCTGCTCCTCCAGTGATGTGTTCACTTTTAAACTTTTTGATGTCTGGAAAGATGGATCAAGAACACCTGCAGTTCAAATACCCGAAACAATATCCCAATTTATTCTGTCTGGGATGAAACATTACGACACTTGCAGTGTACGGTAACAATGAAGTTACACTCATAAGAGGGTCAAAAGAAGAAGAGGTCATCAGTGCTCAAGGACGAGTGCATCCCTCTGTGAACCCCTCCTTTCCTCTTTCTCTCTCTTTCCTTCCTTCCATCTCACTATGGTCTCCGCTGTGTTCTCTGCAGTCAGAAGGGTGTGTGTGTGTGCACATGACTTTGTGTTGTGTGTGTGTGTGTGTGTGTGTGTGTGTGTGTGAGACTAATGTGAGTGGACATCACAGGGGGGCAGGGGGCTGAGGGTTAGGGGTGGGGCGAGAGCAGTGATGAGCAGCAGTGGCTGGAACTAGACTGCTGCAAAACCCAAAAATAGAGGCAGAACTATACTGTGTTCTGGAACAAAGTGGGCCACATCAAACAAGACTGACTGCTCACTAAAGCATTCAGTTTTCCTCCTGCGTGTAGGTTTGTATCTATGTATCTATGCACGCATGCCTTTTCTTTAATCCACAGCTGACCAGAAGAGTCCTGCTCCCTGTATGGATTATGTTTCGGTAGGCATGTGCGTGTCCTAGCTCTCATTTATATCCCTCTTCTCATCTCGCCTCTCCTCCTCATCCCCCTCGCTCCCTTTCATGAGCAGGAAAGCCCGCTCTAATGCTGATTCCAGCCGACAGTGTCCCTGGGGGGGTGGGGGGGATTCTCCTGGTGTCTGAAGCCAAAACCTGTGTGACGCACATTGACTCAAACGCACAGGGTGATGGATTTGGGACTGGGCGTGAATACTGCAAGAACTGTGGCTGAAACAAGGACTTAAAAATAGCAGGAAAATAAGGGCAGAAAAACCATATCACTGCTGGGAGAAAAATATCCCACTATGAATAATAAAAGGTCCTATAAAAAAGTTGTGAATCATGCAAGACAAACACAGAGAGATGATGGGGTGCTAAATACAAAGACTGTTCATTATATAGCTGGAAATGAGCTATTACAATTGCACCTGTCTACAAAACTGTTCAGCTGCCATTATTCCATGATGTAGGTGCCTGCTTCTATCAAACACACACTGGCTATGAAACTCCACCAAAAGTTCAATTGTAGGTTTGGCTAGGAGCTGGAAAAAGAGAGAGAAGGAGGCAGAGGATGAGAGGGAAACGAGTAAAGGACTGTAAGGGCATAAAAAACAGACTGTGAAATAAAGTCAAGCTGCTGAGGAATAGATCCAGTGGCACATGCCTCATCGTGTGTTGCCATATCTTGTCCTTGAGAATATGCTCGGCGCGCTGCCCTCTCCTTGTCAGCCATTGTATTGTATGTCACCGTCCAATTAACGTGACCCACCCCTTCATATCAAATTAACGAGGATGATATGTGAGGATGCACCCCACCTCCTTCATTAGAGACCACCCCTTCTCGCTGTGGCCCCCGGGTAACCCCTGACCTCTGTTGCCATGGAGATGCTGGGAGGAAGAGGGCCAGAGCGTGAGAGGTCACTTGCTAATTCCCGCCACATTACTTCTGCCCACCTATTCCAGGTCTTAAAATAAAACCAGCATCATGTCCTGTCTTCCTCTCTGGCCTTTTCTTCACTCTGTTGGTTCTTTCTCTCACCGCGCTCACCACTTCCTCTCTCCTCTTCATGTATTCTTGAGAATACATGCTGTGTATTGCTAACTTAACAAATATTCATGGATGCCTGTTTATGTATTTGAGTGCAGTTCGTATGCTGACACCAAGGTTATCTTATTTTGGTAAAATGTTACGATATCCATGGAATCTGAACAAGCTTTGCTCAGGGAAATACAGCTCCTCTAAAGCTGAGGGTTTAAAACTTTTCATACAGTACCTACAACATCCTAACTTTAATATTATCCTTTAAATGGCATTACATTATAACTACTGGAACAGGAAGTGGATTGCGCATTTGAAATATATATGGCAGCATATTGCTGTCACCATGACAAAAAAAAATCTGTTTATATTGAGAAACTTTTCTTGTCGTAACAACATATCACTTTATCTTCACAAAATGTTCTCGAAATTTCACAAATTCAACAAACTTTTCTTGTAATAACATGATAAATGAAATGATATGACAGAATGACACTTTGGTTGAACTGCTCACAGCTCAGACATATTCAGCTGGAGACACTGCTTCATTTTAAGAGGTCACCTGCCAAAAAAGGTTGGGAACCACTGCCAGAGACAACTAGTAAATGAGGTAAACTAAGGTATACAACATATCTTGCACTCAAAAACATAACTTACATTTGATAAGTAGGAAACTGAATTTCTCTTTAACTGCTTATATCACCCCCCCGCCCCTTACTTTAACAACCAAAGTAGCCTAACTGGGTGTCTGACTTCAAGACATTAAACACAGACAGTTCATTTCAGTCAACCCAGCTACCAATAAATCAAACGAGCACACTGAGAGAAAGAGAAACAGGAGGATAGACGGACTTAAAAAACAAGGAGGCGAGAATAGGTGTGTGTGTGTGTGAAGTCTCATTCAGACATAGAAAGGAACAGTGTGTGCCACGAGGTGAGGTGTTGAGATGAAAGAGGAAGAAGAAGAAGAAGAAGAAAAAACACCCCTCTGATGTCTCCCGTCTTCCCATCCTGCCCCGAGAGCATCCTGCCTGTCTGGCCCCGGAGCAGGAGAAGGACAGACAATGAAATGAGGTAGGACCAGAGGAAGTCCTGACTGCTTCAGGCGTTTGTTCCCGCCAAGTTTATTCCATTTCACTTTTCTTTGGAAGTACGTTGCTTTAGGCTTTTATCCTTTCCTCTTCCTTTCCTCTGCTCTCCCTTCTTTTTCCTCAGTACTTTTCTCCTCCCCCTACTCTCCTCCTGCACTGTGACCACCAAAAAGGCTTTCTTTTCTCTCTTTCTTTATTTTCAATTCTATCACCCTGGTTCTCATTCTCTGTCAGTCTCCGCTGTCAACATTAACATTAAGCCAGCATTAGCCCGCTGCTGTGCGCTCTCTTTCTGGCCCCCATTTTCCAGCTCAGCATCTGGGCACAGATAATACAGGAACACCGTCACCTTATCTCCTCAGACATGACACACCGGGCTCACGCCGTGTCAAACGGCACTTCGTCCTGCTCCTATCTGATCCCCAGATGGAAAATAAAAAACTGCCCTGCTGAGCCGTGAGTGTAAGACACAGCCCCGGATCTTTAATGGAATGTGTGTGTGTGAGTGCGTGTATGTATGCGTGTGGTGTGCGCAGCAGAAATCTCCCTTTCTTTGTCAGTTTTCACTGCCAGCATTAGTATAATGAAGGAAGCACAGAGATAATCTGTCAGTGGATTTCTTTGTGACGGAGCCAAAGTCTTACAAAGGTGTAGTGAATACAGAGTCATGTGAGGCTGCAGTGTCAAATCAGGTGACTTCCTTTCATTAAAAAAACATAAGAGTGCCCTGCTCAACCAAACCAAAACCTCACCAGAATGTGGTTACACCTGTTGATCTCACTTTTTTTTAGGTGACAAAATGTACAATATGAGATGATCCTTCCCCACCCCTCCTACCTGTGAGCACAGGTCCTGGGGCTTCCCCCCCATGCCGTGGGGCATCTCCCGGCAGCGCGTGGACAGGTTGAGGATGGCCGTGGCCGCCATGTGGGCGGCCTCCATGTCGTGACTGTAGTCGAAGCTGCTCTTGCTGCAGGTGCTGCTGGCGCTGCTGCCACCTCCCCCTCTGCCTCCTCCTGTGCCCCCCCCTCCACCTCCACAGCTCAGGCTGCTGCTGCTGCTGCTGGGAGCGTAGGTGCTGGTGGTGCTGCTGGCCGAGCTGGAGTTCTTGCAGTAACGTTTGGCTGCGGGAGGCATTAAAGTTATTCAAAATGAAAAGAGGCCTTAATGCATTTTGATAAATACTTACAGTACAATGATGTATTATACAGATTTACATGCGATTTACATACATGGAATTGTTTTTCCATTCATAAAGGTGAGTAAATTAAGTTGGTGGGGTTTACGGTGGGTTTACCCATCAGTGTGTGCCTGATGAAGTGTGTTTTTATGTGTGTTTAAGTTGGACCCTGCAAACCTGTCAAATACTGTACAGATTTACAGATTTAAAAGTAGAGGATTTATTTTTCTGCCAAACCTTTACAGTTCTTAAATGCATAAAACATAGCCTTGAAAAAAAAGCATTAATGGTCTGTTAGATTTGGTATTTTAATTGACAATCTTATCCAAATTTGAAATCAGAAGATTCCACAAAATATTCTTGTGACCCTGAAATGTTTATGCTTGATACAGCTCAAAGGAATCTTTTCATAATCATGTGTGCGCACTTATGAGCTTACTCTATCTTCAACAACAATTAAAACAGTAAATTCACCCTGGAAGAAATGAAAAAGATGCCACGGGAATGTCTAGTGGAAATAAACATTAATCGATTTTATCTTGCTGTAAAATAGTACCGTCATATCCTTTGGGGGAGGTGTCTCTTTGTCCGTGAACTTTGGGTGCGATGGCCCGTTTCCCGTACACTTGGTGGTTGTTGCTGCCATCAAAGGCGCTGTAGTCGAAGCTGGTCTTGGAGTACTTCTCCAGCTCCTTGGCCAGGTTGGAGCGGGGCGTGCTGGTGGAAACATTGTTCTTGTAACCATACTGTGGATAGTCCAGTTGTTTGACAAAGCACATAGGCCTGGAAAATAAATGACGAGGGGGTGGAAGTTGGACCGAGGCACTCAAAATTGCCCAGGGGAAGGAGAGGGAACTTGGGGTTTGGTTAAAAAATGGGCAGATGCAAGGGAAGGGGCAGACTGTTATGGTAATACTCCAGGATTAGGATATGGAGGATGATGCTAGTGGATGGTAGAGTGATTTAGGGTGCGGGGCATCCCTTTTTTACACCATAGCATGGATGTTTTCTCCCTCTTGCTTTACAAAAAAAAAACCTGCAACAAGTGTTTTTCATGCCTAGTCAATAACAAACAGTCCAAATCGAATTTCTGCATATCTTTTATTACACTTGCATACTCCTGATATGCTTTTATCATTTTATATGCATTTACATCCTCAATCCAAGACCAGGAAGAAATGAAATGTAAGATCTTGCGCTGCTGATGTTCAGTTAGATATAAATATAAAATGTACAATTACTTATGACTTTTCATCATAGCATTTTCATGACTATCAAAGAAACTCTTACTCAAAAGGCTCTGTCGTCGCTATGATAAATGAGGCCAATTTTGTTAAAATCTAATAAAGTGATTTTGCCTTCAATAGTGAGCACAGAAATGAACATGCAGTCTCTTGGAAGTATTCTCAGGGGATGGGAGAACATAAACATAAAACAAAAAAGGGAGACTTAAAATCTCAATAGCTTTACAAAATGCAAGGGGAAAAAAAGAACAAAACATTCCAACATGACTGAATAACAGTCTCTACGTCCTAAGTATTATATTATATTACAGTCAGTACATAGCATAAAATCCACATTTGCATGTCCTTTCAGTGAATGACCACCTATTTTACATCTAACATTCTTGTGACAATAGACTACATAGGACTGTTCAAGCAGCTTATTACGACCCATATTTACTTTTATTGTTATGCAGCGACCTATAAAGAGTGACAAAGTAGGGAGGAGGTCGGATGGATGGGTCAAACAACACAGGACTTTCACCCAGGAGACTGCTGTTTGTGTCCTGTGTGAAACCAAAAGTCAATGGTGACTTATTTTAACTCACGTGCGTAACTTAACTTGCATAACTAACATTTTAATCCAAACCGTGATCTTTGGTGCGCAAACCTAACCAAACTGAGACCGTTTCACAACGTTAACCACGTGTTAATTATTGTTACCATGATGACGAAGGTCATTGGCAAACAACCTATTTTGTCGTTTAGGTTGGAGGACTTGTTGGGATTACCTATGCACTAGAAGCTGACATCCCAAAATATTGGCTACCTCCAACAGAGGATTTCATCATACGTGATGTAGATGAACGTGAAGAGTGAATACTACCTTAAGACTCGGTCAGAGGCCTGGCTGGACTTGGAGCCGTCGCAGCCCTGGTGCTTCTCCTGGGCTTTGGCCAGCTTCTCGGCTGCAGCGATGGGACATCCTGACAGACTGAAGTGAGAAAGCGACTTAAGAGGTGCATCTGAGACACGTTTTGCTAGGTGAAAATGTAACATTGAACGCACATGCTGCACAATGTTTGGCTTGTTAGAGTACTTGTCAGCCAGTCTACCAGCCTGAAAACAGCCAGTGCACATCTGTCTGTCAGCCAATCAATCCCAATGTCTACCAATTTGAAAATACCTGGCTATAGTTCAGAAAGTCTCTCTTTAAAATGCAAAATCATTCATTTTCATCACTTTTAACACTTTAAATAACAACACAATTGGCAACAGCTTGCATGTTTCTGGTTGAGCGGCTTGAAATAATTCTCAGAATAGATATTCCCGTGTGGACAAAATGTGCATTTAGATGTGCATTCTGCAGCATCTTGTTTCCGTCAAACACACGCTGACAAGACACACACACGCTCACATACACTTCGGATCTACACCTACAGTATGTTCCAATAGAATTTAGGGCTGTGAAACTTCCTCCTGACAACTAACTGACCAAATGTGACAAAAGTTGATGTTGTTATCCTTAACCCCTATTATTCTCCATCCAGTCTGTCAACTGTAGTGTGCCGGGCCGCGGTGAAAAAATGATCTTTGACAATGGCCTGAAGCCAGTATAGAGTTGTGTTCATGAGCACCTGTCATCAGACGTGCATGAATGTGTGCAGCGGTTAAGAGTGAGTATCAGGCTGGGAAGTGTGCGGTAGTATACGGAGGTTTATATCAGCTCTTTCTAGTAAAAGTGAAAGTTTATTGCGCGTGTCTATGTGCTTGCCTATTTTGCGCTGCAGCTGTGTCACTGAGCACAGCATGGGGGCATTCTGGTCCTCCCAGGTCTGCACCTCTCCTGTCACCCTGGCTGAGTGGCAGAAAGGTGCTAATGGCTGCTGCTATGCCCGACTCCCTGAGCATCTGCTGTGGGTGACACTCCTCTTTCACTGTCACCTCGCCCCGTCTGACAGCACTGGCAAGAGCGCCCTGCTATTTCAGTTTCTCCCTCCAAACATGCACCTGATAGATGCCATTTTTCGCCATGAGCTGCTGAATGATTTATGCCGTGGAAGGTGTGAATTACTGCATTCTAATCAGCCTCAGTTAAACCATGGCATCGTTAAGCAGCTGAACTACTTGAATTATTTCCTTCTACCCAACATCACAAGAAAGACTTATCCACACACAAAAAATAACGTGTTGGAAAGACAAAAAGAATGGGTTGAACAATAACTAAACAAAAAGATGACGTGAAAAAAAACAGAGGATGAAAAAATTATTTCAGAACGATGCCTCATTAAAAAAAACGGCCCAAAGTGAAAAAAAGGAGGGTGCAACATGGACAGTGCCAGTTTCATATGGGCAGGCTGTCACTTACCTTCTGTGGGAGTTTCTGTTGCTATTGACATGGCCGCGTCCCGTGCAGCCAGGCGTAGGACACTTAAGAACATTCTCATACATAGCCACAACTTCATACAGACAGGAGATAGGAGTGAAAGACAGGGAAGGTTAGGAGCCCCTTACAATCACGCGTGAGTTCTATTAGTGCGTGAGGAGCTTGGCATTATAAACATCATTAAGAAATGAGCCTGTGTGAACCCAAATGACCTCTTCTTCATTTTAATGAACACTAGTTTGAGAGGGCAGGCAAGGTTTCCCACCATATTGCTTCCACTTATCCGGCCCTTTCGAATTAGTATTCATGGAATAGGAACAGTCATGAATAAAAAGATGTCATTTAAGTTTAACAGGACAAAGCCAGCAAGAGACAGGAATGGAGGGAAATTTTGGGCATGCAGAGAGCAGAGCGACCAACAGCTAGCAATCATGCAAAACACAAGCCTTGAAATCAATGAAGAAGCAGACAGATAGAGTGTGCTTTGTTATCATCCACACGTTGTTAGGGTAGAGAGCACAGTCTTCAATACCATTTACCATTAAAACAGTCCATAACTGTCTCAGATCCCCTCGGCAACCAGCCAATTAGATTAATGATCTATGGATGTCCGAGAGGAGCCGTCGGAGCACCGCAGGCGGGGGCGCGGGGAAGGGTCGTCTCGCGCACGGGGCCAAACCCCATTGGCGCCAGCTTCATCATTATCACCCCCTTAAACTTTAACCCCTCATCATCCTCCTTCCCTTACATAGTAATTGGTGTTCGGTGCATGTAATTGGACAAAGCCTGCCACCTCAACATGCCACAAGCCAATACATTATGCATATCCCAGTTTTGCCCTGCCCTCTGCAAAGACACAGATATAATTGCAAGAAATGAAAGCACTGGACCTGATTCAGTGGGCACAGATAGAACTATAGGGATACAGAGGAAAAGAATAATAAAAGGAGGCAAACAGGGAGCAATGTGGCTCCAAATGCCTTGTATGTTACAAAGGTAATTCACTTTAAAGACAAAAACAAAGACTCCCTTGTGAGATGATTAAATATTTTAGCATTCTACAGAAAAGAGCTACAATGAGCAAACAGGAATGGGAATTAATGAATTTGAGATATAATTTAATCATCATTTTTCACATTTCCCAAGGAACAGTCTGCACTGTGTGATTTCCCAATTAAATGAAGCCAATGCATTAATAATACATTGTCCATTCAGTACAGCAAATGTGTTAATAGGGGAGAGAGACTTGCCCATAGCTGAATCTTCCCCACAGCCAACTACATGTGTGACATGTACTCATCTTTACCTCTAAAGTGGTGAAGCAAGGAGTCAGTCTGCACGAGACTACTGGCCACATATTGACAGAAACCTGGTGTCTGGGCGCTACATGGCTGATAATGCAGAGACCTACAGTAGGGGAAACTCATGCCACCTAAAGCAGGTCAGCTTTTAACAGCAACAACAGTGTGTGTGTGTGTGTGTGTGTGTGTGTGTGTGTGTGTGTGTTTCACTCTCAAGTATCCTTTTGAAGTCAGGGAAGAAGGACTGAAGATGATGCCACAAAGATCAAGAAGAGAACTTTTTGTGATCCGAAGCATCCTGTGCAGTATTAGTGGTATCACCTCCCCAAAAGAGTCAGCCTGATCAACACAAGTGAGGAACGGGAGGAGGAACACAGACATCATATTCCAAAATCTCCAGTGACAATCAATTCAAGCCCATTCCAAACTCCATTTTGGGGTTCTTGATCCCAGTCAAGGTCAACTGCTCTGAGTCATTTCAGATTTCTGGGAGACGAGTATGTCTCAGGTTAGGGACCTTTGTGTGAGCAGCGCTCCACAGAACAAGAGTCATCTGTGACACTGCTGGTCTTTACAAGCCCGGCTTTAATGGTAACTAATTTCTTTGCCATTATTAAGACCCTCTTTTATTTTGATTGCAGTCTGGGTCATGGCAGATCATAACTTGATTTTCACGCTGCGGTTAATGAAACGTGTAAAGGGGCTTTTATTGAGAAGTTTGCACAAGGTGAATGAGACTAAATAGCCGGAGTGAAATCTCTAAAGGGAAAACTCACTATTCATTCAAGGCTAATGTTTATTGCCACTTCACTTGATCCGTGGCTTAGAGATATGATACTGCCTTTCTATTCAACAGAACTTAATTGAGCAAGGAATACAAATAAATGAATGTGGTTTATGGCATGGATGACTGAAGCAGGCTCAGTGTTATCAAGGTCTGAGCATTTTCAAGTTTTGTGAAAAATGAAATGTTAAGACTCAATTAACATTAAAAAGCTGCACAAATTAATGAAATACAACAGCATGACATTTAACTTTTTCTTATCAGTCACACATGCAATAATAAACTATACTGTGAAGAAGCATGCAACCCATATATCCCCTACAATGATGAAACCAACAACAGTGGATGCGCTCAATCACTGTCAGTCAATCTAGTGGAGGAGAAAGCCTCATGCAGTCAAGAAAATCACTGATTGACAGCTTTGACCATCCCACCAATCGCTGCATTGCCATTATTTACGCATCACCATGTTCTCATTTCCCACCTCATCACCACAGCCACACTAGGCTGGCAATTAGCAAGCGAAACCATGGCCCCATGCAAAAGGTCATGAAAGAAGTGCAGCTGCAACCCGTCTGACCCCTCACTGTACACCCCCCCGCTGAAATATCAAACACAGTGCAACCACGACAGCGAGTACACAGCACACAGAACGAGCCAGACACAGCAGTGATCACGAGAAACATGCAGATTCCTGAACATCAAAGCACACGAAGGCCACAGGTTGAGTTAATAAGCAAAACCAGTGTTTGTCTGGTGTGTGAGTGAAGTGCTTACTTTCTGGTGGCACCCTGTCTTTGTGCGGACAGCCGGACAGGCTCCGATGGTGGGGGTACAGGCCCGTCACGTGACCCGTGCCGTCACAGCCTGGTGTCGGACACCGACTCTCCTTCTTGTCTGCACGTGATGCATCTGCGAGCAGAGGGTCATATTGATGTGATCACACCTGATAGTACAACGTTTTAGCACACGTGGGGCTGGCACTACGGCAGCCATAACGTCAGAGCTATAAGTTGCAAAGAAACATATCTCCCAAATGTCAGTGAATAGTGAATAACAGAAAGTATATGAGAAAAGTAAAAGCAGATATACATTATGTTGAGAGCTGCATATGGCTGCATCAGTAAGGAACATATGTTGAAGAACACAAAATGTGTAGTTCTGCTATTGAGGTTGTCTCTTAATGAAATACAACTGTTATATACTGTATATGTCTATGTTTTACAGCAAGTATTTCTATTTGTCTTATTTGACAAATAGAAATACACACACACACACACATTATTCCAAACAAAAACAAGTTTAAGTGGATTTTATTTTTTATTTAGATGCCATAATTTATTGCTGTGCTTATTTGAAGAAATGGAGTGAAGACTGACAAGGACAAAGACACAATAATTGGCTTGATGACAGATGTTTTGATTGTGATTTTTGTTAACTGTAATAAAATTGTGAAAATGTTGTGAAATATTACAACTCTTGTGTTAGTGACCTTCAACGGAAAGCGTTTCATCTTTCAGTTTAGATTCAATTAAGAATTTATCCTGCTTCTCTTCATTAAAACCACCCATGTCTTCACATGACAGTTTGTTGAGCTGAGTGTGACAACTAAGGTCCAAAAAGCACACACTCACACTCAAACACACACATGCACACACGCCGGATGAGATTGTCTTTCTCTTCCCAAAACCTGGTTCTCCTATTTCTTTGAAACCCAGATCAGATCTAGTTACCACCAAAAAGCAGCGATGCCAAGCTGTGCCAACTGGCATTGTTACTGCAGATGTAACCGTCCACCTTTAAAACACTTTGACTCTCAAACAAGGTCAAGGATTCCTCTACAGTCAACATGCAATGGCTGTTGAAGGATGCAGTTTATATTACCATTTTAAATGAAAATTAGGGAAATTTGCATAGCAGTGACATCCTTTAATATCTTTTCATAGCAATGTTACAGGAGTATAGTGTTGTATCAGATTGTATAATCAATTTGGAGCCATCTGAGTGACAGAAACCTTTATCTGGAGCAAGTATTAGCAAAGTAGACAGGGGAGCGGCTATTATCTCATGCCACAGAAAGACAGACCACTGATTAAAGTTTCACAGGCCTGTGTAACTTAGTAGCTCCACCAAAGGCACTTACTGACAAACCAAAATAAACTAGATAAACTAGAGGTTGTGGAATAGGAGCAATAATTACGTGAAGGGGGTAGAAGGGTTGAGAAAGGACAAAACTGAGAAGTGGCATGTAGCACACCTACTCAAACATTTACAAGTGAGTCACCAACATCCCATGTCTCATTCACCTTATTATCCTCTCTGCTGTCATCTATCTATGTCACGTTAGGGGCATATGAGTTTGGTACAATATTGCTATGTCATGTCTGGATCTTCAGTCTGGCACCAGTGCAATAAAGGCAGGGAAATTTCATGTTGATAAAGAACTTGGTTTGCATGTAAAATGTGGCTTCTTAATAATGGCTTTTTTTGGGGGGGGGCACATTATTACATTGACTGCTAGTGTTTGAACAGTATGTTGGAAATAATTCTCCATTTCCACACGCACGCACGAACGCACACGTACACATACATGATACCCGTGCGTTCTGCCTGCCACGCTTCCATTGCAGAGAGTGGAGGCAGCCAAGTGGAAGGCATATTAGAAAGCAGGGGATATTGATTGTGGCTGGGGACGGTCTGCGCTTTGCATAGCAAATGGCCCCCATTACCATACCATCTCTGGATAATTAATGTGCAGTCAGTGGGCCTGTCGTTCGTTATCGGTCATTCTGATACTGTTCAATTTTCATCTCAGCCTCATGCTTCTCTTAGGGAGCTGGGCTCCTCTCTGAACCCCTCCATCCCCCATCCCCCCTCCCTCGCCATGCTCTCTTTTATGAATCACATAGGAACCCTGGTCAACGAGTGTCTGCTACTATCTTGCCCGAGGAAAGATGTTATCGTGACGCAACTGTCTCGCGTCCTCTCATTATTCCAACATTAACCAGACACAGGGGCCATGGAAGGCTCTTGAAATTAACATTTGTGTGGCATTTAAGTCGCAATATATACCTGCTGTGAGTTGTGTGGCATTTAGGGTGTAATATCACCCTGCTGTGAATTAGCATGCTCTTATTTGTTGGTCTCATCTGATATCTTCCTTATGGGAGGACATTATTTAACCTAAGTCTGAATATTGTTGTACTAAAGGATATGATAAGAGGAATAATTATGAGTTAAACAAGAGAGCTTGAAATATGCAATTTCTATGTGACTGTAACTCTACTCTGTACGTATACAAGCAGACATCCAGCACATCTAGTACACAGTATAACAATTACCACTGATGGAATACTGCAGTCTTTGCACTACATGATAATGCATGTGTATTTGTCTCTCTGTGGTATCAGTAAGTATCAATCTGAAAGGTAGGTCATAAGTGTCATAAGCAAACGTAAAAAAGCTTCCTTGTTCCCTAAAGAATGAATTCTTTCTAAAGGCAGAAGACCGCTGTTTTGTAGCTTCCTCTCCAAAGGAAGGTTTAAAAATAGACAGCTTTACCCCAAGCTGCATCGCAGGGATGAGATTTGCGGTCCTAACAGGCCGTGCAGATTGCCATTACTTATGCCTGACAAGCCTACCCTCTGATGTTTCCATGCTGGCCTATTTTAACAACATAAGCTGCTGCTGCCGCTCCCGCTGCTACCGAGATGCGAATTTCCAAATTGGCTGAAAAAGCTTGTCCTGGGGTTATAGTGAGGTTCCCAGAATGCATGTGGGCTGTCTAGTCTTCAGTACAGGATAGATAGAATACAGAGCCAAACAGTGGCAGACAAACATTTTACCTGAGCTTGTTAAATGAGGTAAACATGTCTTCACTTGTGTAGATATGGTTTCCAATGGAGGCTTGGTGTACATCTGAGCGTGTCCGTTTGAAAGAACCACTCACCTTTATGGTAGAAAGGCTTCTTCATACCATCAGGAAGCCGGGCTTTACGCTCAACACCGTAGCCATGCCGCGGGCCATGGTCTTCGTGGTTATACCTCACCCCGTCTCTCCTGGCAGCCTCGGCCGCCATTTTATCCCGCATTGCCTTGGCACGTTCTGACTCTAGTGCAATGGCCTTCTCCAACAGGGACAGGTTACCCTTTGTCATGTCAAATACTTCTTCTGATCGGTCTGACGTCACAGAGGCTGTGTCCTCATCAAAGTCTCGGTGGTTGGTGTGATATCGGTCGTCCTGTGCGCAACTGGAGAAGGCCTTGGAGCGTGGGCTCAGCTGCTCCTCGAGCTTCATGAGATTGTCCATGTCGGAATAGTTCCTATCAAGCGTCCGCCTGTCCTCTTGGCTGTGGTGGAAATCCGCAAAGCTGTGATGCTGGGACTGTTGATTGGGATCCCCGCATGAAAAATGATTTTGCTGGGATGGTCCAGTTCGGTCAGCAGACTTTGTTTCGCTTAGTTTCCGAGCCAGGTCGAAGCATTGGTTCCGTAGGCACTCCAGACTGCTTAAACACACTTCCTCGTCGCTGTTTTCTATTTGTCCGTTACTGGTGGTTTTAACTTGTCCATTACCACCATTGTGTGCATTTCCCCCATTGTGAGTACAGTCATTCTCATCTCCATTCTCTGCTGTACCATCCTCGAATTCCTGTCCATCTAAATTGTCAGATAATACTGCACCGTGACCTTGTGCCAGCAGTTTGAGGGAGTCCACTGTCTCCCGAACCACATCACTGTCAACGTCCAAACTCAGATCCCCCCTCTGTGTTTCATCCCCTTCCCCCTCTTCTTCTTCTTCCTCTTCCTCATCGTCTTCTTCCTCCTCCTCCTCCTCTTCATCCTCCTCATCCTCTTCCTCCTCCTCTTCCTCTTCCTCCTCCTCTTCTTCTTCCTCCTCAGCGCTGTTTGAGGAGTTGCTGTTCATCTCAGATTCCGTCATGGCTCGGTTGGCGGCGTCTTCTGCGATCTTGCCCAGGTTTAGGAGGGACTTGGCCACGAGTTCATCATAGTTCTCATACTCGTCATTGTTGTTGTCGTCCTTCTCCGTCGTCGGGCCAGATTTGGCATTGCCGCCGCCACCTCCACCGTCACCCTCGCCCCCCTCACCGCTGCTCATCTGATCATCCTCTGTTGGAAAGAAAGAACAAACGTCTTGTAATTTCATTTCCGTCATTCTATTTTACTGGTAAATCAGATTTCTGGGCTTGGTCCATCTAAATTGGATAAGGAGCTCTTTGCTTCCCCTAATAATTTACTTTGAGAGTCTTAACAGCAGCTTGTGTTCTGAATTGTGAATCAGAACAGGAAGTTAAATATAGCGGTTGGGGAAAGCTCTGGTAGATGGGAATCTTTGAAACCATGGAATATATCTTTGGCAAGTCTTATTGTTGCCCTTGTGTCTTTAGAAAGAGATATTCACAGGTCTTGTGATTAATAATATTACTAAAGAAATGCTGTAAATAGCTACAAATGAGATAATATTTTATTCATTATTCAGCAGTGTAAATCAAAACACTGAGAAATCTTTGAACTAGAGAGAGCATTTTTTTACAGGAGTCTAAAATCTGAGAGATAATATGGTGTTCCATCTGCAACACGATGAACCCCAGTCAGTAGCTATTCATCGTTTGCTAGTAAAGTTCTTTTTCATTCAATCATCAGTATCTTTAGAATTCCTTTCACTGCCTAATTGATTCTGACAGGCTGCAAAAGGTTACTGAACCTCTTCTGTCAGTAATTTCAAGCACTCATTCCTGGAGCACTTCCAATCTCTCCTTTCACATTTCTGCCCTGAGCCGCCAAGAGCACATCGCTCACATTGGCGTCACATTTGCCACTTACATTCCTGCAGAGAAAATGAACCCAGAGGCCCAAACACACACAGAGAAATAATAAATGAGAGTTTGACTTCTAGTAGGAACGAGAAAATCACGATACAAAAAATTAAATAAATAAATAAATAAATAATAATAATAATAGAAAAAAGTGAAGTGTAATCTAATTAAAAAGTTATATGTAATCACCTTATACACAATGATGTGAACTTGACTGTATTCATCAGATCAAATATGGATTATGCAAACACATTGGAATATGCGTTCAAAAACAAATCTGAATATTATCCAACTACATATTTTGTATATAGACCACACAAACACTCACACTGACTTTCCCTCACTCACATACTGTACACACACTCCAATCTAATGAGAGCAACACAATATTGGTGCTTGGGGGGTTAGGGCTTTAGAGCAGGAAGAGGGAACAGTCACAAATGACCAGGCACATATTTTGACAGTGGAAGGCTTCTTACAGCAACCTCCTGCACCAGGGGTTTAATTTTTGATGGTATGAAACATGGCACAGGAAAGCAATTTGAAGAGCAATCAAGGTACACAAAAGGGATATGGAAGCGAAACAGATTAAGGAAGGAACAGAGAGACTGCCCTGCCCTGAATTGGCTTTGGATTAGCTACAGAGATGTGCATGCCACTGAGAAACACAGAGGAGCTCCAGAATGTCACCTTTATTACATTTAGGAGATTGGAATCTGCCCAGCGACCATCCAGTACCGCTGTCTTGGGGCGAATGGGGAACATGGTAATGTCGCATATGGAAAGATTTTTCTGCCTTTCTTAGGGAAAATGCTGCAGATTAAAATGTCCTTCTATTCCAATAAAGCAAACATAATGATTATAGAGCTCAATTATGAGAAGCATTCATCAGGAGAGTGAATACCTTCCAGTGACAACAACACGGACTGTGGAAAAAACACATGGTAATCAGCTACTACCCATGGAAAGAGAGGCTGTTGACAGGCTGAAGTGGCAACAGCCCACTGTCTCAGTGTTAAGGGTAAAGCCTGGGCTCTGGGCTCTAATGAACACCAGTCTGTAGAGATGATTTCACATTCTGCAAGACAATAAGAGCATGGATGCTGAGATGCCACATCAACACTTTGGGTGGTAGAGCTATGCGCCAAACAGGGTTCACACACTCCTCTCACAGAGCTTTACTCTTAATTGGACTTGAAGGCACTGTCAGGTCCAATTGTGATGTGGGGGTGCAAGGCAGAATCTGCTGGAGAGAAACCTGCCAAATCTGGTCTTGACCGCAGATAACATATTGGGCAGGGGTTTTTCAAATCCCACTAGATGGTATTTTTGTATCATGTCTTCAGGAAATAATTAAAGTAATGCTTTGATTGTCAACCGCTCTGATATTCTTAGGTTTTAATATTTGTCAGGGGACAAGCAACTGAAGATTCTTTTGTTATTAAAAATGATTAGTTTGTTAGTAGACTTTCAGAGGTTCACAAAAAAATAATCATGGCTCCTGTTTAAGCAATTTAGCATGACTTAGTTCCTTTTAGGCTGTAATATTTCTGGCAAAGGTCTTATGGGGAAGGTTAAAACATTTCAGAGGGAAATCATTGCATTGATTTTAGCCATCTGTTTAGATAATTTTTCTGTAAAATACTAAATATTTTGAAAAATCAAGAAAGTAGCTAACAATTTGGCGTCAGTACACCTTTCCTCCAGCTTCCAGTGGGTTTAGACTACTGTAGCAGTGCAGTAAAGACTTTGAAAATAAGTACATATGCGAGTAAAACGTGCAAATGAATGAATGAATGAACAACATAAAAAAACGATATAAAAGAAATAACCAATCACTGTAGGAATAATACATTGTATGGCTTCAGCCATGCTGGATTCAGTAGGTTGTTTCAGGTCTTTCATCTCATTCCAATGCAAAACATCATCAGTGTTTGAACATCATGTCCAACTGCCCTAAACTACTTCATCCAGCCCATCAAATATGGAAATATGAAACACAGAAAATTTAAATAGATTCAAATGTTTAAAGGAATTGTTTGGCTTTTTGAGAAATACATTTTAGTTGCCTTGTGGTGGAGAGTTACATGAGAAAATTGATACCACTCTCATATCTGTACGGTAAATATGAAGCTACAGTCAGCAGCTGGTTAGCTTATCTTAGCTTAGCTTAAAAACTGGAAACAGGGGGAAACAGCTAGGCTGGCTCAATCCAAAGGTAACGAAATCCACCTATCAGCACCTCAGAAGCTCACTAATTAACACGTTATATCTCGTTTGTTTCATCTGTACAAAAGTGTAAAAACAACAATTTGCCATCACGGGGGGGGGGGGGCATTTGTTAATACCGGTAACTATTTCTTGCCTGGGCACAGTAACTTCCTGGAGTGTCCACTGGTTGCCTGGCAACTGTCAACCGGTAATAGTCCAGCACATAACCCCCATTAAAATGGCAAATAATTTCAGTCATTTTAACATTTTGTTTCCTGTGTTCATTAAACAAAAGGGATATAACATGTTAGTGGTACTGCTTCTGTAGGTGGATTTTGTTATCTTTGGACAGAGTCAGGCTAGCTGTTTCCCCTTGTTTCCAGTCCTTGTGCTAAGCTAAGCTAAACAGCTGCTGGCTGTAGCCGTAAATTTACCATACAGACATGAGATTTACCATACAGACATGAGATTTACCATACAGACATGAGATTTACCATACAGACATGAGATTGGTATCAATCTTCTCATCTAAATCTCAGCCAGAAAGCGAATAAGCATATTTCCTGAAATGTTGAACTTCCTTTAAAATTCTAAAAGGTTGTTCTAGTCCATTCAGTGCTTTTGAAACATCTATCCAATGTGTTTTAGTACAATATGATGAGAAAGTGATCTCACCTTGCCCTTGACTCTGCTCTCCTTCCTCGTCCTCTCCCTCTTCATAGTCCACCTCCTCTACCGCTTCCTCATCTTCTTCTGCCTCCTCCACCCTCTCCTCGTCACCCTCTTCCTCCTCTTCTTGCTCCACCTCTACCTCCTCCTCTTCCTCCTCTTCCTCGCCCTCTCTGTCCCCTCTCTCCACCTCCCCTTCTTCATGCTCCATTTGCTCTACGTTGTAGTCCATGTAGCCTTCCACCTCCTCTTCTTCCTCCTCCACTTCTCCCTCTTCCTCCTCCTCCTCCTCTACCGCTCCTTCCTCCTCCTCTTCCTCCCTGTCGTCCATCTCCTCGGTTCCGTCTGTCTCGTAGCACTCCTCCATGGTGGAGTTGTCCATGTCATCTAGGTAGGTGCTCCTCTTGGGGGAGGTTTCCAGGGTTTGTCTATCTAGACTCTTTCTCTTCTTGGCTAGAGGGCAACCGTACACACTGCAGAGGAGAGATAAGAGGGCAGCCATTAGCCGTTAGCCTCACCTGGCCATATATGCTAATGCTCATTTGCAATCAGGCCTCTGTGTTAAGGTGCCGTGGTTTACAAACTACATTTGGAAAGAATACAATGCACAAAGCAGCAATGGAACAAGGGCCTCTCACTGCAAGGAAAGCAATGCCTTTTAATTTCTTCTACTGGGAAAAATATGAAACTTTGCTTAACCAACCTTAATTAGACATGTATTCAGTAACTACTGAGCAATTATAATAAAATGCTCCATTTCTTCTAGAAAACAGTTACAAAGGGATAAAATCTCTATCTTTGAAGCAAACAAAGCAAATGATTCAGTTTATTTTCACATTCATTTATATTCCGGTAACATCAATTTGTTCTTCAGGCAAAAGAAAATTACTGTGCATGCTCTACAAACACTTTGTTCCAGACTGATATGCCCTTGTTCTGACGTGAACCGAGTGCAGCAAAACACAACTGCTTGTCTGGAATTGACTGTAAGGGGGAGAAGACAACCTGTAGCCTGATTAATTGAATCTTGCCAAGGCACCTCAGGTTTTAATGTATTCTCCGGCTCCCCTCGGCAGCAGGGGGACGGATCCTAATCTGATAATCTGATAATCTGTGTATTCGCTCAGGCTATTGATCACAGGGGCTTAATCCATTTCGCTCATCAAACCTCCGAGAGCCCTGAGCTGCTACCTGGCCCCCCCAGTGTAAGCTGTATGTGTGTGACTTTAGAATGTGTGCTGCTGTTTGTGCATTTATGTATGAGTGTGTGTATGGCTGTGTGCACATATTTGGCACATTTGAACAAAAGCACCCACACAGTCAGAATTATGATGAGTTCTGCTGCTGAGTGTTTTGGCCATCAAATAAACCCCCTGTCCAGGCTGGAGTGTAAGAGAGCTAAACACGCTTTGGGCATGTTCACTCGGCTGTGAAATATCCCTGGCTCCTATTTTTACAACCTCTGGATGTTTCCCTGGCTCTGTGCTACTTAGAGTAAGACCTGATGTGAATAAATGGCACAAGGCTGTGTGCAAGACTAAGAAAATACTTGTTAGTCAGTGCGTGCTGCTTTTGTGGTGGAGTGGCTATGGAAAAGGCTCATCGCGGTAGTGAGGTGGTTATTGTATTATTGTGGTATTGCATGGTGAATCGCAGTCTTACAACCCATTTCTGTGCCCTCTTTTTCAGTTTTTCATGTCAGTGTGTCCCACAGTCCAATATCCAATCCATCCTACTCTCTCTCTCTCTCGCTCTCTCCCTCTCTCTTCAGTCCTGGACATCCATCAGTCAGCCAGGGTCCAGTCAGCTGGCAGGCTCAATCTCGCCCAGCCCAGGGATTCCTTAATGGTCTGACCCCCTGCACCCCCCGCAAACAGGGGCCTCATTTCATTAATCTAAGCCCACATGGAAACTCATTCCCTGCCTGACAGCCAGACCTCTCCCCCAGGGCAGCGTGAGGGTCTGTGGGACAGTGAGGGAGAGGGGTGTGTGTGTGTGCGCTGCGGCGGCACCGTGATCAATAGTGCTTGTGACCAAACATCTCAAAAGCACATTAAAATGCCACTCATCCTGGCCCCTCCGTTCCAGAGCCCTCTCCAAATAAATCAAGGGCCAGTCCCAGCAGGTTAGTGGCTGCCAAGGCAGGCGGGCTGGCAGGAGAGGAGGATAGGTGAGTGGGAGGAAAGAGGGAGAGGGAGAAGGGGTGTGGGAATGGCAGATAGACACAGGCCCTCGCCCGCTCTCCCTCTCTGTCCTCTGGTCCTGCCTGTCTACTTTATCTTAACAATAAAGCACTCTTAAGGCAGCGCTTGCTGTCGAGCATTGAGCCACAGAATAGCTCAGTGGCTGATAGATATTAATGTGACTACACCTGAATCACTCTAAAAAAGTTGTTGAATTGCTATAATTGCTTTGCAACATCAGCTAATGGATAGCAAATAATAAATGCTGGGTTATGTATTTTTGCATTGTATCTTTAAAAGGAGTCAAGTGCACTTCATTATTTTGGGTCATTGTACTGACAAAGAGGTCTTTTGATAACAAAGCGCAAACATGCTTTAAAACCTGACTATGCTCAAAGAAACTAAAGCTAAAACTGATATCTGGCTCCTGTTTAAAAGCTCCGGTTCATCGAAAGCAACTGCAGAGCATCTTATGTAAATGACTTTTAATCACACTCGTGTTAAGAGGCGTTGTCAGGTTGTTGTGACACTGTGAGAGGTGTGTTTGCCCCGATTCTCCTAAGCCCAACGGTGACTAAGCCACAGGAAGCCTCCACAGCTCCTCCATCCCACGTTCCCTAGCTCTGTCACCGTGCGACCTTGGCTACAACATTCGTCATCAGAGGCAATGCATCCCACTCACTGAGCTTGGCAATTAAAATTACCCAAAATAATTTGGTGGCGTTTAAATGAAAAAGAAAATAAATTCTGCGGGAATTGTGCAGAGAAAGGGAGGAGATGAGAAAGTACTGCACCACTCTTAGTTTCCCTTTGCTTTGTCCCCTGGCAGAATCACAAAATTCTCCAAGAGGAGTATGAGAGGTAGCAATCAAAGAAGAAAAGAGCTTCAGATCACAAAAAGACCACTTCATATTTTATGGAGTGGGCATCCTCAGCATTATAAGATGGAACAAATTCTATTACAGTGTGAACAAGTGGCCCTTTAATGCAGAAAAAACCTCCTGGAAACGTTACAGAGAGGGACCCATTTCTGGAGCATTAATATAAGGCAGGAGAGTGGAGCGGCAGGAGAAGGAAAGCTCCCGTTTGGCTAATTTTGGGCGACAGTTGAGCGACTGCTGGAATGCGACAGCGTTCCACGGTGCCTTTATTAGCAGTCATATTAGCGGCTGTTCTCAGCAGGGGCAAAAGCTTTAGCCAGTCATTAGCATCACATGCTATTTGTCTCCCTGACACAGGGATGAGGCTGCTGTTGCCTCCTCCTCTGCCTCCTCTCGCTGCTGCCTTTTTCTTCACTCCTCTCTCTCTTGTCATCTCCTCCTGTCACCCAACATTCTCACCTCATATTTGTTCCTCTCTGTTCACACCCATCATAACCTCACCTGCTCCTTTTCCTTCCATGCATCCACTTTCTTCACCGCCTCCATATATATCTTAGAGTATATATTACCTCAGTCCTTCTCTCACACCAATTTCTCTCTATATTTCCACCACTTGCTCTTTCCACCTTTTTTCCCATTTTCCCCTATCTCTCCCTCAACCTCAGCTCATTGTTGTCTCTCCTTCTCTCTCCGCAGAGCAGACTAGCGATGGAGGGAATGCACCACCTCTGGCTGTGCCCCCTATCCAGCAGGAGGATCTATAGACATGTGTGGCAGAGCCCCGTCTCCATGGTGATACCCTCCAGAAATCCATGAGGGATTCGCCATCCTCACAGCCAGCCAGTGAGGAAAAAAATGAGAGAGAAAGACAGACAGGGAGAGAAAATGAGAGGTGGGGAGGAAAAGAATAGAGGCTATAGGAGTGAGGCAGACAGGAGAATGTATGTTTTTTGTGCATGTGTGCATATGCCTCTTTTGTGTGCATGCAAAATTGGGAAATATATAGTAGAGTAGTTGAAAAGAAAAGGAGAGATGTATGTGTGGAAGAGGAAAGCGGATCATTTCAGAGCTGTCAGGCTTCTCCCGCTAGCAGGGGAGAACAAAAGACAGTGTCTTGGTGCAGGAGGCTCAGCGCATGGCAGACGCTGCAATTTGGGGCGTTTTCTGGCGTCTCAGGCTCCAGCTCGCATATCAGCTGCTATGGCTCATTCACACACAAACTCACACACACACACACACACACACACACACACACACAAAGCAGAATGACAGTTTGTCCTAAAACTCGTAAAATACTACTTCATAGTTGTGGTGTCGAAATAATCCTCATATGGTATTAATGTGCTGAAATGACATGTCCACGTGGATTTACACTAAAGTCTTAATAACACAAGCACAGTTTAAATGCAATCGTTTCATGTTTGGTTGCATATTTCAACAAAGCAGTAACATCCCAAATTCACCATTTCTTGACAATACAATGGTTTATATGTTTTAGACTGCGAGAGCAGTGGCGAAGTAGCTAAGAGGCATCAATACCCAACAGACATGTTGTTCAGCTTACTGGTTCAATAAGCCTGTTGTTGCCCATTCTCTGCTCCAGTGCTTCGCTCCTGCTAACATTTGTAGCCTGCAGCTAATAAACCCAGTCCCGACTTTAGTCAAATACTCACACTAAGCCCATCAGCCTCAACATGACTGAGTAGTGGCTAGCAATGAATCTAGTGGGCACTGAGCAACAGCTTCTGACGTTTTATCCTCACTTCCTGAGCCCATCCAAGGCCTCAGCTGTTCCCCGTTAGCTCCCTTTGTCCATATCTGCCAACCACGACTCATGCTTGGAGGAAAATACCTCCTCACAGGTTGTTTGTAGGCCTTACTGATACTGTCCCCACCAAGGACCTGTGGTAGAGTTGTCGGGGGATGCAGAAAAAGAGCTGAGAGCATTAAAGATGGGATGAGACAGGCCAGGGCTGCTCAGAGAGTGGATTTTGTTTTCGCTGCCGTACCAGATGAGACGCCAAAACTCCTCTGTATAGATGCTGTAATATAATAGGAAGGACGGAGGAAATTCAGAGCTCGATAGTCACAATATTGTGAAATCTGGGGTAGAGTTGAAATGATCAGTCAATTAGACATTTGACAGAAAATGAATCTGCAACTAATTTGATAACTGATTTATTGTTGGCGGAAAAAAGGGCAATTTTGAAGACTTAAATTCTAGGATTTTCTTGTCTTTGTTGTCTTACATTACAGTAAACTAAATATCTTTGGATTTTGGACTGTTGGTCAGACAAAAAAAAAAAAGCAATCTGAAGATTAATTGATGATGAAAATAATCGTCAGTTGCTGCCCTAATCTGTTGCGGTGTAGGTAAAAATGTACTTCATGATATAAGTATTTATTATGTATTTTGAACAGACAATATAATGATTTAATATGTCAAGCATGTGTTTTCAGACTCCTTGAATTGAGTGTAACACTGAGATTGGGGATTTTGAGATGGATCTGATGGAACATTGATAAGTGTATCATACAAACCATTTGACATAATTTGGTAGTGGAGGTCCTGAGCAGGAGAGCTCATCCGGCAGCAGATTCTGGGGGTGTAATGCGGCTATCTGTCATCCTGCAGCTAAATTCACTCCTGGATTAGCCAGCTAAGGAGTCTCTCCACCAGCGTAATGACTTCAATCAATCACCCCAACTCAGAGACACACACACAGAAAGGCCAGCTAGTTAGCTGCTAGCCCAACAGCCATTTTGGAAAAGGAACTCCTTCTTCCAGCTTGTCCATTTGTCTATATAAGCCACAGTGGAGGTTGTCATAATAGTTGTTTATTTGGATGAGCTAACAGAGATGACCTGATGTGAATGAATAGAAAGACCGAGGTAAATTAGAGCAGAATGCAAATGATACTTTCTTCCTTTATTTAGTCTTAGCTTCTTAAACTGAATAATCTCTCAGTGTATTTAGTCACTAACTATGTGATCTATGCTGAGAATCACTTACATGGCTGGAATGTGTTACTAAACTAGGGCTCCAACAAGCAATTATTTTCATTATCGATTATTCTGACGATTCATTGATTGTTTGTTCAATAAAAGGTCAGAAAATGGTGAAAAATGCCCTCCACAATTTTCTAAAGTCCAAAGGTGATGTCTTCGAACTGCTGTTATGTCGATCAACAGTCCAAAACCCAAAGATATTCGTTTACTATCACATAAGACAAAGAAAAGAAGCAAATTCTCACAACTGAGAAGAAATATGGAACGAAAAATGACTTCAACGATTAATTGATTATCAGAACAGTTTTCTGTTGATCGACCGATCGGTTAAGTGACTTGAATTGTTTCAGCCCTATACTGAGCAACTACGAAAATGTAGACAATTAGTCTGGTGATATTCTATATTTTTGTTATTGATGTTAAATCCCATGAAAAGACCAAAACCTACAATGGATTGATCTTTCTAACAAGTGCTGCCTCTGTAGCCAAAGCATCATAGTCTGACTTGTATATAGACATTGTTTGTTGTTGTTCATTGTTGCTTTTAATGTACGCATCTATTTTTTCCCCACCTACTTGTATTGTATGTTCTATGTTTATGTTTAACTATCTCAGTTCAGCTTTGTTGTCCTTGTTTTAGCTCTATGTCTATTTCTATCTTCCGGGAAAATTGCTCTTTGAATTGTGTATAAGTACATTGAGAGCAACAACAAAAAAAAAACAGAGTCAAATTTCTTGCATGTGTACACAGACTTGGCCAATAACGCTGACTCTGATTCTGATATATCTTCTTCCTCAGCTCCACTGTTGTCCAAAAACTATTAAAAACACATGAATGAGCCACACTGTTACACTGGTTGACATGTTCTTTCATTACCATGAACATCTCGGTCCTGAAAAAAAATCTGCTGCTTAAAATACTCCCCAACTAATATACAATTAATTTACAGTACAATTTTTTGTAATGTAATGCTAAAACGTACAGTAGCCAGCTGTTTTAGGAATGTGAAATTTAATAGTTTTGCCTTTTCTTGAAAATAAAAGTATATATTCCTGACCTGTTTGGAAGATTTACATGTTCAGTAGCAACCGATGGGCTTGAGGTTGTGAGATACAGACCAGCTGGGGAAGTGGCATGTATTGAGAGACGCAGCAACACATTGTTGTTTTTGGTCTTTTCATGGGATTTGTTGGCAATAACAGAAATGTAAAGTATCACCGGCCTTATCAGTTAAATTCAATTCAATTCATTGGGGCTTTATTGGCATGGGAAACAGACATTTACATTGCCAAAGCAAGTGTGAAATAAAAAAAACATGTACATATTAATAATACTTACCCTTTACTGTAATTCTGGCATACAGACTAAAGTGTCTGCCCTTCCTGTGTTAAATTGTGATTCCCACTCTGGGTCATGTTTACCAGGCTCCGTCTCCCCAGCAGAGGAGGAGGGCTTTTTGACATTGATGTAATTTAGTTGGCAGCTCCTCTGAGGGGAGGGCTGGCCGGGGATGGGAGGGGGAGGTTGGGATCGCGGAGGGCTTGTGGGGGTTTCAGGGGTTAGAGGTCAGGATGCGCCCGGCCTAAAGCTGGCCCTAAGCAGCTGCCCGCCCTCCCTCGCCCACCCTCACCTCCCCCCTCCACTCCTTCATGCCCACGTCCCCATGGCACGCTCTGCACTCACTGCACATGATCTGTTATTCCCTTTGATGTCTTTCCTCGGGGAGGTGGTTATAAAAAAAAAAAAGGAGGAAAAAAAAGAGGAGGATAAAAAAAAAGTAAACACCACCTGTTTATCTGACGCCGGGTAATGTCGGAAAGGTAGTCTGCAGGCTTGTCATAATATGTACAGGAGGCAAATAAGGGGGGAAAAATTACAAAGGGAAAAAAAAAAACAAATGGCATCAGAGAAAAAGGCATGACGAGGAAAGTTGCATGCGCATGCCACTGTAAATTTGGCGGCCCTGGTTTTGAAATGCTTTCAAAGTGTGTTTTAAATTGCATTAGAGGTTCATGTTGGGACAGAATATGCTGTAGGGAAAAATTCAATGTGCAAAGAAAGAGACGGTGATGTAGACCAGACAATATAGTATTGTTAGAATGTACTATTATTACACAAGTGATTGTAGTTTTACAAGACAAGGGCCAATCACAGTCCAGCTTCATCGTACTGTTGAAATGATAACAATGGTGTCAGAGTCAAAGTGAAATGAACCTCAAGGCTCCACATGCAGTCTAAAGTGTACAAGCTAAAGACTGAGCTGACAGATCCAACCAACTCTGTTCTTTTCACCCTCAGCCCACACTGCCTTTTTGGTGATATAAAGCTTTCCCATTAAATATGGAAATTTCCGTTTCGGTGACAGATACTTCACAGAGGGGGGTTGATGGCATAGACTGTGTTTTTTTGGAAGGGGAAGTGGCAGATTTTGATTAATGCGACCTTATCTGGTTCTGCACATGGAGGCAGAGGGGTTGCTGAGCTTGGCGGGGGTGGATGGCTGCCTGTTCTCTTCTTCTTTTTCCAGGCCTCTTTCTCTCCTCTGTTTGAAACGGTTTCACTCGCTCGCTCTTCGTTTCTGCTCCTGCCTTCTCTCCATTTTCATCCTTTTTGTGGTTAGTGCACTCATCCTTTATCTCCGTTATAATGTAAGCTGCACTTTAACGTCTTGTAGTCACACTGTTCTTTAACTTCATATGGCCTTCCGATAATTCTGTCTGATTTCCTTCTTCACCCTCTGTCCCCTCTTCACCTCCCCAGTCTCTTCATCCCTATATCTCTACTTCCTTTTCCTATCCCACTTAGACATTTCACTGCTTCTGTTAAAACGGCTCATCTCCCTGCTGCTCCATTCTACCTTCAATTTCCTATCCTTTACTTCTGTCCTGTATCCTCTCCTCTCCTCCTGCCAGGCAGAGAGTGAGGTGCAGTGATGCCGCTTCCCCCTGTCGCTCTATCACCACCTGGCCCAGTTCCAATGCTTTTAGTGAGAACTATCTGTCAAGCTATGAATAATACAGGCCCAAGGCTGGCGTTAGCTTGCTAGCTAGCTATGTGGAATCCAAATGAGGTCTACAGCAGGAAGAGAGCACTTGACTTTTAGCTCGCTACCACGCTCTCTCTACCAACACAGGCAATTACTCAGCCCACAGCCCCAGCTGCAGCCGTGGCAATCATAAACGCAACCCCTCATATCCCCGTCTGCGCACACACACACACACACACACACACACACACACACACACACACACTACACAGACACACACACTTTGCATGTATAAGCAGAGACACACACACACACACACACACACAGCCCATCTCCTGATCCAAGTAACAGCAAAATGTGTCTATGCAGAAAGACAGGCTAAACAACTTTCTTGCCATACATGACAGAAAATCCACAGTATCTTTTCTGGCAGTGAAACATTCACAAAACCTCCACAAAGTGCATAGTAATAAATAAAAAGCTCAAAATAGTATAATACGAAATCAGGGCATTGATTGTAAGCCTTGCTAAGCAACAAAATGATGAAAAGGAGATCATTTTTATTGCTGAGAGAAAAAGTTAGACTTGTTCCTTTTCAAGAAAGAAATGAATAATTTAAGTTAAACGTTTGGTGAGGCAAAGTCAAACCCAAATACCACTGAAGGAACTCTTTATGTCATTCTGGCAGTCTATATTGAAGACACCACGGAGCTACAAAGATCTATTAATCAACAGTGGAGTTACTTCATCATCTCTTATCTGTTGATTAACAGGAGACACGTCGTCCACCTTTATCGCACTTGTTCCACAGTTATGGCAGGAGGCTGAGAGGGCTATCACATGTATCAGGCATATGACACATGTATAGTCACGTAATTAGTTTTGCACTGAGGCATCCTTAGGTGACAGTGTTAACCCATCCATCATTGCTTCTAATCATTCATCGGTGGAGTGTGGGATGTAATTACAGAATGCTAGGCAACGACAGGCTTCACAGGTAAAAATAGTCATGCAGGATGAGAGACTTCTGTATGTGTTTGGCTTGTAGGGTGTGTGCACAAGGTGTGTGTGCATATGGGTGGGAAGACGTGTGTGTGTGTGGCTGTGGGTGTGTGTGTATGCATGCCTGCGTATATTGTGGTAATGAGATCTAGTTAGTGATGCTCCAGAGTGTCTTATTAACAAATTATAACAGCACTCCTTTGTTTTTTACCTCTCCTCCCATCTATTATTCACACCTCACAGATTTACTCATGATTCATTTATTGTAGCATCTTGTGCAACCTAGAAACTAAATGTCACCCAAAACATCACTGTCAGAAGGTGTTGCGTGTATGAGCATGTACATAATGTTTCTGTGTATGAATTGTATCTGCGTATATGTGTGTGTGTGTGGGTATTTCATCGCTCACTGGAAGCAAGTATAGAGATCTGTCCACCCTAAATATGTCCTGCATTAGATAAAAAGTATTTACAGCAGCAATCCAAGACTGCTGCAGCAAGATTGTAAAAAATAAATACTGGGACTTCTGCAATCTAGCTCCATCTGTATATGCACACACAAGTGCAAATAATAGAGTGCTATTGAAATAGATGAGTTGGATCTTGCCGGATCATAACGAGGGCTGTAGTGAGGCCATTCTGCCATTCAACCCCCCTGTTGTGAAATCAGCACGACGCCCTGTGTACTTTAGCTGGATTCTCTTTCCACTGAAATTGCCAGGTTGGAGAGAGGCACTCAGCTGGGAATGCTGCTCTACATGTGAAGTAGGTTGTGTGTGTGTGAGGGCTTAGGAGACGTGTGTGTGTGTGTGTGTGTGTCTTGTATGTCTACATTTGTGTCAGTTCGCATTGAGAGAGCCTATGTGGGAATGGAAGTGTGAATGTGTGTGTCAGTGCGCTGCCCTTTGCCTCTCTCCCCTCTCTCTCTCTCTCTCTGTCTCTCCAGGTGAAGAGCCTGTTCTGAAGATTCTGCTCCAGTCGAGGCCCCTTGAAGCCAGGCCGGCAGCACTTTACCCAGATAGAGGTAAACCTACAGTACACCATCTGTCTTAGCAGCAAACACTTAGTGGACCATCAGACAGCAGCCACAAGTGGTTTGGCACCAGCAGCCAGCAACACTCTACACTGCAGAGACTATCTACATCCATATTAGCAAGTCATTTACTGTACTCTTCTATAGAAAAATAAATATTGTTTTCCTCTAAATAAATCTGCCAACCAGTTAAGTGAGACAATGTCAGTGATGCATATAAACCTAATTCAAGAAAACAGCATTCAGTGACTACACATGTAGTATTCCTGAAACACAACCAGAACTAATTCATATCACAGGCAGAATATTTACTTGTTTTAGGAAAGATATCAAATTAAAAGGATAAGTCTGATATTTGTTTTTCTTATTGCTAACAAATCCCATGAAGAGACCAAAACCAACAATGTGTTGGTACGTCTCTTAATACTTCTATTTGCCCATCCTGTCCGTGCCACTCAGCCTCAAGCCCATTGGTTCCTGCTAAGGAAGTAAAAACAGGTCACAAATATATAGTCTTAAAGATTTTAAAGACTATTTTCAGCTGCGGATAGATCCACATTTTGTGCTCTAGTGAGTAGCGTGTAGCAGGGCAGTGCATTTGGGATTGACATCCACACTAATACGTTTTCATTTCAAAATGGCGTCTTAAAACGAAAACGAACCGTGTTCATCACAGTTTTACAGTGCCGGTGTAAACAGGAAGCAGATTGTCTACTCTGCAGTTGGTTGTTAGTTAGTTGCAGGAAATACTACGAACGAAGAACAGCAATGGAGAAAAGTAAGACCAGAGATTTCTATGTTTGGACCGACGACCAGGTGGAACTGTTACTGAAAGTAAGTGTTGCAATTCGTTATCCATGTTGAATTAACCGCTGGTAGTCGAGGCTGATGTCGTTTGTTTTCTTCCAGAAAAGGGTCACGTGAAAAGGGCGTGATGAATCAGGGAAGGACACGTCTTGGCTGATAAGACCCAATCAGTTTTAAAAAGTCTCAGTTTCTGTCCGTCCGCACTAAAATGCAGTCCTGGAGTTTTCAAACTAAAACGGGGTCGGCAGCGTTTTAAAAGGTCTCCGTTTTAGGGGTTATAACATGCTGGAGTAGTGTGGACGCTAGGCGTAAATGTAGCAAAAGTTATGCGTTTTAAAACAAAAATGTATTAGTGTGGATGTAGCCTAAACTACCGTGTGCGTGTTCATGGCAATGAAGGAGCATGTCATGTGGCTTACTGATGTGTTTTTCACAGTTTTTGGAACAGTGGAGCTCTATGGCACAGAGGAATAATATATATCAGGGTTGGATACACACACTACTTATAAGTGGGATCAGTTTATTGTTGGTTTTGGTTTTTCCATTCCTTTTGTTGACAATAACGAAAATATAGCATATCACCACACATATACATAAAGACCAAATATGGAATGATAAGAGAACAGTGTCTATAGAGCGACCACAGTAGATGCTGTCCCTCAGTTATTTTTTGTCTTACAATGTGTACAAACCGATGATGATCTGTCACTCTTCTAGCCCACTTCCTGCTGCTGTTGAGCTCTTCCAATGTAGATACCCTGAGACTCACTGTGCCACTCTCTGCTTGTTGCTTGCTGCTCTCATATCAGTCTGAGTGCTTTGAGAGCATGACATAGTAGAGAGAACGGAGATGACTGTGTGCATGCGTGTGTGTGTGTGTGTGAGGGAGTAAATAGCATCCCAACTGTAGAGATGGCATTTAAGTGTCTCTCCCTTTGCACTCCAATAGTACTGCAGACCCATTACCTCGCTGTGTATGTTTGTGTGTCTACCAGCATATATGTGTGTGTGTGTGTGTGTGTGTGTGTGTGTGTGTGTGTGTGTGTGTGTGTGTGTGTGCTTGTGTGTGGCTGCAAATGTATTTCCAAGCCATTCCTCCAATCATCTCCATGCTCCCACGCGACTCACCCTCTACCTTTTTGTTCTGATCCTTTTCTCATTCATCATGCTTCCCTTCCTGTCCTCTTGCCAGAGGTCTTTGCTAAGGTGTAATTTAGCTCCTGCTGTTCTTTAATTTCTGCCTTAGTCAGGAGGGGCGTGGCTGGCCCCCTGACACCATGGATACAATCTGTCAATCATTTCCCCCAGCCAGGAAATTGCGTTCAAAGTGAGAGTAATTATTAAGTCTGCCCTGTGTGGTTTGAATTGAACGCCCTCTTGGTTTGGCACAGAGAGAAATATGTATTCAGAGGCAAGGTCAGGTGGTTTTGTGAGGCTGTTATTGTTGCTAAGAACAAGGTGAGGGCTTACCTCGTCTCACCTTTTGTCTTGTCTAATCTCTTTGCCTTTCCTTTACTTCTGTCCTCATTCCTCCACCCAGTTTCCAATGGTACATTTTTCATGCAAAGTCTCATAAAAAGTAAAAGCATTCACAAAATGGGGGGTGCAAAATAATCTCTTGCTGTAAAAATCACACTGTTTTTCTCAAATTCACTGTAGACTGCTCTGTGATAATATACTGTAGTCCCTTCTCTAGTCCTTCTATCCACCACACATAATACTAACCCAGAAAGCCACCCTTTGGCGCGCCAGCAGATACACAGAGACATACAGAAGAGAGACGGCAGTAGAGGTGAAAGCAAGAGACTGAAAGAAAGTCTACTTAACATGAACATGTTCAGTGAGGTAGCTATTAGAATTCTTATTTGTTAAAGTCTTTGAAAAGCTCAAATCAAAACTGGTGACCAGGAACGTTGTAACAGTTCCTTTGCCTTTACTCTCCTGATTAAATTACTGAAACCTAGTTTAAAAAACATTTGAGTCCCTGGTTACCTTTCTGTTAAACAGAAAAATGTTAAACATTTATTTTCATGTTTCTCCTTTATTCCAGAAACCACTTACCTCAGTTTGCCGGCATATTACTGAATAAATGTTTGAATTCTGTGGATTCTGGCATTCCCTTACAGTAGATTCAAACCACAAAATAAGCTCCATCAAGGACATCAAGTCCCAAGATACCTTGCACCAACATTTGGTGTATGTAAGCTTCAGTCAATCACCTGTATCAACACTGACTAATCTGCAATGCTCTGCCAACCAAGCCTTCTTACAACAGCCAACACATAAATGACCCATTCACTTTTGTTCATGAGCAGATAAGTCAGAATTAACAAGATGTCCAACTCCTTCAGCTGAGTGACTTAACTACTGACCCTGCAACCTTTACGTAGGACAGTTATTGTAATCATGTTACTTTAACTGCCATGGAAACAGCATCCTGTACAGTATGCAGAAGATTAAGTCTACTATAGCATATATATATATATATAAGATATATATATATATATATATATATATATATATATATATATATATATATATAGAGAGAGAGAGAGAGAGAGAGAGATGTTCCCAGCTCACTTATTTTAAAAAGGGGACCCTGTAAAAGGGGTCTTAAATATGCACTCAGTGGCTAATTACATGCTATCCTGCCATAAGACTCTTAGCAAAAAAAAGGCTAAAGCTACATGTCCCAGGCAAAATGTCAGCATCCTAACCAGTTGCTGATCCATGTAGAAGTAATGAAAATAAACAAACTTGTAATGTGGTGTTGCGCTAGTTAGTCCTTGTATTATAAGTATAAGAAAAAATATAACATATATATATATTATAACCGTAACCCTGTTATTACCTTCTAGCATAATGCTATCTGGCTGCTTACCTTACATACTTGTTCGTACTGTCAAACAGTATGTTTTTACTTTTAACATTGCCAGGCAAAGGGGTGAGGGCTAACCGATGTGTTTGGCAAACGTAACGCTATCTCAAGTAACGTTGGCTGAGGTTGCTGAAGTATTTCTTCCCCAGCTAGGCTACACTAAAGACTGGGATGGAGTTGCTAATGTTAGGCTAAACTCTGATAGCAACCAGGACCAGCTTACAAACAGTGGGGAAATACTACACAGTGGGTATGCTAGTCGTGAATGTTTTTTTTTAACAATCTTTAATGTTGGTAATCTATAACCCACAAACTAATGTAGTTAGTTAATGATATACTCTTTGGCTTTGTAAGTAGAATTAACACTTGGTTAGTACTGTAGGTAGTATGCTAGTTAGCCAGGCATGCTAACAATTGAAGCTTAAGTTAGAGAATATAAACACACTGTTTAATCCATTCCTTACATGTTTGCTGTTGTCTTTTTGGTTTTGAAAAGGCTAGAAAAAACTCTGCCCTCCACACTCTTGAAAGAGTATCGCTCTCACTGCGCTTCGGCATGTAGAGGAATCCAAAGGTTGACAGGCCTGTTGTATTTGGTTAGAGCTGCTAGGGCTATGATTGGACAATCACAGTACGAGGGAGGAATATAGCGAATGGTCAATTGTGCAACCAGATCATATTATGTCTCTAAAATGTCATACGAACATACATACAAACACCGCTAATCCATGTAATTGATGGTAGTTTACGGAGTGCACACACACACACATGCAAATACACACCCACTATAGATAGCTGGGAACCTACCCTAACCCCCATGTGTGGATGTCTACAGCGTCTTATGGCATTTGCAGGGCCTCTGAGGGTATTCAAACATTCAAAGGCTGCGTGTGAAGCGGAGAGAGAGGTGGAGGATACGGATGGTGCGCCACCGTCTGAGGGGGAGAAAAAGGAAGGGGGAGGGGGGTAATTAACATATTAATGACCCCACCTTCCTACAGCTTCTGTCGGATAGTCCAAACACTTTGATAAGTATGCAAATGAGAGCCGCACCATCTGAAGAGGGAATTAGCTCTGCCAAAGACAGCCGAGAGAGATGGAAGGGGTAGAGAGAAAGAGGAAGGAAGGATGGAAGGCAAGGAGCAAGGAAGGGACAGGTTGTTAGGGGGTAAAGGGGAACTAAAAAGGGGCAGGAAGGAGAAGAGATGAGGAACATCAAGAAGAAGAAACAGGAGGAAGGATGAAAGGAGTGACCAAAGACAGAGAGTGAGATAAGGAGTCTCATGCGTGCTGATGAACCGATATCCTCATGTTTGTTTTAGTTGTCTTTAATTATCTGGCGTGCACAGTTGGTAAATGTGGGAGTGTGGGTACGTGTGCAGTATTAGACAGAGAGACAGTGATAGAGAATGAGAGAAAAGACTCTCTCTTTTCATTCTCGTGCTCCCCAGCTCTCAGATCGATATGCCAGTGCCTGTCAGCCCTGCAGTGATGTGCAGAACGGCTGCAGGGGCTCAGGCCAGTGGGCATACAGGCTCGGCGGTGGGGGCTGAGGTGGGCAGCTCGGAGTAACGACCCCGAGCAGACAAGGGCAAGTAATTATAACACAGACTGATCTCTCTCGTTCTATCATTGAAGAGAATGGCGAGTAATAAGGATGAGGGAGAGCACCATGGTAGAGCAAGTGTTCGATGTGGGTGAGACAAAGGGAATGAGAGAGAGCGAGAGAGGGAGAGAGAGCTAGTATATGAATGTATGTGTGTGCGTGTGTTAAGAGAGACACCTTGTGTGAACAGCCAGGCCAGGGATTCACCGACACGCTCGTCACGTTCCACAATTATGTTGAATAATTAAAACGTTTCATTAACTTGATCATTTCCTGTTCGGCCATGTTTCAGCTCTGACACCAGCAATTAAAGCTGGGGCCAGGACTGTACGCCTCTCTCATTCGGCCAGTCGGCGACAGAGGACAACCTTATGTCTTTTGTATGGAAGCAGAAATCTGACAGGGGAAAAATGAGGGGCTTTGGTAGTTATCCACCTTGCTTAACTGTTCTCAACACTTCAGTACAAAAGCACACCAGGACTGACAATGAAATCTACGTGCTCAAGGTGAAATCATTAAAATCTGGATTTGGTTTGCCTGGATTTCTTTGATTAATGCAAATAAGAAGGGAATAGTTTACTTCTGTCAGCCAGCCGTAGGCACTGAGACATCCACTTTGAAAATCTTTACATATTGATAGCTTTTACATGGTGTGTAATTGTTCTGATACATGCAGTTGAATGAACAAATACCATATTCCTTTAAGCCAGACATCCATCTCCTTGCATAATGATAGGTTCAGTGCTGTTTCATGATGTGATACTGTAAGAACTGCGCTTGTTCAACTACACAAGAACCAAAACCACAAAAATATCTTCATAAATCGTGGCCTTTGTTTAAAATCAGGGGAATTCTTCACTGTGCATTAACACCATAATTAGCAAAAGCCCGTGCTGTCCTAGTTACGTAAGATGGCTCTTTTTGTCTTTTGAAATTGGATTACTGCTGGAGAAGCCATTTATTTACAGAAATGGGGGGTTGGGGGCAATTTTTATCCCAGTGCCTCTGCCATGAAGTCTCTGGCACAAAGCTATCCTTCCCTATTGAGCTCATGCACAGTACTTATACACCCCAGTAAACATGATTAGCATGGCAGACTGTAAATATGCAAATGACAAAAGAGATGTGGACGGGAATGTTTATGCTGTGAGCTCTCTGTCTAGCACAGCCCCTCCCCCACCCCACCTCGTGTATGAAAACCATGATGAGGTTTATTGAGATGAGGTCTCTGTTAAAGCTATCTTTATTTTTTTCTTTCATAAAAGAAATTCAACCATGTAATTGGAGCTTTGAATGCAAAGGAATGCCTTTAACTTCCATGTCTTTCATATTTGCTGCTGCTGTGGCTGCTTTCATCAGGCGCAGACACGGGGCAGCTGCAGTGATGCACAGACACATGCTAAAAGCACCCTCTCTAAACGGCTTCTTCCCACATGTCATCAAACCTGAACCTCCACCTGAATTTTATTCTATGTGTGGAATCCACATATCCTGCACTGTGTGCCACTGTACTGCAAGGTAACAATAATACCACTTCAGTGAAACTCACAAGATCTCATTGCATGTCGTACACTTCTGCCATACAGCAGACAGACTTCAGTTAGCTATCCTGAGGGTCTATGATTACTATGACAGTTCCATTTCTGCACTGCTGAAGAAGACGTCCGAGGCCAGGAGAGTCAGGCACCTCACTGCCATATTCTTGTTGAGACCTGAAATCTGAGTAACTACTTGAATGATTTACATATCATTTATGACTCAAATTAATTTAATGGCGTGAATAAATTGGAGTGTATGACATGTATACTAGAACTTGACCGATACTGGATTTTTGAAGCCGATACCAATGTTGATATTTGAGAGTTTAAAAAAAACAAGATACGGATATATTTGTTGATATTTCATTTTACACGTAACATAAAGAAACATTTTTTGATAACAGCCATAACAACTATACTGAGCATGACATTTTACAGTTGAAAGACAAACTTGTCAGTGCTTTCTGCTGGACAAACTGTGTAATAGAAACACTGTTTCTGAAACACTTCTGTAATTACTTGTTACTTATCAGCTGCCATCTAGCTCCAATATGTACTTATGATACAAGCTCATTTAACACATGTTTGTGTCTAAATGATAAGTCTCCTAGAAAATGTCCATTATTACATATTTTTGGTTCCACTGGACCAATAATAGGTAGAAACTTTTAGTTTAATTAATTTATTTTGCTCCTAATCCAAACTAAAATTGGTTCTTTAAGAGTGCTGATTTTATCTTAATAGTATTTTTTAGCATGCATGCATGGGTTCTAGCTGGTGTTACACAATACAGAGTTGTGATAACGACTTCTCAATAATGTATGTTTTCACCATAACCATATCAAAACTATTTGTATAAAAAAAATGTGTCCAATTATGGGTTAACTTTAACACGTCAGGATCCAGCTAACTGGAAAAAAGCCACCACTTTTGCAGGTTTAAGCCTGTATCAGAAAGCAGCAAGCTCTGTCAACAGCTTCAGGTACATTTTGAGCCAGACAAATCCAGACTCATGTCAAATCTTTTTCAATTACATCAAGCATATGCATTTATCATGTATGAAGTCGCTGCCCATCACAGACATTGAACTGGTCCCACAACACCATCAGGAGGCTCAACAGGAAGTTGTGGGACCAGTTCAATGTCTGTGATGGGCAGCGGCAATTTTATAACCACAATCACACACACCTTTCTTTACCCTGATCCTGTAACAGTCAACCTAAAAAAGATTCTGTCAGATAATGGGACATTTACATCCTACTACAGTTAGCTTGCATTCCCTCAGTCCTGTCGCTATAATTTGCTATCATAGACCTGACCCCTGTCATCATACATAGTTCTCAACCCATTCCTGTGTGTGTGTGTGTTGGCTGTATGTGAGTAAAGGGTTAAATGGATGCATACAAGGAGGGTTCATAAAAACACACATACAATCATGCACACAAGCATAACAGCAACAGCCCAGACTGCTCCATGCAAAGTCAAGGGTGTTCGTCCTTAAGACTATCAGCTCTCCGGGGAGAGAGGCCATCGAGCAGCATTATCGACATTATAGACGCCTCAGCCTGGAGATAGGCTTCACATCGATCCCCTGATTAATTACTATCTGCAGGCAGCAGCACAGTGAGGGAGAGAGAGAGAGAGAGGGGGAGAGAGAGGGAGGGAGGTGAGAATGACAGAAAATGGGGAATGGAGGAAACAGTGGAAGGGGAAGGGGATGAGGGATGGGGAGAGAGAGGAGGGAGAGTACACCTTGTACTATCTATGAATATCAGCTAAAGGCTACACAGTAATCTTCCAGGTGGAATATTATTTATTGATATATAGGTAGGCAGGAACCCTTATCTTAGCTGCAACCACCCCCTAACACACAGCCAAGGACAAAATTAAATTCACACATTACTGGGGTGGAAACAACTTGCAAAGACAAGTAGAGGACACCGAAATACCCACCCTTGAATTCAGGTTATACTTTACACCCAGCAAATAATAGTGAAAATAATAGGAAAGTGTATATATGTATATATATATATATATATATATATATATATATATATGTCAGAACTGGAACTAGTGTGGACAGGCAAGCTGAGTGGCTCACATTAATGAACTCATGAACTCCAGTTAGATCCTTTTGGCTACATCCCTCATCCTCCCAAGAGACTGGGTTGCATCATGTGTAATATAAGTCAATAAGCTGTTACAATGCAAGTACAAGGGCTTCATTAAGGCCAATTCTTAGGAGTGGCTGGTACATGTGAATGGTAAGTAACAAAGCTATTTTTGTTGAAACTGGTATTGTGTATCATTCTGGTCTTTACAGTGTGTACGAGGGCTGCCCCATAAATTAAGATGATTTGAATCATCAGTCGAGAAGCCCCTGAGTCCAAACTCATTTTGTTCATTGAATCAGTGCACTTTATTTTATTTTTCACAGCCATTGTGTCTTGTCTCAAAATCACCTGACCACAAAACTAACTGGACAAATAGAGAAATGAAAGTGATGTAAAAGGAGGGAAAAGTGACGCAGTTTCTGTTAACAGCTCCTGTGCTAAATGCTAGCGAAGTCGGCTAATCTTCTTATGAACTACAGGTGATGCTGGTAGTGCTTCCTCTACTGCCGACCACTCTGAGTCTAAAATCTGAGACTAGAGCTGGCAAAAAATGAACCAACAAATCTTTTCTACAGAGACTTTTTCGAGTTGAGTATGTAACAGGGCTGCTTCCAGGAAACTTCTCCAGGCCCTGTCATTGCCATTGTCCACCTGTCCACCAGATGCCCTCAGACTTTTCCTGCTTTTTTGTTGCCTGTTCCTGTGTTTTGACCTGCTGCTTGTTCCTGACCTGCTCACCCGGTCGTGCCCCTCTTGGATTTATTTGACTGTTTGGACTGCCATCCTGTTGCCAACCTATAAGCCTATCCCTGACCATCGCCTTGAGTAAATTTCCCTTTATCCTATCTGCTTGCCTGGTGTGTATTTGTCTGACAATATGTAATCTAATATAGCTACTATCTTAGAACATGCATTATAATTAACTTTCAGCTCATCCTCACACTTTTGCCTTCCTAAAAAATGACAATAGCACTTAAAAAATACACTGGGAAGAAACTTTTCCTGTGACAAAGAAACCCTTCAAATTTGAAATAAAGTTGTGTTCTACCTTCCTCCCACTCAACTCACCCAACAAGAACTTTTAGGCTGTAGGCGTAGAAAGAGAAAGAGTTGTGCTGCATGGGTAATGAATTGATAATTGGCTATCATGCTAAATATCATCAAGTACATGAGACAAAAAACAGAATTATTTAGCTCGTCTAGTTGGAACATTAAAAGAGGAGAAAACCCTCTTATTTAATATTTCATATAGGGGAATTGTATTAACTAGAGGGAAGAAAGAAGCTCTGCTGTTATCATCTTTTGTGACATCGGAGATGTCCAAAAACAGGGAGGGAGTCAGAGTGAGAAATTCACACTAGGAGGGAGGAATGAGGAGAGAGAAAGTGAACTATCCATAAGTATTTCTTCATGGCTGAAGAAACAGAAACATAGAAAAGAAAAGCAAGAGTGAAGGAAGAGGAAGAAAGAGAAGCACCAAAGCACACTTTAGTGACTGGCTGCTGGTGCGAGGGCAGCTATCAAACAGTAGAGGAAAGGCTGGAATGTCTCTGGTTGGTGATAAGGTGACAGTTGATCCAGGCACTGTTTGACTGTTTCTACCTCGGCACTAAGACAACAGCAGGACAATTCTGTGTGTGTGTTTGTGTGTGTGTGGGTGTGTTTGAGAATGTGTTTGCTACTCTCTGGCTATTTTCCGCCTGTCTGTGCATTGTGTTTCAGTTGCTTTTGTGTGTGTGTGTGTGTGTGTGTGTGTGTGTGTTTGTGTATCAGTGCAGTGCACTTCAATCCCACTGACCTGAAAAGCTCTGTTAATGCTGGATCCACAGGCACTGAGAGAGAGAGAGAGAGAGAGAGAGAGAGAGAGAGAGAGAGAGAGAGCGTGATTATGAAACAGGACTGACTTGTGTATGCTAAATCCACAGGCTCTTTGTATAACAGATAAAAAAGAACCTGCTGAATAGTTGATCATTGTGACTTATGCTCTGCGTAGGTTTACCATGAAATAAATTACCAGTGAAACACTTTAAGCTCTGGAAAATGTAGAAATTTGGTGGTATTGGTATTTGTGTGAGTAACTCAACTGATAAACAATACATATATTCATTTTAGAAAATATCCCTGACATATCTGTATCATTTAGTACTTCTAAAAGATAAGAAATCCATCCTTGAACATGCGTTTCTTTAAAAGACCAATTTCTCAATAGTGTGGTACCTTTATCTGATATACATTAAAATGTGCAGCTTTTAGTGAACAGTTGCTAGTACAGTAGTTGTGTACATGTTTTTCAGTGTATATGGAGGACTTATACGTATTTGTACAGTTTTTAATGTGTTAATCTATTGGCAATATGTGATTACAGGACTGGCAAAAAAGAAAAAAGTTTAAAAAGAAAAAAAAAAACAACAACAACAAAAAACAAACAGGCCAGTCTGCTGTACATGCTATGCTTTGATATATATTTATATATATATATATACATTTTTATGTTTTAATTATCAAAAAGAAATCAGGACATTATTAGTTCAGTATTTGTGTTTTGAATATTAAAAAACAGTTACGGAACAGATTAAGAATAAATAACACAAAATGTGGGTAAAATACGATTTTAAAGAGAAGGATTTACAGTGGAAATACTTTGCAGATTTTTTAATTATTATTAGGCCACTTCTTTGTTTCAAGTATTTTATTTGTATTTCTCACCAGTCAACTGTGTTTTATACTTTGGTTTTTTTCCAGTGGTTTTTGTTTGTTTCCACATTTGTTCTGTATGTTATATGTTCTTGTGCTGCGTCTATGTTTTTGTGAGCTAAAGACAATTTTCCATACTGGTGGAAATATTTTGACAGCATAAAACCCATGTGGATATCAGTTTAAAATGGACTACCAAATATCTGTAGCCTTATCCTATGAGGGGGTAAATGATAACATATTGATTTTAAGGTAGTTAATATTGAGTGAACACGTGTACAGTAAACCTGACTGGCTTGTTAAGGGGAATAGTAATAATAACACAAAATCTGACACACACAATGGCAGTGATACAATATTGTATACTGTGTAAAAATCCAATACCAACTTTGGGTTAGGCCTACTAACTGGCATATGCTCTTATGTTTCAACATGCTAATCACCTAAAATGTCTCACATTAACACACTGTATGTAAGTGTGAGCATGCACAGCAGACCTATCACAGACATAGGCTGTGTCTGAAATCACTCCGTATTGCCTATATAGAGTGCTGCAGGGATGACATGTTTTGTAGGCCATCCCGGGAGTCAGCATCACCCTGGTTCCCTCAACAAAAAGCCAGTGGGATTTTTCCATTGGATTTTTGCAGAAAATAAGCTCTGTGGCAAACAAAAGTTTATGATACTTCCACGTTTTGATAATCTTCACAAATGAATACCACTTTTATGATTTTTGAAGCGTAAATGCAATCTCCACAAGTTAAAAGCTACACCACGGTCACATAACTTTAACGTCACCACCACTAAGCTTCCAGCTTGTAATTTGATTTTGTGCGCTTACACAAAAGCCTTTCGTAAAGTTTGAGTTTGAAAAGTTTGCAAGAGTGCGAGTATAAACACGAGGCTGTAAAGGTGGACGAGTGAGCAGATGAGTTTCTGCGTTCTGCGGGACGTTTAATGTCCCCAACAACCTCTGTAGTCTCATTTAGCCACTTGTTAGCAACCGCCTTTTTTAAGACACGGAAAAGCTTCAAAATTCACGAGTGGTGTATTTACTGACATATTTTATGTCACAGAACAAAATATGAAAATCTCTTAGGCTTGTGTTAACCACAGACCTTATTTCAGGCATCTAACCAAAAGCCCATTCAAGACACCCCACTGACTTTAAAAATGCGAACTAATTTCCGGGTTTTAGGACTCATTCCTGCACCACTCTATAGTGCACTATATTTACATTTAGGGTGTGAAATGTATCCACTTTATTGTGCCCTAAACAATAGATTTTACAGCAGACATTTTGACTTGTCAAAGCAGGAAGAGCACAGGTGGCATTACGAACATTAATGATGGCTGCGTTCCATTTAGGTGAGCCAGTTCCAGGGCTCACCCCTTCCAGGGGTTTTGTGCATGCTCTCTATTTTATAGACGTGAAATTTAGCAGGTGTGCCAGTCGAAAGCTGTCAGCGTTGACAAAAAAGGACGATGATTCATTAAAAGTTTACGTGACCAAGTTAGATGCATAATCGCAGCGGGAGATGGGAGGTCACCCGGCCGCACCAATATATGAAAAATGGAAATGTGTCAATATTCAGTGGAATATTGAGACTGGATGGTCTCTGAACTCCTCCTGCTTCATATTGGTTTACATGTTAACCAGCAACACTGAACACAACAGCTGTGGGCGCGGCTCATTCAGGCTGTTCTGTATTCTTCACGCGCCATGCACAGTTGATCGCGGTCTGAGGTGTACGACACAGATAAAGCACAGTCTGTCTGAATTGCATTATCACTGATGCACATGTTAAATATAAATCAGTGTGTTGCTGCTCTTGATGAACACATCTGGTCTGGTGTTTTTCAGTGTACAGTAACAGGCCGGAGGATGATGCAGGTTTCACTCTGTCACTTGTCTTTTGAAAACTGGGTCTGTAGTTGATTTGTCACTAAACTGTGTCGCTTTGAACCGACCAGTTATCATTGTGTTGTTGGTCAAAACGCACACACACTCGAGGGTGGCAATTCTGTGCACTGCAGCATGGATTGTCTGTGGCGCACCACTCTGTGTCCTGTGCGTGTTCTGTGTTTTACTGAACATCCAGAGCTGCTGGTTAAAGAGTTAAAGAGCCATTAGTGCTTTATTTTAATGTGTGTGTGTGTGTTTTAGGGTTCTGACTGAAGATTTCACCCTTGGTTAGGTGGGTATATTTACTGTAATATCAAAGTCTTGGTAACACTTTTCTTGGAAGAGCATTTTAAAAACTGATAAAATATGAAAAAGAGTGTCATTGGTTTATAAGCTAAAACTGAGCATTACCTGTTCTTTTAAAAAAAAAAAAAGTTCCATCATTTGTTTTCACTTTGCACTACGTATCGTTTTGTAGGATTAGATGTCACTGTGGCAGATATTTCATTTTGAACAAAGCTCTTAAAATGTGAACTTTGTGATTCTGTTTCTGCAAGATATATAAAAAGAGAGACAGAGGAGGAGAGAGAGCAGTGAGAAAAGACAACTCAGCTGTGACAGTCTGGGATTTGTGCAGTGGTGTGTGTACATGCTGTGTGCATGCTTGTGTCTGTGCATGTGTGTGCGTGTTTGTGCTGGGGGGAGTGAAGGTCACCCTGAATGGCAGTGCCGTTGTGTGCGCACGTGTGTATCCGTGCAGATACCTTTGGAGCGTGTGCGATGGCGCTTATCGTCTGCATCCACCTCCATCTGCAGAGAAGGCACAAACAAGCTGTTGAACACACAACAGACAGCATCGCAAAATGATCTTTAATTTGGATACATGTTTCACGTTCAGAGTTCTTTTTTTCCCCTTGTCAAACATGCAATTCACACCTGATGTTTGCAACACTTAGATGTAACCTTCCATGTACTATACTGACTGACAATCAGTCTTTGACATTTGTGTAAATGGTCAAAGTAATTTAAAGATTAAGGAACATTTGGATTCCTGTTGTCTTAAATCAATGCTGAGTAAAATGTCTTTGCGAATACGTATGTCCTGCTGAATTTAGAGTGTAACAATATATTTATACAAATGGATCTCTTTATTAAAAAGTCAATATTTGTGTAGTGTGTAAAAAGGTTGTAAAAGTATACTCTGTGTGCTCAATACAAATTATGCAAAGATTTGGCCAAGACAAATTGACAGATTATCAGATTAATTAGTTTATAAATTGACAAAGAGATCTCCTTTGTTAACACTGAAAAATGTTTGAGGAAATGTTTTATGAATAGTCATATATTCCATTTGTATAATAAATATAAATTCAGATTTTGAAATGATGCAATGCATAATTTTTGAAGTACTCATTCAGTCTCTCCCTCCATCCACCTATTCATTCTGTCCAACCATTCATGCACTCCTTTAGGAATGTGTTGGTTATTTCACAGAAGAACTGCACACATAACTCAATCCAACATTAAATGTATGGTTTCCATTCATCCCGTCTCCTCCTCAGTATTCAGGCCTTTCAAGCTCTTGATATGCCAGAGTAAGCATTATCCTGCCTTCCACCTCTCTTTCATGTATGTCAGAGCAACTTATCCCCCCTAAAGGTAGGTATATCCGCCTCACCAACACATCATAAATTGTTGAGGAGCCTGAACGCCTTGAACGTCGCTCTGTTATTTCCAGATGTCCCTAAATATTCGTGCTTGCTGGGCTTGGACTATGACGGAGGCGTTGGCCCTGTTTGGATGTCTCTTTTTATTAAACATGATTTATTAACGCCACACTTACTGTACTGTAGAGCCCCTCAGCCCTAATGGTGTGTTTCTTTATGAATGCCCATAAATGTTTCAATGGGAGAAAAATAAAATGATGAGAGGCGAGTATACCTTGTAAATCTTATTAGCGTGGCAGGGAGGGAACGACCTGGAGTATTTTGGGGAGGGTGACCTAAACTATTTATATATAAATATATATATTTTACATGAAGTGTAAGTGTGGTTTCCATGGCAATGGAATCCTTGGGAAAAAGGAGAAAAGGGAAAAAAACAAGTTATCAATCCACTTCTCTCCTCTCCCATTTCATTCAGACAGAGACTGAGCACAGAGTGCCGTGAGTGTGTGCACGTATGTAAGTGTGTAACCTTGTTTCTGGAGTAGTCATGTGAGCAAAGTGGAATTAGTCCCCTCTCACTGAACATCTCTCATTGGTATCATCATTGTTCTGTTTTATCAAAGCTTCTCTGGAACAATCTGCGGTACGAGCGCGAGGGATTCAACACGTGTGATCCACTTCAAAGTGGAAGAGAAATCATGTTGCATACATAAGATTTTCTTACAGCACGTGGACTCTTTTGTGTCAACAATAGGGCGCAGACATTACAGCACCTTGCCCTAAATGTCTGTGTTCCTTGATGCAGTATTGCTGACTCTTTATACAAGAGCTCACTTAAGTCACACATCCAAAAACACAAAATATCTATGGAACAATTAATTCAATGTCCAATTAATTGGAAATTGAAGCTTTCTGAGATGTTTCTCCATTTCATTTTACTGTGTCCTCATTCTGTCCTGAATTACCCAGAGATCACTTATCAATCACACAGTGTAGGTGCTATTGTGATTTTTATTTTATTTTTAGATGAATTTTTTTGTAGGTGGTGCTCTTTTCTTTGTCTGTTTAGCAATGGAAGGTATTGTCCCTGTTAACTCCCACTTCTTCTCTGGACAGATGTTTTTTTTTTTCCTGCTGTTAGAAATGTAAAACTTTTCCAACGGCAGCAACAGCACACTCAGTGTTTAGAAATGCAGCTGCAACATCTTAAATGTACTGAAATAACCATTTGTTATTTATTTGTTAAACGCTGCTGATAATTACATTAAAATAGATATATGAAAAGAATCTCTTTGAAGAACTTTCTTGAACCTAAGCTGTCTCAACCTGCTTGCAGAAGGTTTCCCTTGTTAAAATAAACATATCAGTAGTGGACTAAAATATGAGACTGACTTGTTTAAATGCATGTTTAGTTGAAGTGCGCACACATAAGCATACTAACAGCGCCTATCTGAAGCTGTCAGACTCTCTCTAAGGGCCCCGGTTTTAAGCGAGGCCTGCATCAGCGCTGAACAACAACAAGCGAACCCGGCAGCAGAATAAAACAACAGCAACAATAACGGCAGCAGCAGTGTAAGTCTTGTCGCCTCCGCTTGCTTCCCTAAAGGCTCCTCGTGAGAGTTGGACCCAGGAAGCATGCACACCTCTGCTGGCTTGCCATATGTTGGAGAGCCCTTCATATTCTGTCTGGCTTTTTCTCTCTCTTAGCACCCCATGGGAAAATGTCACGGCTGTAATGAAGGTTAGCCTGCTTATTGAGGATTAGGAGGAGGCCCACTCCTTCTCTGTCTGCGTCTCAATTAGACCCTGGATCAATGGCATTAAAGGCCCAGATGAATAACCACAGAGTCACGTTGATCCAAGCACCAAACGTTTAGGTTGGCTTGTTAAGCAAACACATATAACGATGCAAACTCCAGAGAAATAACTGCATATTCTCCTATTCCTACACAACCAGACATGTATATCATTTCAGTGAAAACCATGTATCTCCAAATTTAGTGATTTAAAATTTTCTAGATAAAGTGTTCCTTTTGGGTTGAGACAAATCTCTTATTCCTTAAGCAAAATAAACCATTTAAAATCCCCACTGCATTATCTGAAAAAAGTATTGCCAAAAAGCTGAAAACAGGGCTGTTTTTCTTAGTTCATTAAAAGTTTAAAATTTTAGATGTACATTGTTTCCACAGGACACGGACAATAGAGTGCTTTAATGCCAATATATGATATATGATATATGTTTTCTAATTTGTAATTTGTAATAACTTACTTATTTTTAATTATTCAACATTTTCATAATATATTTTTACTTTAATTTACACTATATAACAACAGTTCTTAGGTGTGATCTGTCACTTAAATAATAATAATAATAATAATTCTGGGCAATATCTCCATCAACTGACACCACTTGGGCTGATAATGACATGTTACATTTACACAATTTTCAAGGATCATACCAAAAACACAAGGCAATTTTTCATTGATGGTTTTGTCGCACAAACTTAATGTTGGGAGTACTCAAGCAAGGTGGAGGTATGTAACTTGTGTTACTTGTGTTAGTGTAATTCACCATTTAATTTCACACATGAGCTCCACTGGGATTCAGTTGGTATATTCAAAACCAAGCACAAGCCAGCAGGTAATGAGGTAAAAAAAAAAAAAATCCAGTTGTACTTCATGTTCCTATCTACCATTTATTGCCTCTAAATGTGTATGACACAAGTTCTTTCCATGTTTTGCGATTTGCATCCATGAATTCTAATCCATGTGGCATATTATGCAGCATATATATATATATATATATATATATATTGTGCAAGGATTGCATTCACTTTCAGAATACACAAGGACTGGGATGAGGTGGTGGCATTAAGTGAAGGCTGCATCCCATTTCAAATGCACACCATCTAACCCTATAAACATGTTTAATTCAGCACAAAGGTAAATTCTCATAGAAGACTGGCATCCTTTGAAAGTACATGCATGCTGTGAATGGAACGTGGAACGCTGCTAAACTTTTTATTCAGCACACATATTGGAAAAAGCAGCTGTCCAAATGCCAACTGTGTTTGCGTTGGTATAATATTGATTGTACAGTCGGCATCAATACGAAAATAATATGTAAATTCTCTTCCTTGGAAATTAAAGTGGATGTGCCTATTATTAGTGTGTCTTCATCTTTACACAGGACACAGGAATGCCATTAGACAAACTGACAACTTGTATACAGAAAAAAAAGAAGAGGGTTTTTGCTGTTTGATGGAGAAGAATCGGGATATTACTGGGAATAAAACATGATAAGAAATGCAGCGATTATTGTAATATGCACTGAGACATAGAACAAGCATTTTGCATGTGTGTGTGTGTTTAGCATTTTAGTGGTGGCGAAGGGGGGATGGGGGTGCTCAGACATCTGTCACAACAATTCACATCGTTATCAGTTTCCCTTTGTTTTCACCTTGAAGTTTTGGGAGAATGCGTTTCAGGCATATCGCGCCCAACCCCACCCTCCGCCACACATACACACACACATGCACACACACGCTCTCTCTCACATTGGTATTCTGTACGGTGCAGCAGTAGGGAGCCACCAAAACTGCGCTGGCACTATCGAATTTCACTGCAAATAGGTATTTACGCCATGCATCATCTAGTGACAGTAAACATGTGTGCCAAACCGATGCTAAGTGCATCTGAATTAGTGTGAAGGGCTGTGGAGATAGCATCTGAGTGGGCGCTGACAGTCAGAGTGAGAAAGAGAGCGAGGGTGATGGAGACAGAAAGAGAGACTAAAATCTGGGGAGTGATTCCTAACCAGTATGGAAAATGGTTTTGGTAATACTTTTTCCTTCATAAAATCTTGATTCTATTCAGCTCCATTGCCTCTAAAATATTTTATCTTTAAAACAGCATTGCTACTGCATTCATTGAACAGGGAGCAGAATAAATGAAATTGCTATTGGAAATAAGTTGTGTCAGGAGTCTATTAAAACTGGTTTGTATTGGCTCGTGTTTGAACATGGTTTTCTAAAATTAAAAAGGATCAATAAAAGGGTCAGTGGAAAAAAAAACATGATCATATTTAACAAATTAAAAAAATTGATTTCATATTACCAAACATGCAGGTCGTGGAAACTATTCATCTGGGCTTCTAAGATTAATTAATAGCAAAACTTGCCCTTCTGGCTAATGAAGATCTATACTTGAATTTTGGCACACAACACAAGAGGGGTTAAAACTATTGGAGACCTTTATGAAACAAGGGCTCTCCTGTCATTTCAACAATTTAAGATTAAATACAGAATTACAGATTCTGCACCTGTAAAGAGTGTGATTGACAACTTCGATTTACTGGTCGACTAATTGTTTCATCTCTAATTTTCTTTAGGACATTATAACTGACAAATGCTGTACCACTGTGCTGCTGTTTTTGTTCTTTTCTTTTAAAAAAAAAAAGTATGTTGTTGTTAGTGCTATGAGCAGTGTGGTTTTCATATTGACGCTGTCGTGTGCTATGCTATGTTTCTGCTTATATTTGAAAAATCTATCAAATATAATGAAAAAGTGCCAATAGAAACTAGCACAATCCAGATTCATCACGCAAATCTGCATCAGAACAAGCTCGTGAACGTGGTCACACAAAAACAAACACATTTGAACAGGTTCATGTGTAAAAGCAGGATGCACCACACTACCTGAAACGGTTTGGGGTTGAGACAGCTCTTTGGTCCAGACCTGTGCTTCCACCGTGACCTACTGACGTTCAGCCGGAGAGGAACAGCTCACCACGTCTCCTCCAAACTCATTTTCTGCACAGAGGGAAGAGGAAGGCAGAGAACATGCATCATTAAAATCATTTCCAGAACAATCACATTCACATACAGCCATGACAGCATCTGATATTTCCTCTTCTCCTTTGACTCCGTGCTCATGAATAGTCATATAGCATCAGCTATGCGGCACACGCCAAGCGAACGTTGATTTCCTCCATAACGACGGCCGCTTGTCGTGTGCGATAGGCTTGGCAACATGGGGTAATTAGCTAGATCTATCATCTTCTGCAGGAAGTGGGGACAAATATAGCTAATGATCCGTGCCTGCCTCCATGATTTCTCTCCTCAGCCCTCCATCCTTTGCTGGGTTAGAGGAGGAGAGGAAAGGGGAGGGAGAGTGGTGGATGATGGGAGAGGAGTGAGTAAAGGGGTCGATGTCCTACTCTGTCAAAAAATCAAAAAGGTAAAATAACCTTCAACACAGAAAAAGATAAAGACAGAAAGGAAAAAAAGATGGAGGAGTGAATGAACATATGCACTCAAACGCTGCCCTTGTCTTTGTTTCTTTCCATCCACTGCTGCTAATTGAGAGAATGTATGGGAGAGAACAGACGAGGTGTTGATGGACCATCACAAAGAATGAAGGCCCCCATAGGGAGCCTACCAGACGGCCCATAACACGTACACACACACACACACACACACACACACACCACAGTCATTCCCAACCTATCTCAAAGCAGCTTAAATCAAAACAATAGCTGGTCCCTCGGGACAAACACAACCATAGGAATACAGGGAGTGCTCCGAGTGCCTGTTGTGTGTTATGTAAAAGGAGTGGTGGTGGTTACGTGCATAAGCGGACTTTACTTTGAACCAGCAGGGGGTCTTTTTTTTTTTACCCTTCATCACACTCACACACACACACCTCTGTTATCCACCTTTTTTGTCCACTTCCTTTGTAGTGTGAATACAAAGCACGGCCAAGCTGGCAACAGTGTGAGTGAGTTGTAAGGGGATAGCACGAAACAATAGCCACTATATTTTCATTTTACGACTCTGGTCCTGCTGTCTTTTATGTTTTAGAAATCGGCGTCAAAGGCTGGTTTGTATTTGATTATCGGCACCGGAGCACTCCTAAAGCAATTTCATTCAGAAAAAAAACTGGCAGTAAAACAAAGTCAAAGTGCTTATGGGCATGGGCAGCTAGCACATTGCATATGTAAAAATGTATAACTTCAGATAAAATAGTGGCTCTGGTGGTAGAAGGAACACTCCTATGATTTCCCACTGTATTTGACAAAATCCAATGTAGGCTGTATGGTTTTTGGCAAATTTGTGATAATTCCACCTACTTCCTCTACCCAATAAAATACAAGCAACCCCCAAACACACTCACACATACACATACACACACACACACGCTCATCCCTGGCCCCATGGTCATTATAATCAGAGTGTAAGTGATGGGTCTGTCCTCTGATGAAGGTCTTCATGTGGAGGCTGATGACAAATCACAGCTCTCTGACTCTTCATCAGGACACAGACCATATTCCCGCCTGTATATCTGCGTGGGTGTATCAGGAAAAAATGACAAATGCCAAGAGTCCAACTAGACAACAGAAGAAGATACAATGCAAGAATACAGTACACTGTGGCCGTGTGCTGTGTGTTTGTGTATAGTATTCCAGTCATGGATTTGAGGTGCTAGGCTGCTCGTTTCAGCACCAAGGACAGTGACAGACAGAGTGCAGCAAGGGAAGAATAGGCCTTCAACTGCAGTGGGAGCACACACACAGGAATGCAAACACACACACACACACACACACACACACACAATCTCAAGTCTTATACAACCACATACACAGGCATTTATAGACACACGTGTGCACAAGCTATCCTTATTCTTCCCCTTTGTTACAGAGGTAGAATATATGACCAAGGACTGGTAGACTTCTTCTCAGCCCAGAATCCTACAAGTGTGTGTGTGTGTGTGTGTCTGTCTGGGTGATTTTCTCGCAGTCTATTCCTTGGAGAATGAGAGGGGACCATACCTGCCCTTTACTGGGCTCCTGTATCTATCAAAGCCAGGGTACACACTGTAAATAGCTTGGGAAGACTGGCTGCTCTGGAACACACACACACACACACACACACACACACACACACACACAAACACACACACAATGAAAACGCTATTGTATGGTTATGTACACTGCAGTATAGAAAGTGGGCTGTGATGTCCGCGGTGACATTTTCTATGACACATGCTGTACATGACAGGCATTTTAGACACACACAGAAAGAGAATCACACGCATCATATAAAGAAACACACATATGGCACATGAGGACAAGGGACACACACACAAATAAGCACATATTACAAGAGAGACACATGCTTTATTCATGTGATGTGTATGCACACACACACACACACACACACACACACACACACAGCAATCTCGTTCTCCCAGGCTCTGACAGTGACTGGGGCTGCCTGACCTACATTCTAGCAGATATGTATACAGGCAGAGTGGAGATGAAATCTCTCTCTCTATTGCTCTCCCTCTCTCTGTTCCATATCCTGTGTTCTTTTCAGTGCCTGTTCATTGCCTCTTGGACACACACACACACATACACACACACACACACACACACACACACACACACAGTGGAGGTGAAGAAGTGAGTATGATTTCTTGGCCTGCATGTCCTCGTGCTGCAGATGAAACCGGCATTGTCAGAGTGCAGCTACATGTGTTTGATGGATTCCAGGCTAAGGTGAGAGCAGTATCGCTGTATATTCCTGTCTTTCCTCTGCTGCATTTGGAAGATCCTCACACCACCCTGGGCTCTTTATGTATGTAAATAAAACATGTACAGCCCCAAAAGTACTGCGAGTCAAGCACATGTCCAAAAGCCAGCTTCTCGGGGAAACAAAGGGTGAGGCTAGAAGAGGGGGAGTGCAAGTTGAGGGCAAGATAACTTGACGAGGAGAACTGAAATAATGTGTGCTTGTGAACAAAATGTCTGTTTATTGGGTGATGGTGTGTTTGTTAGCTGGTCTGATTAGCCAGAGAGCAGGAGATGGTATTGGTCTGATAATAAAGCCAGCTGGCATCTTTATCTCTTCCTCCTCACACTGTTCTGTGGAAATCAATGCTTCCACTGGACTGGACTGCAAACACAGAGTAAGATAGCAGGAAACAGTGTATAATTTCTAACTTAAAGAGATCATTTTGAGCCAAACCCGCATGTCTCCTAATACAGTGGGAGTGCTCTTTATTTGTCCAGCTGTGCAGAGAGCAGATCAATTGCCATGCTTCATGCCCACATTCTAACTATTTATTTTTTGTTATTTTAAGTGGCAGTGTGCTCAGTGTCTATCCAGGAGTCCTTTCCATGCCCAGGCAGCACAGAGGTTAGTAATTCAAAAGGGTTTCCGTTTATAAAAGAAGACCTGATCCACTATATCCCTAAACTAAACCACCCCAACCCTCTAAATCCCACTGAGGCATTACACTGACCACACTGTCAAAACAGTGATATGGCAGAAACCATAGGAAGAAATCCCACGACCCTGCATCTAGACAACTTTAATATTGCAGGATTTTTTCCAACAAATCCTCTTGCGAGTCGAGAGAAAATAAAAACAGAGAGTGTGTGAAATACAGTTTTTAACTGTTGGGCGATATCTTTAAAGACAATTTTATTTCAAAATATTTTTTAAAAATCAGTTTTTATTTCACAATGGTATTCTTCCTAATGACACTTTTATTTCATAATGCGCACTGTTCATGGCATTTGGTTGTCGCCAGTTCCTGTTTTTGGCCCCTCAGTGTCTCCTTCTCTTAGCAGCTCTTAACAGCTTCCAGCCAGATCAGTGCTGCCCGCTTGCTAGCTAGCTCCTGCATTGCTAGGATAGGCTAATGGCCCGATGGGAAAGTCTTTTTCCTCTTCACAGAGTTGTGTATCTTTCTCTGAGTGACATCTTCAGTGAATCACAACACTGCGGAGGTATCTCTGAATTAACCAGGTGGCTGCTGCTGTTTACACTGGCTCTTCAGTTTGATGTGAAGTAATACGCTCACAAGCCAACCTAGCTAGTTAGCTGGCTAAGTAGGTAGCACAGTAGCCTTGAAGCCTGCGTTTATTTACAGTAGCAGCTAGGTTGGTTGAATTAGTTGACTTTGGCATTGTTGTTGCTCTTGCAAACAATGTCAAAAAGAATCATTAGGAAAAATGAATCATTATGAAATAAAGACTTTTGAAAAAGGACATTTCAAAATAAAAAACCTATGCTAAAAGAAAAATCAATGAAAATAAGAATGATGAAGTTTAGTTTTAATAATGTATTACATTATTTTTTTATGTATTGGTTAATTTCTATATTTCATTGTATGTATTAATGAGATCATTAATTTCATAATGTCTTGTTTATTTATTTAATATTGAACACTTTGGGGTTCCATAGTGATTAGGTTGTTCCCAATTCCAGCTGTCCATTTGTGACGTTACTCTCCTAAATGAGATATCTACCACCAGTATACCAGTAGTATCAGCTCATGAAATAATTAGGTTAGTAAGCAAATTAATTCCATCATTGATAAAACAGCCAATGTTTACAGCTGGATGGTACATATTTTAGATACACTGAATGATGCAATGACAGTTTTTTTTCAAAATGAAGATGATGTCAAAAATGCAGTGATTAGACTATTATTTTAGTTAAAAACAGTCCTGAAGAGGCAGCCAGTGGACTGGGCTTGCTTCTTTTCATTTTGTCACACTGTCTACTGTCATCCGTCCATCCTTCTACTTTCTATACCAGCTAACACTGGGCTAGATGTAGGTCCAACCAGGATACACAGGCAGACAAACACAGAGCCATTAAACCAACACATATATTTTAACTGTTTCTGGCAATTCTTGTTACAGCTAAAAAAAAATAAAATAAAAAAGAATCTGCCTGTTGGTCTGAATCTCACACAAAATATCTCTGGACACAGCGGTGTTGTCTGAGACACTGAGGTTCAAGGGTGAGAGAAGCTGTCAGGTAGTGAAGTGGACTGGCTCTTTATGACTTTCCTGCTCCTATCAAAGAGGAAGAGCGAGCCAAGGCAAAAGCAGTTTTCTGACTCGCTTTTCTCTTCAAGGACATGAGAGATGGAACTGACCGCGTGCATGACCTGCTGGGCTTCACTGTACTCAAACACACACACACACACACACGGATGATGCTTCCCCTCAAGAAAGTAAAAATAAATATATACAGCGCACACAGGAACACATGCAGTGTATTCATTATTAACTTGCCCCTCCCAATAAGACACAGATACACACAAACAGCTAAATGTGCATCCCCCACCTCTCCTCTTTCTCGAGGGAGGTGCCTCCTCCTTTGTAAGGGCAGAGAGAGGGGGAAATAACAGTGAGTGAACCGCCGGCGCAATTACCCACAGTGGGGTAATCACCAGCACAATGCACTATGGTTTGGCTGCCTGGGAGAGAGAGTGAAATACTCAGGTGAGGAGAGAAGCCAGACAGCAATCAGCCCAGCAGGAAGAGGAAGAGAGAGAGACAGCGAGAGAGAGAGAGAGACGGAGGGAAAGAGAGAGAGGAGAGCAAAGGGCCATTCCTTTAATTTCCAAGGGAGAGCCAGGGCCTTAATTACTTGATGAGTCTCCTTCTCTCTCTTTCTCTCTCTCTGCTCTGTGGCTGTAAAAAGGTGTGTGTGTGTGTGCGTGTTTGAGTGTGTATATGTGGCCCATTATCAGACTAGGAAGACTCCAATCACCTCTCAGCACCGCTAGCGAGTGAAGAGAACAACATTGCAGTGAGGGAGAGAAAGAGAGTGGGGGTGGGGGTGGGGGCGGGGGGTTAGGGGGCTGTGATTTACACCTTTAGTAGTGTTAACACCATCGCTCATCCCCAGCACCTATAGAACACCAAGGTTGAGGAGTGAGACTGCCAAGACTTGAAATAGCCAGAGGAAAACACAGAGCTACGCGGCACCTCCTATGGCAAGCCCTTTTAACATTTAATCAGTAAGGCTGACTAGTAGCGATTTAGTTTTCACTAGTGGAAATGACATTTCGACATGTCAAAATGTCATTTTGACAATTTAAGATATCTGTAAAACAATTTTGACATGTTACAAATATATTTTCACATGTAGAAATTACATTTTGACTAGTCAACACTGATTTACAGGTATCTTTAATTTAATTATAGATATCAGTAATTCCTTTGTCACTAGTAAAAATAAGAATTACAGATATCTACAATTTAATTTTGACATGTCGAAAAAGGATTGTGACTAGTGGAAATGTAATTTCCCATTTCAGATATCTACAGTTGCATTTCTGATATTTCCGACATATCATCAAACCATTTCGGATATGTGGGCGTCATATCATCAAGTACCACAAAGCTATTGGTCGACTTTTAAATAGGCTATGTCTACCTCATGAATATTCAACAAATGCTAATGCTTTGTGAAAACGCGCGTTATTTTCCGTTGGCAACACATCTACTGCTCCACAGTCCATTCCAGTAAATGGCAGTAATGCACCTATAAATTGGTTTACCAACCGCCATTTAAACTCAAAAATTCTGTCAAATGCAGTAACTGCCGTCTCCGTATTAATAATTCCTTCTCTCTCCATTTTCGCTCGTCACGGCCAAATTAGCTCGGTGAGACGATTTCTCTTTCCTCATGACCCGCCCTACTCTGCCTCTGATTGGCCAGTACTCGTTGCAGGTAAGCCAATCAGAGGCAGAGTAGGGCGGATCATTCGCCCAAATTACCATATTCATTTCGGATATGTGTGTATGTCATTGAAGATATCTACAATGACATTTTGACTAGTGGAAATTCCTTTTTTGATATCAGAAATTCAATTCTGACTAGTTATAAAAGACATTGTAGATATCTTAAATATATTTGTTACTAGTAAGAATATAATTTTCACATGTTACAATTGTATTTCAGATATCTGAAATGCAATTCTAGATATCTGAAATTACATTCTTACTAGTTACAATTCCAAACCAACATATCAATAATTTAATTTTGACTAGTCAGAATTGAATTTTAGATATCTATAATTCCATTAATGATATCTGTAATCTAAGAACAATTGTAGATATCTATAATGAACATTGCCACTAGTAAGAATTGAATTGTTGATATCATTAATTAACATTTTGACTAGTGAGAATTGAGTTGTAGATATCATTAATTAGAATTATAACTAGTCAAAATTACATTGTGGATATGTCGACTTGGAATTGTAACACGTCAAAATTGAATTATAGATATCTGTAATTGAGTTTGAATAGAAGTCAATGGTAAAAGTTGACTAGTTGTAATTAAGTTACTGATATCTACAATTAACATTTCCACTAGTAAGAAATGAATTGTTGATATCATTAATAAACATTTTGACTAGTGAGAATTGAGTTGTAGATATCATTAATTAGAATTGTTACATGTCAAAATTACATTGTGGATATGTTGGCTTGCAATTCTAACTAGTCAAAAAGCAATTGTTGATATCTACAATTGATATTACCGCTACTGATTAAATGTTAAAAGGGCTTGCCATACAATACTGTGTTTTTGGTTTTTAGCTGGGTTTTGTTACTACAAATTTAAGAAGCTGTTTTCACAGGAATGACACATTTCTCTGACGTAATATTTTTTATAAAGTGAAACAGGTGTCAGAAAGTCAGATACAGGTTATTACTAAATTTTGACCAAATTTGCAGTTACTACATTTTGCCTTTGAAGGGCAGTAAACACTGATTGTCGAACCTTTTATTGACACACTTGTCTCAAGAGTCAGCGATCTTCTTAAGAACTGATTCCATCTGTATCCATTTGTATATAGTATATTCTATTGTAAGCAGCAGATCAAGTGTTTTGGGTTCCAGTGAAACATTAAACAGTCGACTCTCCTGATTTACCTCGTCTTCAGCCTGGTTCGATCAGAAGTGGATGAAGAATCTTGAAGCTCTTCCTCCCTGTCCTGGACTCCTTCTTGTTCCTGGAACAGTTTTGTTCCCAAATAACAAATAATTTCCAGCAAAAAGCAGCACCATCCTCTTTAAGAGTACAGAGGCACCTGCTAGCATCCAAGGATTTCCTGTAAATGTGCGCTGATGCGTACGCATTTGGAAAGCACAAAAATCAAACAAATACCTTCAGTCGGATGAAGAGGGCTGAATGCCCAGCGGTCCTGTAGATCTCCTCAGGTGTCAGCGTCTCTACTCTGAGCGGCTGCAGTCTTTTGTTTCTGTCGGATGTGAAGACGTCAAAAGGTTCCTGAGCAGCCAGCTGAGGGAAGGTGGACCTCAGCAGCTCCAGGAAGCCCGCCTCCTGCAGGCCAAAAGGACACCTCACCTCCTGCACCGGGTACTTCCTAAACACTGAAACACAAGAGAGAAATTTACTCAGTAAGTGCAGTACTTGAGTAAATGTACATGAACCAGCTACATTCGTTCACTGGACGCTACAAGAGTTAGTAAAATCCTGAGAACAAAATGCGAGAGAGGAGAGACGCCTGCAGAGCTACTGCGACTAGCGTTAGCATGTTCCTGGCTTGCTAGCAATTTAGCCGTTAGCTCGCCAACTACACAAGTTCACCAATTAGCCCTGCGAGTAGTCCCTACGTCTTAAATTTAAATGTACCGTTGGCTGAGAGCACATCGATCTGAGAGTCCTCAACTGAGAGTCCTCAACAAGTTATATTTTATGTTGTTCAAATGTGTAAATTATTAAACCTTGTTGTTGTTTTTTCACACAGTAGAAAAGAAACTTGAGTCTTTCAGGACTTCAGTCCATCCACTGCTGACTGTTCGTCCCCCTGGTGGATCCTCATGTGTGTTTTCAGACAGTGGCTCTGAGTGAAGGCTTTGTCGCAGATGGTGCACTGGTACGGTCTCTCCCCGTTGTGCGTCCTCATGTGGACTGCCAGGTGTTCTTGGCGAGAGCACGCTTTCCCACAAACACCACAGACAAGCGGTTTGAGGCCTGAGTGTGTTTTCAGATGACCTCTGAGAATACTGATGGTGTTAAAGGCTCGTCCACACTCTGAGCATTTGTACGGTCTCTCCCCAGTGTGGATTATCATGTGTCTCCTCAGAGCTCCGTGAGACGACAGTCCTTTTCCGCATTCGCTGCACGCGATCTTCTCCTTGCTGTGTGTTTTCAGGTGAACCCTTAACTGAGCTGGTGTGTGGAACGTTTTGCAGCAAACGTCGCAGAGGTGCGTTCTGTCTCTGCCTGTGTGAATTTTCTCATGTTGTTTCACTTTTGCAGGAGTTAAAAACCTCTTCCCACAAACCCGGCAGCCGTAACGTTTTTCCCCAGCGTGAGCCAGCATGTGTTGGGATAAAGTCCGAAAGTGACCGCGAGATTTACCGCACAAATCGCAGCGGTAAGGCTTCTCACCCGTGCCCTTCGCTCTCAGCTGCAGAGCGGGCAGAAGAAGGGGCACTGAGGTCGTCTGGTTCTGATATTCCACGTCGTTCTCCGTCTTCCTCTGTTTCCACTTGTTGCCGCCTCGAGCTGCAGGACAGACGATCTGCTTCGCTGGTCTCCGCTTGTTCCACAGGACTGTTGTGGGAACTGAAGGCAGAAAACACAGAGTCCCATTATTTTAATGTGCCTTCATCTTTGGCAGTATCAGAATGTGCTTACTGAGGACACGAACTCAAACACTGAGCTGAACATTTCAGCTACTTGAAACAAGAAGTTTAATGTGTAATATGGAAGCTTTAGGCTCCTAAAGATCCCGTCCTCATTGTCTTTTTTTGACTCACTGTGCATGTGGCCTGTTTTCATCATTTCTAATGTCGTTGATTTCGTCTTCGTCTTTCCTCTGCAGAGGAGGACGCTGCTCTTCGCTGTTCAGGGGTTTCTTTGCTGCCTGGAAGAAATCAACAGTTGACTTTTTAAATCGTGAAATGATTAATTCCTGACCTTTGGGAGCAAAGGTCCACTCAACCAGCTTTTCAGCTGCATCTCTTCATCACGTGACTCAAGTTTCACGGCTCACTGATGTGTTTTTAATCACTTGGATGCAGAGGAATCAACTCGGTCGTTAGTGAAATAAAATCTACCTTTACTCGGATATAGAGGGCTGATCTTCCTCTCCCCGTGGATTTGATGGACCGTTGGATCTCCTCTGGTGTCAGCGTCTTTACTTTCAGTGGGGTCAGTTTCTTGGTTGCGTCGGCTGTGAAGGCATCAAACTGTCCGGTCAGCTGGGGGAAGGTGGACCTCAGCAGGTCCAAGAAGTCGGGCTCCTGCAGGCCTCGAGGACACCTCAGGACCTGCACCGAGGACTTTAACACTAACACATGAACAGATTCATCTCAACGGTCAAGAAACAAACTTTGTTTACAGTTACAGAGTGTGTTTGAGTCACGTTCTTCATACACGTCATTATATTACAGTGCATCCGGAAAGTATTCACAGCGCTTCACTTTTTTCACATTTTGTTATGTTACAGCCTTATTCCAAAATGGAATAAATTCATTTTTGTCCTCAAAATTCTACACACAATACCCCATAATGACAACGTGAAAGAAGTTTTATAAATAAAAAACTAAGAAATCACATATGCATAAGTATTCACAACCTTTGCCATGAAGCTCAAAATTGAGCTCAGGTGCATCCTGTTTCCACTGATCATCCTTGAGACGTTCCTACAGCTTAATTGGAGTCCACCTGTGGTAAATTCAGTTGATTGGACATGATTTGGAAAGGCACACACCTGTCTATAAGGTCCCACACTTGACAGTGCATGTCAGAGCACAAACCAAGCATGAAGTCAAAGGAATTGTCTGTAGACCTCTGAGACAGGATTGTCTCGAGGCACAAATCTGGGGAAGGGTTCAGAAAAATATCTGCTGCTTTGAAGGTCCCAATGAGCACAGTGGCCTCCATCATCGGTAAATGGAAGAAGTTCGGAACCACCAGGACTCTTCCTAGAGCTGGCCGGCCGTCTAAACTGAGCAATCAGGGGAGAAGGGCCCTAGTCAGGGAGGTGACCAAGAACCCGATGGTCACTCTGTCAGAGCTACAGCATTCCTCTGTGGAGAGAGGAGAACCTTCCAGAAGGACAACCATGTCTGCAGCAATCCACCAATCAGGCCTGTATGGTAGAGTGGCCAGACGGAAGCCACTCCTTAGTAAAAAGCACATGGCAGCCCGCCTGGAGTTTGCCAAAATGCACCTGAAGGACTCTCAGACCATGAGAAACAAAATTCTCTGGTCTGATGAGACAAAGATTGAACTCTTTGGCGTGAATGCCAGGCCATGTTTGGAGGAAACCAGGCACCGCTCATCACCAGGCCAATACCATCCCTACAGTGAAGCATGGTGGTGGCAGCATCATGCTGTGGGGATGTTTTTCAGCGGCAGGAACTGGGAGACTAGTCAGGATAGAGGGAAAGATGAATGCAGCAATGTACAGAGACATCCTGGATGAAAACCTGCTCCAGAACGCTCTTGACCTCAGACTGGGGCGACGGTTCCTCTTTCAGCAGGACAACGACCCTAAGCACACAGCCAAGATATCAAAGGAGTGGCTTCAGGACAACTCTGTGAATGTCCTTGAGTGGCCCAGCCAGAGCCCAGGCTTGAATCCGATTGAACATCTCTGGAGAGATCTGAAAATGGCTGTGCACCGACGCTTCCCATCCAACCTGATGGAGCTTGAGAGGTGCTGCAAAGAGGAATGGGCGAAGATGGGTGTGCCAAGCCTGTGGCATCATATTCAAAAAGACTTGAGGCTGTAATTGCTGCCAAAGGTGCATCAACAAAGTATTGAGCAAAGGCTGTGAATACTTATGTACATGAGATTTCTTAGTTTTTAATAAATTTGCAGAAATCTCAACTTTGTTCACGTTGTCATTATGGGGTATTCTGTGTAGAATTTTGAGGACAAAAATGAATTTATTCCATTTTGGAATAAGGCTGTAACATAACAAAAAGTGAAGCGCTGTGAATACTTTCCGGATGCACTGTATATTTTAAAGGTCAACGTTCCTTTTATAACATCACAATAAAATCACCGGCCTGAGATAAAACAATTAGCCACAAAAACATTCACTCTGTTTAAAAACTACAAAACCAAACCGAATAGTGAATAAATCGCATTAAATGATTTAATCGTCTTTGTTGCATTTAGTTTTACACCACCGTTTCCACCTCAACAGTGCGTAAAAACCTTTTTGCAATATTTCTACTTAATTTCAAATTTCCAGAGTTTCCACTGCAGTTTTTTTTAAATGGCACAAACTGCAGCCTCCACAGCGATCACACAGCTGAACATTATGACCTTCATGAAGGAGGATTTACTGCAGGACTGCTGCGTTAGTTTTAGCTAGCTGTTCCTAATGAACTGGACAGTGTTTCCACCAATGCACACTCCCAACATCCTGACCGGACATTTCACTCTTACCGCCTTTTGTGACCACCTTGGTCTGGCAGTCCTCTAACAGACAGACTCTGAGGTTTAGAGGAGTCCACATCCTGCGCCTCCACTTCACAGACGGACCTCTGCAAGACAACAGTCCTTCAGTGTGTCACTCTAAAGGAAACGTACTATGTTGTAATATCACATCGTATTTGAACCTTGTGTTTGTTATCTGATGATCTGGGTCCCTCAGATCCTCCTGATCTGGACTGATGCTCTGTACTGGCTCCTCAGCAGACTCCTCCGTCTCCTCCTCATCTTCACCCTCCTCTTCCTCAGCGTGGCCTAAGACATCTGGGCTCTCCGAGTCCTCCACATCTGAGCAAAAAATTAAAAAGATAAAGAGTCAAAAAGTTTGATTTTGCAATATACAATGGGTTTTTTTCTTTTTTAACATTTTAAAGAAGTACAGTGAGGAAAAACACAGTGGTGGAGGAAGTACTCAGATCCTTTACTGCAGTAAAAGTACTGTAAGTAGTACACTGTAAAAATACTGTTAGATAATTTCCCTCTGAGATGGAGTGTAGTAAAAGTAAAGGGTGGTACGACAAGAAAAGTACCTCAAAATAGTACTTAAAATTATCTTACTGCAGATTCAAAGTTATACAACTTGCTCATAAAGCAGCTCGTGGTCCAGGACACCCCTGGACCTGGTTTAGGTTTTTATGATATTAAATCACCAGATAATGATATTAAATCAAAGATAATAAATACTATATTTATATATATATATAAATAATTAAATAAATACAATTAAAATACAATTAATTATTTTAAAATAAAGGGCTGTCTGGGCTTATTAATACATAAATAAATAAATAGATAAAAAGAAAAAACATAATATTCAGTAACATTAAATTGAATAGGTAAAAGTAAAGAAAATGGCTGTGAAGATTCTGTAATAAATAAATAAATACATATAAAAGAAGAATTAATAAGCCAAAATTAAATCAATAAATTAATGAAAATAAAAAACATAATGAAATGAAACAAAATTAAATTAAACTTTAAACACAAACATTTTATGTTTGGTTTATTCTCTTGTGTTCTAATTATTTTCCATTTGACTGTTTTCAGTCTTTTATCTCGTTAGCTTAGCATAAAGACTGGAAGCAGGGGGAAACTGCTAGCCTGTTTGAAGTTATAAAATACACCTCTAAAACCTCTAAAGCTCACTGATGAACATGTTGTCTCTCCAGGAAGCTCGGACATCTGAAACATTTTGTTAAATACTGAGCTTTACAGATGTAGATCATTGTGTACTTGTACTTGGAGTATTTCTTTCTAGTACGTCTTCTTAAGTAAAGGATCTGAATACTTCCACCTCTGTCTATGTGCAGTGCATTGCATATTGCATTATACACAAAGGTGTTTCTGTTATTTTGTCTCACCCCCGTTGATATGAATGGGGTGAACAAAATGATAGAAACGAGCACCGACAGAGTCAAAGAGCCGGAGGCAAGAAATGACTCTGTGTGTGTGTGTGTGTGTGTGTGTGTGTGTGTGTGTGTGTTTGGGGGGGGGGGGTCCATGAACATGATCATGACAACATGATTTCATCCACCAGTCTGCAGTCTGATGATCTGACGGCTCTTTACTAAATCACTAGATCTAGTTTTTACTGACTAGAGTCAGCGGAGGGCGAAGCAGAGGCTCGGCAGAGGGGTAAGTATTTATTATTATTATTATTATTAATATGAGGAATTTCTCTTTTTGTGTAAAAACATTTAAAAAAGGAAACGAAATCATCACTGGGATCAAATGAAATATTATTTTATTTATTATTTTATCTCTTGTTCTTTGTCAAAACACTTTAACTATCTTAAGAAAAGTGCTTATTATAGTTATTATTATTATTATAATTATATTACTATTATTGAACCTTTCTTCAGCTTTCAGCACACCCATAAACTAACCTCAACACAAAGTATTTTAAATTTTAATTAATATTAAATTACCTTTATTGTATTCACATTCTTACATGACTGTATATTTATTTACATTTTACATGGAATTTACACTATTGTGCAGCCTATAAATGTATTTAATGTTATCAGTAATAGATCAATGAATATACTGATTTATATAATGAATAATGATAAACAATTACAAATGATCCGAACGTTAACAGCTGATAATTGTTTTTTAAATTCTTTTAATATATTTTTTACTTAGTTTTTTACTTCCCTCCTGTTTAAAAATGTATTTTAATGTTTTAACTGTTTCTTTTTCATTCTGTGAATCACTTTAAGCTGCATTTGATGTACGAAATAAACGTTTTAAAATTACAAATATGACTCATTATTATCTCACTGTGCACCAGAACTCTATTTATTAATTCAGTCGTCGATTTATTCTTCAGTTACGTCACATTTCTTTCTAATTGATTGATCTCCTGCAGCAGTGGGTGTCAATGAATTGAATTATTGATCCTGTTTCAGGAGATTGGACTGATGAACGGACTAAACCAGAACCCTGCAGGTCCAACCTGCGGTGGGTAACCTAATAAAAAACAAATATAAATCTCCATGAAATATATATATTTCTTTTAATGAGTTCTTTGTTTATTTGTCGTGTTTCAGGTAAACCTCAGGTGTTTGACTGGTGTCCACCTCAACAGCAGCACCTGAATCTGACCAGCGGGGGGCGCAACAACCCGTCACACACTCGGACTGCTGCTGTGAGTGGACGCTGTGTGTGTGTGTGTGTGTGTGTGTGTGTGTGTGATCAAACTATCCCTTCAAGCCAATATGTTCACCTTCTAACACAATCAGTGTTAAATATAACAGAGTGTCTGAGGGGTACACTACCCCCCCAAGGCTGTGTGTGTGTGTGTGTGTGTGTGTGTGTGTGTGTGTGTTGGCCATACTGTAGTGTACTTTCGGCCTCTTGTCAGTGTGTTTGCCATCCAACACTGTTAGAGTGAAAGAAACACAGCTGAGAGGAAAAACAGACGAAGCTGTCTCTTTCAGTTACTATCAAGTACTTTTTATGTGCTGCTACTACTACAAATACTCAGAATACTACAACTAGTACTAAGTAGAAGTAATAGTAGCAGTAGTCGTAGTGGTAGTAGTAGTTGTAGCTGTAGTAGAAGTGGCAATAGTTGCTACTTGTAGCTTGTGATTGGATAATTGGCTTTGTGTGGCTTCTAACTGACCAATCAGAAAGAAGTATCAATAACGTGATCATCAAAAACACCTGAACAGAATAATAATTAAAAAAACTTAATTTAGAAAGAGAGAGTTGGATGTTCACATTGGTACCAGTATCAAATTTGCCAGTAATAGTAGTAGCTGTTTAAAGGTAGTAGGTAGACAGAGCCCGGCTAGCAGTTTCCCCCTGTTTCCAGTGTTTGTGCTAAGCTAAGCTAGCTTCGTGTTTAACGGACAGACATGAGAGCTGAATCAAACACCAGAGCAGAATACAAACTACTTATACAACTACTACCATTACTGCCAGTATTACTACTAATACTGGTACTACAGCTTACTACTACTATCACTAATACTACTACTACTGCTAACGTTAACCTCTCGTCTCCCTGCTGTTGTCCGTCCATCCTCTCGTCCCCCTCCTCCTCTACAGTGACAGACACTTCCCTCCTTCCTCCCCGTACAGTCATCCAATCAGTGCATCTGCTGCCAGACAGGCCAACGCCCACTCCAGGACACACCCCTGTTACCACGGCAACAATGTCAGCAGGTGAGTTTGTGAAGGTTTCAGGTAAATCTGGATGATTTCACATGTTTTAAAAAAATCTACTACAACAGTAAATTCACTGCAGCCACTACTGAGAAAGTTATACTCATTCTACTACAAACTAAAAGTACTAGTACTATGGCTCCTGTGGCTACTGCTGTTACTACTACTACTACTACTACTACTCCTGCTAGTACTACCTCTAGTACTACTACTACTGCAAGAACTATTTCTACTTCTACTTCTAGTACAACTATTACTACTACTACTGCTATTACAACTACTTCAACTACAACTACTACCACTTCTACTACTGCTACAGTGCTGTTACTATTACTACAAGAACTACTATTTCTACTACAACTACTGCTACTATACTACTACATCTACTGCAAGTACTACTACTAGTTCTAGAAGTAGTGCTGTAAGTCTCTCTGTCTCTCTCAATTCAATTCAGTTCAGTTCAGTTTGCTTTATTGGCATGAATGTAACAACGACAATATTGCCAAAGCATCAAGTAATAATGGTATTAAAACAATAATAATAATAATAATAACAATAATAACAACAGTAAGGAAAATAATAAAAAATAAAATAAAATAAAATAGAAATAAGAATAAAAAGGTACAATTTATTTTTTTAAAAATCAGGAAAATAGCAAAAAACTTAAATACACATATGAGAGACTGTCAAAAAGTCACACACTAAACTTCAACACACAACAAGTGTGTGTTAAGGTTTAGTGTGCGCGCTGATGTTGGTGTAGGTGTGTGTGTGTGTGTGTGTGTTGATGATGTTGGTGTGTGTGTGTGTGTGTGTGTGTGTTGATGATGTTGGTGTGTGTGTGTGTGTGTGTGTGTTGATGATGTTGGTGTAGGTGTGTGTGTGTGTGTGTGTGTTGATGATGTTGGTGTAGGTGTGTGTGTGTGTGTGTGTTGATGATGTTGGTGTGTGTGTGTGTGTGTTGATGATGTTGGTGTGTGTGTGTGTGTGTGTGTGTGTCTTTTCTCTGTCACAGAGATCTGTGAAGTTTGGGATGAACACATTAAATGTCTTAAAGTATTTTACTCTGATGTGACTGTATCTGTCACAGTTTAAGAGGAAGTCTGTCCTGTCCTGCAGTGACGACTGTGGTCTCTGAGTCTGGATCTGGTCTGGATCTGTCTCTGCTTTGGATCTCTGACAGTAAAGAGATACTCTGCCAGTCTGTGTTCATGGTTTAGGGTCAGATAGCAGTTCAGTTTGTTTTGAGTTTTGGTTTGATCGGTCCAGTGTTCCAGATAGGCATCTTTTGTTAATTTAATAATGTGGTTTCCTCTGATCAGGGGTTGGAGAGCAGTGCTGGTCTGAGGTTGAACAGTGTTGGCTGTTATTTGATCAGTAAGTCTCAGGACCAGCTGACAGAAGGGACTCTTTTTGGGTTCAGTTCTTGGGTTTGTAGAGGCTGAAAACTCAGCGTGTCTTGGGGGCTCAGTGTGAGATGTGTTCTTTTATTAATGTTAATGATCAATGGGTAACGACCTCATTCTGCCCTGCATGCATTGGTTGGTGTTTTTCTTTGGACGTTTAATATGGACCTACAGAGTTCTGCATGCAGGGCCTCTGTGGGATGCTGGTCCCATCTAGTGTAGTCCTGATGACTCAGTGGACCCCAAACTTCACCACCATAGAGGGCGACTGGTTGGATTACACTGTCAAATATTTGAGTCAAAATTCTAACTGGTATGTCTATTTTGTAAAATGTTCTTTTAATTGCATAAAATGCTCTACATGCTTTTAGTTTCAGTGCGTTCACTGCCAGACCAAAGCTACCTGAGCCCAGGTGATCATAGTGTAGGCTGTGATCCAGGTGGGTGTTTCCTAATTTGAACTGATATTTGCTTTCCTGAGAAATACTAAGAACCTCAAAATTGTACTATAGTACAGTACTTGAGTAAATGTACTTACTTACTTAAAACAATGATCTGTTGTTGTTTCTTCCTGCAGCTGAGTGCTTAAACCAAGTCTTCACCCTAACATTTAATGAGTTACATTATGGGGACTTGTCCCCAAAAGGAACATGAGTCCCCACAACATGAGTAATACAAGCTCACACACACACACACACACACCATTGTTGACCTTGTCCAATAAAATGTGGTGAAGTTGCTGAGCAATGTGTTTACTTTATTTACAACACAACAAATCAATCATCAAAACCAGCTCGACTGAAAATAAATATTTTATTATCAAAGCAAACTAATTTTGTGACATTTTGTTCAAGTCAACTTTAACCAAATATAATTAGCTCTGAAAACATGGAACATCAGGTAACACCTTGATAAAGGTATGTGGAGCTTTATGGAACGACAATCTTCATAAATCCGACTTTAAATCAGCAGCAGTTTCAAGGAGTTTTGGTGGAATCTAAAGTTTACAGCCAGTTATTGTTTCACCGATTCATTTTACAATAAAGAATGGCATAAAATTAAGAAAACCATAAAAAACAGACCACAGTGAGCTCTGTGTCTCAATACTTTACACATTTTGACTTGATATAACTTAAACAACAGTAATCAAATACATAAGACATACACAGCAATACTCATTAAAGATACTTGTGAACTCTCACACTGATGAGGATCCAACTGAAGTTAGCACTTTGAATGTTAAGTCGCTAGTAATTTAGCTACTACAACCTAGCTAGCTAGTATCTGGCTAGCTTACAAACCACACATAATTCATTATCTCGGTATTGTAGCATTTAGTCTCACATTTCTTTGTTGGGAAGTGGTACATTTACCTTTTATGGATGCTAAACACATTTTTTTGAGTTGTCATTACTCATCAAAACAATTGTTTAGGATAATGAGCTAGCGTGTGGCTAACTGCATCCAAGTAAATGAAACATGCTTTCACTCTCACAATGAAGACCCAACTGATGTTAGCTTTGGGAAGCAGTTTAGCTTTAGTCAAAAATATCTTGCTAGCTTAAAAACCAGCCAGCAAGAAATAATGTAAATTCTTTCACATTTAGACTTGTCTTTTTTGGGAGACACTGCATTTGCCTTTTTTAAGCATTGTTGGCATTCCTCATCAAAATTGTTTAGGTTAATAAGCTAGCATGCAACTAACTGCACTCATGTCATAAGCACAAGCTTTCACTCCACAGCGTAGCGAGGTTTTGGTAAAGTCAAAATCTTACAAAAACGTATGTTTGGCACTTCAACAACCCGAAAGAACTTTGTTTTAAGGACGTTTGTTGATGATAAATCCAGATGTGACGAGTTCTGAATGCAGGAATCAAAGCCACAGATGGTTTGTTTTTAGCGGTAGCCATCTTGACTCCATAGATGTAGCTAAATCTACACTGCTCCTTTTCTGCCATTTTCTCTCTCATCATCTGTCCTGTCCTGTAAATACATTCTCGTGTCTCAAAATCTTTTCTTGTTAGCCTGTTAGCCTGTTAGCATGCTGACAAGATGAAGTCCTTTGGTGTTGTGTTTAGGGCAGGGTATCGACCAAATTGTGTTCGTATCAAAAACAGCAGAGAACTCAAAGTTGCTGGAAGTCTGGTCAGATTGTTAGTCTTGTTTCATGCTTTTAATCAGATAATTCCTGATTTAAATCATAATTCTGCCGATTTTAGACTGTGTTTTACTTAAACAAGTTCTTGTACGGCTGCTTGTGTTTACAACATTTAACATCTGAAAAATTTGGCTTCTTTTGTTAAATGAAAAACAGGAAAAGTATCATTTGTTTTGGTATTGGCACTGAAATTCAGGCGTTGTTTCTGCACTAGAGTATCAAAAAATGCTCACAATACCCAGCCCTAATCAGAAGATGAGAAAACAATTAGATAACTCCTCATTTAGCATGTTAGCATGTTGAGCATTTTAGATAATTCTGCAGGACACGCTGTAATGGCAAAAACAGTAAACCAGAGTTTGATGTTTAGTTCTATTTATGTTTGTGGAAAACTGGAAGTTCTCCTGGAAGATATTCTGTGTCCAGTGGATCTACTTTTTAATCCTCCAGATTCAAACAAATTACACAGGCAAGTATACGAACAATAACACTGATATCGCAGCTGCTTGTCTACACGTACGCGCTGTTAAAAAAAAACATATCCCTTAGCTAGCAGTTAGCAACCATTGTCATATCACCTCTTCAGCTGGTTTATCTGTTGGCGTTTAAGCAGCAGGATGTGTTCATTTGTTCACTTTATAGTTGTCTTACATCCTGTTAGCTTAACATGAAGACCAGAAAACCCTTCGCATCTACATCTGAAGTCCAGTTCAAAAGCTGCAGCAGGTCTATGGTTTGATTTTTAACTCCATTATGGCTGAATCCCAAACATTCAAGGTTTGCAGGATGGTAGTTTGGATTTACTGGCACTTTTGGAAACTTTTATGGCATCTGAAACGTATTTTAACCTTAAATTAAATCAACACAGATGTTTGTCATGACAGCTCCAATGAATGCCATAATAAATTCTTGAAATCCCTCACAAGCCTTTAGATGTTTTATACAAGTTTGATTTATGCTTCCGTTCATAATTTGTTGCATTTCAGAACTGTCTAATAAAGTGTTTTTACTGAAATGCTCAAACGTCAACCACTTTTGTCATCATTTCGGCTAAAACGCTGAAGACTTGCGGTGTAACCTGCTGAGTAACACAGAGAAACAAGATGTTTTTAGATGTTTTCAAAGATCTGATGGAGGATAGTGAGCACATAGCATCTAGCAGTAAAATGAAACTGATCTTCTAACGACTTGCAGCTTTAATTTGACAGTTATTTTACCTCTGGTCAAAACCTCCTGTTTTCCTGACAGTCAGTGTTGGAAGTCGACCTTTCGTACCTCCTTTGGTTATTTGTTTATCCACGTCTGAAAAGGCAGTTGGTGAAGAACTTTGTCTTTTCAGATTCAGTAGCAAGATGAACTGCATTATTACTGTTTTAAACTTGCTGATTAATAAATACCAGGTGGTCACGATAATGTAAACGTAATAACCTCTTCCTCCTTCAGCGTCTCCTCTTCCTCAGTACGCAGGAGAGAGCTGGAAATGCTGGTTTTAATAAATAAACTGACGTTAAAGTTCTCCGTCCTCCACCGTCCATCCATCAGTCGTCTCATGCAGGAGTCAGGATGGATGCTGTTTCAACTCGGGGTCACCTCCTTCTTCCTCCCTCCTCACTCATCCCTCCCCCCCTCCACCATCTTGTACCGCTGTCTGCAGGACGAAGGCAGAGCCACTGGCCACTCGAACACGATGGGAACCGTCGTCTGAACGTTTCTCTCCAGGAAACCGAAGATCGGGTTCCACCAGGTCTTCGACAGGTAGTTGTTGGGAGCTTGACGCAGCACCTGAGCAGAAATACCCAATTAATTAGTCAATCAACAGAGACATTTTTCTAGCAATGGTGCCAAAATTTCACTGGTTCCAGCTTCTCAAATGTGACTATTTGATGCTTTTGAACATCACATATGAAAATAAACTGAATATCTGAATGTGTTAATTTAGGTTTGGGAAATGGTGATGGGCATTTTTCACTTTTATACACAAAACAATTCATTTTCGACAAGATAATCAGCAGGTTAACTTATAATGAGCCCTACAGATTACATATAATTAGCCAGATGTTCTTTAGGCAGCTGCTGTACAGCCGGGCGATACGGCTTAAATTATGATCACCATAGTTTTTTCCTTATTGATCAATACAGCTTCACACACATCCCAGCGGTCAAACTCACGGCTGAATGGATCCAACAAACACCTCAATCACGTGTGTGAGATTATCTGATGCAACTCACACCGCCGAAAACAAAACACCAACACATTAAATGAACATCAAGTAAAATTTAGAAGCAACCTGCGGTACACTTAATACTGCTAGTCTGTCTGTCTGTCTGTCTGTCTGTCTGTCTGTCTGTGTGTGTGTGTGTGTGTGTGTGTGTGTGTGTGTGTGTGTGTGTGTGTGTGTGTGTGTGTGTGTGCACCTACGTGTGCGTTGGCCATGGTGTGGTACCACCAGAAGGTCCTGGTGGTGGCGATGTACCCGATTACCACATCGATGCTGTAGTGCTCGTGAGCGATCAGGATGCAGACGACTCCCGAGGCGCTGAGCAGCCAGCAGAACCAGTGATACCACCACATCCACCGCGGGGAGTCTGAGCACGCCACCACATATGAAACCATTTAATCTGCTGCTTTCAATCCTGTTTAAATGTGTCTTCTGATATTTCCTTAATGCCTCTAATGTAAAGCACTTTGAATCACATTACACTTTTATAAAGTTACAAGAATAAAGACTACATTTTATTTTTCATGCGATTATGACTTTATTGTCAAAATCTTTGGCAAAAAACTGATTCAGAGGAAATATTAAGAGGTTAAAGTTCGTAAAGAAGATTTTTCTGTTGTTAGTTTAAATGAAAAGTTATTTCAATAACCAACGTAGTACCGATCGATTATATAATAATTCCTGCAGCAGTTCGGTGATTTTAAAGTGAAATAAAAGCACTCACACTCTTTGATGAAGAGGTAGGACAGAGTCAACATGACGGTGTGACCGCTGTACAGGAAGTCACCGCACATCAGGTGAGAGCCGGTCAGAGACAGACCTGAACAGACAGACAGACAGACAGACAGACAGACAGACAGACGTGTTAGTCCCACAGTTAAAAATGGAAAACTTAAATGTATTTTAAGAATAACTCTAAATACGTTACGTTTTCAAGCTGGATGGCAAATTATAAAACAGATCGAATGGCTGTATCAACTTTATTTGATGTCTTTTGACTGATTACGTTACCTAAAAACTGCAGATATCTTCAGTGAATACTTAGAGAAACTGCAGTATCTACCAACAATACGAGTTCTCTCAGCTTTCTGATCCGTTTGAATTAGTTTGTTTAAGGAAATTAACTTTAGTTTGATTAGTATTATTTACAGTCAAATCAATAGAATAGATTCATTTAATACATTTAAGTATGTGATTTAAAGTTAGCTTAACCATCAGAAATTTACTGGCGTCAAAAAATGAGCTGGCAGCTACTGAGATCTGCTAAGCTAGCTACCTTAATGCTAAGCTAGCTACCTTTAGCATGAGCTTAGCTGTTTTTTTTCTCCTCCATCATGAATTAATTATGTGGAACTGAATATCCAAAATGTCTCATAACACAACAAGGTCAAAGCTCCTATGTTTTTTTAATTACTTGCATTTTATGTTAATACTTTCTATATTTTATTTTATAAAATGAACGTCTAAAAATCTGATGGAGAAAAACTAAATCCTTCATTTTTTGTCAATAACAGTAAATATATTGAGTCTAAAAATAGAATTATTCCACCATATGTAAGTTTTTAATTGTAGAGCGTAGCTACGTTTTGCCTCAGTGGTCCTGACAGCCAATCAGAGAGCAGGACGTTCTGTTTTCATGCTATAAAATGCAGCAAAACGATAGATATGTTGTGTTAAAACAGCTGAGAGGTTGGGTGTTACCTCCTCCTGAGATCAGCCTCAAAATCCTCCAGATTTTCCCCGTCGAGTCGTTGTACAGCTGCAGAGAGAGACGACCAAACAGCAGACGTTTACTGACGATGAACTGCGTGGAGGGAGCAGGTAAATGTGCAGTAAAGGTGAATAAGCGTGTACCTTTGGAGCGCAGACCATGTGTTTTCCAGGAACTGGCAGGGTGGTGATGTACATGGTGACGCAGCGGTACATGTAAAGCGTCCCGATCAGGAAGAAGCAACGACGGCCCACTATAGCTCTGCAGAGGGAGGAAGGTTCAATATCATCTGAGCGGCTGGTTTACTAAACTTTAATTTGTACACGACATCATCACACAGAACAAAAAGCTGTAAAAACACCAGAAATAATATCCAGGTATTAAAAGTAACGCTACAAATACATGTGGGAAGTATTTATATACTTCTGCACATGTGGAAAGCCTGGAACAGCCAGCGGTGGAAGTAGAAGTGCAAATACCACAACATAAAAAATACTTCGTTACAAGTAAAATACCTGCATTCAACGTCCTACTAGTGTACTAAGTACAGAAGTGTTAGCAGCACTTAAAGTATCAAAGTAAAAGTACTCGTTGCATAAAGACACATCTCCTGTGATCTGACTGGTCAGCAGTCGGGCTGCTTTGATCTGATCCTGCATCATTGGTTACCATTGTGATCTATGCTGGTTACCATGGTGATCCACCTCAGTTAGACGTGCTACCAGAAAACCTGAGTTAAGCCCAACAATTAAGAGCTGAGACGATTAGTCGATCAATAGTTATTAACACAACTTTTCATGCTGTGAATCAATGCGTCAATTAATCAATTAACACGTTGAAGTCAGTTTATTTGGCGGTAATCATTCACAGCTTCCAGCTTCTCACATGTGAAGAGTTACTCTACTTTTTCATTTAAAAGCTGTTTATTACTTATTTAGTGCCAAAACAATCAGTCAGTCAATTAATCGTTTGGTTAATTGATTTCCTACAATCATTTAAAGTCATTAATTTGGTGAAAATCAGCAAAAAGAGTCACTTTTCCCGTCTTCTTTTCTGTTATATACAGTATATATAATGTTTAAATAAATATCTGTTTGGCATTTTTATTTAGTGCTGACACATTAAGTCGATTAATCAATTGACAGAAACATTACCAGCAAATATTCTGATAATTGATCAACCAGTTGAGTTCTTTATCAAGCTAAACTGCAGCACAGGTATCTGGGAACTAGTGATGGACATTCTTCACTATTTGGTGACCTGTTATAGACTTATCGATTAACCAATTAATCGATAATGAAAATAATCGTTACCACTTCCTGTTGTCCCAGAACTACACTGTACTGCGAGTACTTCTACCGATACTACAAACACCTGAACTGCAGCTTCTGCTCGTACTTGTGTTTGAGGAAGAGCCACTGGATGAGCCAGAGTCCCACCAGGATCAGCCCGTTGACCTCGGTGACGGTGAAGGCCCAGGGCACGCGGTCCACGTAGTCGAAGAACTTGTCGGGCAGCGGCGGGCTCACCGACTTGTCCGGCACCCTCTCGTGGACGACGGTGATGACGACGGTGGTGAAGACGAGGATGAAGAGGGCGTAGAGGAAGGCCACGCCCGTCTTCCACCACTCCTTGGGGAGGCGGTTCGCCCGTTCCTCCGGCAGGGTGATCTTGACGTAGTCGCAGTGTCGCCTCAGTCCGATGCTCAGAGAGTGGATCAGCTGGTTCTGTTTGAACAGGCTGCCCAGTTTGCTGCCTTCGTGCTGCTTCTTGCCGTCGTGGGCGTCAGCGCTGGGCGGCGGCAAGGAGGCGAGGCGGGTCGGGTTACCGTTGGCAACCCTCGCAGGATGAGGAGGTGTAGGGGGATTCATTGTGGTCACGTCAGCTTCCACAGGGGGGCGGACATCTTCGTTGTCCTGGATCAGCTCTGACGCTGCCATTGATCGGCCTGTTGGGTTCTTTTCCCCGTTTAGGAAACCTTAATGATTCTTGATCAATAAGGAAGAGTTTCCCTGGCTCGCTGACCAATCAAAGTCTCTGCAATGTGTCAGCTGACCAATAAAAATCAGCTTAATAAGACGACAAAAGCTTCAGACGTCTCTGGAGGTTTTCCTTTATCTCGTACCAACGGCTTCTCTGTGGTTCAGGCGTGATCAATAATCCAATCAATGTCAGGAGTTGAACTGGCGAGGTCACACAGAAGGCACGTGATTGGTCAATCAGGTCTAGTCAGGATGATTCAGCACAAACCTGAAAAACCACAACAAACACTGAAAATTAACCTGAAGATTTAACACTAGAACGGCCACGACGCTTTTTAACTTTGTTGAATTAAAACCTACGATGCTGCTGGTTCCTGACTTTTCCTAAAACTGTCTGTATTTTCATTTAAAATGCTTTTTATATAAATTACACAAAAGGCAAAGAAAATATGATCATTTTTACCTATTTCTGTCACAGCCGGTCAAATTAACTGCACGGAATTTCGTGCGATTCTATTGTTATTTTTCCGCAGCTGGAGATGCATCTTGGTTGCTTAGCAACCATTACTGTCAAAGAAAAGTCTCAGTCCCTGCTGTGCTGCGCTATAGCCTATTCATTAGTTCTGCTGGTAAACAATAGATGATGTAAAATGTTTTATAATCTAAAAAAATACATTTGTTATTTTCTTGTTCTGAGTAATGCTAGATTCATTTAAAATGGGATCTGATGGTTATTACCCTACAGAAAAATACTGGTGTAAATATAGGGAATAATTACGGTTTATATGCATAAATACATAATTAAACTTGTTAAAATGTACATTTTGGTGTTATTTTATTTTTGCATGCATTAATCTCTCAACTGAGTATTTATCATGAGAGATTATAGAGTTTAGTATTGAAGCAGTCAAAATGACCGCCTACAGCAGTTCTGTAGTTATGGAATTTTGGCACTTGTAGTGTTAATATTAGATCGATTTGATCGACAGAAAACAAATCATTATTTTTATATTATTTTATTTTTAATTATTTTAATAACTGATTCATCGTTTTAGTCATTTTTGAGCAAAAATCCAAAACATTTGCTGGTTCCATCTTCTCAAACGTGAGGATTTGCTGCTTTTCTTTGTCATTAACGACAGTAAACTGAATATCTTTGGGGCTTTGGACAGTTGGTCGGACAAAACAAGACGTTTGAAGATGTTTTTCACTATTTTCTGAAATCTTATAGACCAAATGTTTCATCGCTTAATTTAAAAAAGAATTAATCAACAATCAAAATGATCATTAGTTCCAGCTCTACGTTACAAGTTGGTGAAGTCGTAATATAATACCTGCTAAACATTCAATTGATCAAGTTTAAAACAAGAAATACTGTTTTAAAAAAGGATTTAAAGTCTATTCTCCTTCTAATGCAAACTTCATTTACATTTCTGCAAATTTTGCTGCATTCTGAAGAATTCACTTTTCATTCACCAAACTTCATATTCCACATATATGTTATCAGCTGATCAAAGTTTATCCAACCTCACACAATCACACTGTAACCTGGTTCTCCAATGTGTTGCATTTTCAGCACCAGCAGTCTTATTTTTATAGTAATTATCCATCACTAAATCTAAGAAAATCCTAATGGAGTTCTGAACTGCACACCTGCTGTGACCCGACTGAATGCTGCTGCGGTCGTATGCAGGAATTCTTTTTATCTCTGCTGTTAAACACACAAACACACACACACACACACACACACACACACACACACACACACCAAGCTGCTATGAGAATGAATTTTGAGTGTTTAACTGTAAGTAACCTGAGGGAGGCACTCCCTGTAAAACAGACAGACACACCCACACACACACACACACACACACACACACGTCTCACACACACGTCTTACACACACACACCACACACATCCTGTAAATGCCTCTGGGGCTGACACACATGTGATTCCTGGTAGAAAACGAGTCAGACGGCATCGGCGTCCTCATCATCAAACAGGACGAAGACGACCTGAGTCTTCCTTCACGATCAGCTGATGTCACCTTTAAACTGAGAACACGTTAACTTGTGAACAATCGTTTGTAGCTTTAGCAAATAAAAAGTTGAGTTCATAAACAATAAAAACACCTTCAGTGCACTCAGAAGCTCACTTTAGTTTTTACCTGCTAATGCTGAAAGCTAATTAGATTCTAAAGAATGCTTTCGGGCACCAAAGCTCACTAACATTTTGTTGAATTCTACTCCAGGTTTACTTTTCATTTGCAGGTAACTAAAGGATACAAGAACTACAACTCAAATATGTTTAAACGCCACAGTTTTTAATTAGTGTTCACAACCTGTAGCTAACACCTGGAAATGAGATTAGCAGAACAACATTTGAAATGTTAATTAAATATATTATGTTAGTACAGCTGCAGCCTCATGTACTTCACTTAAATGAGATTACAACCCATAAAATATTTTAGATAAGACCAATCTAACAATAACTTAATGACAGCCAAATTGTGTGCTAATGCTACTTCAGGTTAGCGAGCTAACGCTAACTAGTCAGCTTGCAAATCGCAGTCAGATTTCAACAATGATACCGCAATGTTCCCAGTGACCTTTGACCTCTTTGCCTCCGTTACAGCTGAGAAAATAACAAATGGCAACTTTAATATTCGCTGCTTTTCTCTGTTTTATATCATAAGCTGAATATCTTTGTGTTGGTCAGACAAAACAAAACATTTGAAGACCAAATGTGGATTCATCCACCGCTGAAAATAATCCCCAACAAATGCACCATTTCCTCATGAAACTGTATTTTTGTGAGGAGTTACGTCTTCAGCAGGAACCAATCAGCTCGGAGCTGAGAGCCACAGACAGGAAGTGAGACCGGACTGAGAGACAGACTCACATGTTGATTTGAGTCTGAACATGAGGTTTGTTTATTATATTAAAAATATAGAATAACAGCAGACTTGTCCTTTAATTTGAATTTTTCTAAAACTTGAGTGGTTATTGATCACGACGCTGGTGTTTCTGTCTCGGGGGAAATGTAAAGTTTGAGGAATGAAACGTGTGAACTGCTGCAGAGTCGTGTCTCTCTCTCCTGTTAAATAGCTCCTCTCCCTGCTGCCTCCCCGACAACATTTCACACAAACGTGAATGTGTGCCAAAATACACACACATGTGAGTGATGTTAAACACACAAGTCCAAAACACTTTCTGTTTATCGTGGAGACAACCTGCTGCTTCAAACTCGTCAGACAGGATCAATGAAGTGAAAATAAACTGTTTTATAACCAAATGTCCTCAAAACTCCAACACTCGCACATAATAATCTGTTAATCTGCATCCAAATCAGTTTTTTAATCACTTTTTATCTGTTTTTTTACACAAACACACTGTGAGAACAACAACTGTAACACGATGCTGTAATAAATACATGTGATTACAGTCGTGTGTCATTTAAAACATTTCTATAATGGAGACAACACTCTGCCTGAAATCAAAGTTTTGGTTTTAGGGCTGCAACTAATGATTCTGTGCATTATCTTGAATCATTTTGTCAATAAAATGGCCGTGTGACGTCTTCAAATTGCTCGTTTTGTTCGATCGACGGACACGAGACAGAAGAAGAAAAGCAGTGAGTCGTCATGTGAGAAGCTGCAACTGGAGAATATTTGATGTTTTGAAAAGATTAAATCGCTTTCGATCGACTAATTGATCAATCGACAAACTGTTTCAGATCTTCTTTTCAACACTCTTCTTTGCGGGATGTAAGAATTGTTTTTTTGTACAAAACCGTTTTTAAAAATCAGACTAAATAAGCCTCAAATTCTCAAATACACGACATTATTCTATTTTATATTTGTGTTTCTTGACTTGTTTTTACTTCCTTCTTCCTGTTACGCACCAAAGTCCCTTTTTAACACGAGCAGCCGCACAACAGCTTAACACAGTTATTATTTCAATGAGAGAATAAGTAAAAGGAAGCAAACGATCTGAGCGTTTCTACTTTGTGCATCTCTAAACTGTCTTCTGCAGGGCTCTGATGTCACATCCTGTTTACAGAATAACACAGAAATTAACCTTAATGAAGTTAAGACCACGAGAACTCAGTTTCCTCCTTAATCAGAGCTGATTCACCAACACAGGACAGACACACAGACAGCCCATTTTGTCTGACTATTTTCACTATCGATTCATTCATTCATTGTTATTTTGATTGATTTGATTTGATTGAAGTCCAATAAGTCAGAAAATAGTGAAAAATGTCCTTCATACTTTCCCAGATTCATCTTGATGTTTTAAAGTTGTTTGTTTTGTCCAAAAAAGCTCAGAGAAAAACAGCAAATCTTTACATTTTGAGAAGCTGGCAGATGTTTGGGCTTTTTCTTGCCTGATATGATCGATTATCAGAATAGCCGGCGATTCAATTGATTAATCGACTAATTGTTTCAGTATTAAATAGAAATACCAAAGAGATATTTATTTATACATTATATATACATTGTGTGTGTGTATATATATATACATATACACATGATTTTCATGACTTTAAATGATTGTAGGAAATCGATCGATTGATTGACTAATGCTAATGCTTTTGCACTAAATAAAAGTAACATAAAGGTATCAAATTAAAACTTCCAGTAACTCTTCACACGTGAGGAGCAGTGAAGGTTTTCTGGGCCAGTTTTCACCAAATAAATGACTTCAAGGTGTAAAACGATCGATTGATTTTCTGTAGATCCACAAATCGACTAACTGTCGCACTGTTTCCGCTTCACACACACACACACACACACACACACACACACAGTTGTGTTCAATATGTAATAACTGGCTGGAAATGTAAAGAACACGTCCTTCATTTGGACCCGGGCAGCAGGAACTCACCTGTCGGACGGTGTTCGACACGTTCCTGCCTCTTTTTTAACCTCTAACAGGTAAAAACGGCTCAGCTTTCTGCGCGTGGAGCTGAATAAACACGAAGTCACCGCTTAAAATGCACATTTTCATCTCTCCGACTCTGAACTCGTCACTTTTTCGTCTCCAAAAACTTCCCCTCCTCCTCGCGCCCTCCTCATTAGCTGTGAACGCGCGCCTGGTTGGTTTCTGAGTGTGAGCGCGCGTGAGCGTGTGTACGGAAGGAACCCCCCCCCCCACCACCCGCCAGGCGCTGTGGTGCGGCCGCTTCCGGCGACGCGCCCTGATGACTCACCTGAGTTCGGCAGCACTCGGGAGTTTCCGTGAATTGGGAGAAATAAGTCCGTTTTTTTCAGGAAAAAAACAAAAACAGTTAAAAATGTAGGATTGATGTTGAGTCAGAACTTTAGTCAGGACTGATAGAAATAAAAATGGACGTGTTATATCGACTATTTTACTTTCTAAGTCAATAAATTTGGACCTTTGAACTCAAACTTCTGAGATAAAATTTCAACATTTGACTCATTAAGTCCCAGTGACAGAAGAAGTACTCAGATCCTTTAGAGGTACTAATACCACGCTATAAAATACTCTGTAGTAAAAGTCCTGCATTCAAAATCATACTTAAGTGAAAGTCAGAATGTTGAATAATTTTACTTCTTTGAGCCTCAAACTGTTTTTTAATTAAAACCAGAACAGACGATCCAGCGAGAAGAAACCAGGATAAGGAAGTGAAATAATGTGGCTGTAGTGCTGGTTTCTTCCACCAGAGGGGGCTGATTGTGTACTGAAAAACCCCGACGCACCTCAAACACAACACACTGCTGTACTGACTCTACGCACGCACACACACGCACACACACACACACACACACACACACACACACACATTCTCTGCATACTGACGCTTTAAATTACACTGAAGAGGTTTCTATCTGCCCTCCTAACCTCAGCTGCTAACAGATAGATCAATCAATAGATCGATAGATTGATTGCAGTGTTTCAGCTGCCAAGAAATAATCATGAAACAAATGAGTTATGTAAGAAACAAAATACAATAACTCTAATATGTGCTAAATATACGCTGTACAAATAAACATTAGTGGCACAAGCAAATAATATTTCATATTTACAGCAAAGTACTGTTTCATGTTCAGCTAAATACACACATACTGTATATACTTATATATATGTATATACATATACAGTATATATACTCAGACATACATGAAATTAAAAATGAGTCACATATAATGTTACCTGCCCCCTTTGATTATGTGTTTGTTGTACAGTGATTCAATAATAATAATAATAATAACACTGTATATTTGTAGTTATGTTCACTCTGTCTGAAAATGAACTTAAAATATGTGAAAAACAACACAGTTTCCACCCTGATAAAACAGGATTATTTTATTTTATTAGCTCTTGTTTAATTAGAACCAATCAATGCTGGTTATTAAGTTTCCAATCAGCACCAGATCGTAGTGTTAAAGGGGAGACGTTTGACCTTTGACCTCCAGCCCCAGGCGGTGGAGATGGGAACAGACAGCTGACGGCGTCTCAGCTGAAGACTGAGCTTTCTGTCTCCGACCGGCCGACCGACAGCATGAACAGCATGAACAACATGAACACCGACAGCCTGTTTCATCCCAGGTACGATCTACAGACCTGCGTCTGTTGTCTTGTCTTAATTCCTCTACAAACTCACCTCCTCTTCGTTCACGACGTGTGTCACAGTTTTAAATAAAGATAGTATGAAGATCTGGACTCGTGGCAGAGGGCGTTTAAAGGTTAGATCTGCTCGGATCGTGTTTTTTAGGACACTGTTGTTTAAAAATGTTTGTTCATTTTTTATGACACCTGTAGATTGTTCTTATTTATTTATTTATGTTGAGTGAAGTGGCTTTAATTTGGGGTGTTTTTCATGGCAAAACAAAAAGAAATGCTTTAATAGTTTAATTAACTTTATTTGGGCAGACAAAGCTGACTATTTATCTGATCGGAAAATAGAAAGTGGTGAAGAAAATTATTATTTTATTGTTTTCAAGAGCTGTTTTAATAAGAGTTGGTATGTTGAAGGAGCTCTTTTCTCTTTAAATAATGATTATTTGTTTTATTTCACTTTGATTCATTTTCCTCTCTGTTGATTGATTTGGTGTGAAGATTAAAGATCAGTGTTTTCGTTTGTTTGTTATCTTGAAGGACATTTACTCTAGTACTGCACTTAAGTACAAATTCAAGGTACTTGTACTTGAGTATTTCCATGTTATGCAGCTTTCTACTTCTACTGCACCACATCTCAGAGGCAAATATTGCACTTTTTACTGCGCTACATGTATCTGACAGCTTTAGTAACTTTACAGATCAAGATTCTATCCATCAAACATGTGATCAGTTTATAAAATATGAATTGTTATAGATGAAACTACCTTGACAACATTCAGATGCTGATTAGAAAGTAATGAATCAGGAAAAGTACAATTTGCTGCTAATACTGTTTTTACTTTGAATTCAGGACTTTTACTTGTAACAGAGTATTTTTTCTTTGTGGTACTGATACTTTTACTTTAGTGAAAGATCGGAGTACTTCTTCCACCGCTGTTGTTGTCTTGCAGCACCTCGTGTTATTTATAGCAGCAGGCCTGACGGCAGCTGTCGCTCTCTGTTTCAGTGGGTCAGCAGCTGCTAACTGCTGCTCGTGTGTGTTTGTATTAATGACATTGTGAGGACATAAAATCTGTTCACGCTCTCACATTGTGGGGACTCAACCACCATTTGGGGACAAAAGGCAGGTCCCCACAAGGCCACGTATTATAACGTAGGGTTAAGACTTTTAGTTTTGAGTTAAGGTTAGGATAAAGGGTTGGATGTACGCCAGTGTTTATACTACACTGGGTCCTTGAGTTGTTCATGGACAGGTTCATATGTTCACATGTTTGTCGCTCCTAAATTTTAGGACATGGACAAATTATTAGATTTACATCACGTGGACTCTTGTCATTACAAGAACAGCTAAGTTTAAGGAAAGAGTACAGTATGAGTATAAGAGTATAATTTGAGTTTTAGTTTCCAGGGGACGAATGCAAGTCAATGTGATGTCCTCCTAAGTGACAAAAACAAGTTTAGTGTGAATGGTTTTTCCATAAAGGTCAGGTGACACCAGAAAGTGACACAGCAAAAATCTTTCACAAAATATTTGGTGCTTGAATTTTGGTGACGTAGTGACTCCTCGCAGAGCTACAGTAGCTGGCAAGCTAACCGCTAACAAGCTAGACAGTCGGGGACATGCTAGTGCTAGTCAGTCACAGTAGCTCTTTGAGCTTGTTTATATTTTCTCTGCTGTTCTGTTTCCTCCCCTGACATTTTGTTCTCAGGACTGTTCATCATTTCATTCAGTGAAGAGTTATTGAGGATAAAAATAAAGCTTGCTAATGCTCACTAATGGAACAATAAGTTTACACAGTTGTAGCACTGACTCCTGCCTCATACCTGTGTGTAAACCATGTGTCTGGAGTTTAAAATAGAATAGAAAAGATGTAACATGTGACCACATTTGCTCCTTATGGTATTACAGTTTAAATGTAACCCACCAAGACCCATTTTAACTGTTTTAAACAGTGTTTTAGGGGGATTTCCCTTTAATAATGAGCTTGTGTAGATCCATGTGTTAGTGACAGTCGAGTGTGTTTGTGTATGTAAATGTTAACCAGACTCACAGCTGACGGCTGCGTCAGTAGCTTTCTGTTTATCATTATGCAAATAGGCTGGTTTCAACAAGCCTGTGTCCTTTGATTGTATTAATATGAATGTTCCTTCATCGCAGATACCATCTATCAAAACTTCAATGACGGCTCTTTCTATGCTTTCATCTCCCAGCTCGTTTCAGTGTCTCCCTTCATGTGGTTTAACTACAAACTCTCATCTTTACTCCTGTTGTTTACTTACGCATTCAAAATCTTGCATAAGTAAAAGTATAAAAGTATTATCAGCAGTATTGTGAGCAGCATTTTAGTTGTAGCTGGTCGGGTTTTTACTACTTTATGAAGTGTTTGAAGTGTTTAATCTGCAAAACCTTGAATCCTAAAAACCTTATTTTGCAGTGCAGTCATTATATTTTAACCTGTTTTTAATTTAAATCAACTTGTTTAAAAATGTTCTAGAAATAAGTGTCTGTTCTGCTTCCTGAGTAAGGACCAGTGAATAACTGAGACGGAAAGCGGCGCTCTTTGTTAACCATTCGGTGAGAGATTGCAGGTATACAGGCTGACAGGTGTGTGTGAGCTCTAATCCACCTGTCAGTCAGGTGTCAAACAGGAAGTGCTTTGAAGCGGATTGAGAAAACAGGATTCATTTCAATCAAAGGAAATCCAACTTCCCCTTATCAATTAATTCTGACATTTCATGCTGTTTGTGTGTGTGACATCCTTTCCTCTAAGATATCATCTATATAAACGTTTGTTGATGACATCACTGCCTGTCTGATTTGCATACTGTCAGTCATGTCAGAGCCGGTCGGTGTTTTAGCCACGCCCACTGCAAAAAACCCAGATCATTGACAGACATGAATGACTTGAACTCGTCTCGATGGACTTGAATTTGACTGAATTGGGTTAAAAACCTTTGTTACAACAGTATTTCATTCTCTTGGAAGAGGACCACAAACTGAAGTTTTAGGAGTGAATTTGGGAAAATAATGTCTTAAAATGTTCTTGTTATTTTTGATCAGATTTGGGGCTTTCTATAAGAACACTGACTTTGTCTCCATCTCTTCTGTTTCCGACTGTCTCTCTGTCTGTCTGACCGTCTGTTTGTCCGTCTCTCAGCCTGGCAGCAGCTTTCATGAAGCTCGATCCAGAGGACGGCGAGCAGATCGTGGAGTATTTTAAAACTCACGCCCTGCTGACGAGAGAGAAAGCGCGTAAGAGCATCGTGTGCTGCCCACAGTGGAGAACATTATCATTACCAAGTTACACATTAATTAAATAAATGATCAGTAACTGATCTCACATTCATGATGATCCCAAAAAAAATATTCACCTCCTATAAATGATCAAGAGTCCTTTTTGTTTCTGACAGCCAGAGAAACAGCAGGAAACACTGAGAATACAAACACAACGAACAACTGTTGTAACTTTAATCACAAAATTAAAATGTTCTTTGTTTCTTGCTTTAATTTAAAGCCCACATGTCTGTAACTGAAACAGAATCTGTGACAAAACCCAACAAACAAGACCTGAAAAATGCTGTGACACTGTGTAAAAGTTTCATGATCAAGCAGGTAATACGCCCCCTTGTGGATGAGATGAAAACTGTGTGTGTGTGTGTGTGTGTGTGTTTTAGTGCTGCAGGCGTCGGTCAGAGATCAGAAGAAGCTGCTGGTGGAAAACGGCAAACTGAAAAAAGACATCGAGCAGCTGAAAACTCAGCTGCAGGAAAAACAGAGGAGACGCACCGGTACACACACACACACACACACACACAACCCTTTGAAAAAGAGAAGACAATTTCCAAAAATGTCCTCACAATTAAAAATGTTCTCACTTTCTAGCATTTAATTAAAAACTTAAAAATGTCCTTACTCTCCAGAATAGTCCTCCCTTTGCATAAAGGTCTTTTCAGACTGTGACCACTCTCTGAAACTCAACCCGGTCCTCACAAAGATAGAAATATAAACACACTTTCCCCCTGAGCTGCTTCAGTGTCGACTGTGGTCAGATTTAAATAACAGAGAACCAGAGTGGATTATTTTGATTTAATAAGAACTTTATTGAGTCAAAACCTTTTGGAGTTTTGTCCAAAAGATAAAAAACAGATACATTAAATTAAATTCCTGCATTTATTTGCGGACAACACAACATCCCTTTTCCTCTCTTTCAGTCAAGGCTCTGTTCTCCCCAGCCCCGCCTCCTCCAACTCTTAGCTCCGCCCCCACAACACCTGCCAGTCAACCTCCCTCCCCTGCTGGAGCAACAGCTGCTGTTCCTACAAATCCTCCTCCCCCCTCCTCTTCCTCAGATGACCGGAGAGAGAGACAGAGCAGGAGGAGGAGAGGAGAGAGGAAAGGTGAGATGAGGAGGGAAGGAAATGAGGAAAGGAAGGAAGGAAGGAAAAGACTGACTGACTCTCTCTCTCTCTCTTAGCTCATCCCACCTGTGACTCTCTTTTCTTGAGGGCGGAGCCTCGGGTCGACGTGTCACGACTGGACCTGCGGGTCGGACGGATCCTCAGCGTCCGCCGCCACCCGCTGGTCGAGACGCTGTCGGTCCAGGAGGTGGACGTGGGAGAGAACGCCCCCCGAACAGTCGTCAGCAAGCTGGGAGGGAAAACACACCTGGAGGAGGTAATGTATTATTTTTGTAATATTACTCATTAAAATATATATTACTGTCATTTCTCCTTTGAATTCTTGCTTTTCTTTATTCAACAATATCCGACTCTTTTGTCTCTTTATTCCTTTCAGTTCAACCTTTTCTTCTGTTTCCTTCTTTCCTATTTTAATTACTTTCTTCCTCCTTTCCTAATTTGTTCCTTCCTTCTTTCTTTTTTTTAAATCTTTCTCTTTCTTTCATTTAAAATATGTCCTCTCTTCTAAAAATAATTTTATGAAAAGTATTTCACACCTCTCTGTCTTTCTCTCTCTCTGCAGCTCCAGGGCAGTTTAGCTGTGTTGCTATGCAATGTCAAGGCCTGTAAGCTGAGGGGCGTGGCCTCTAAGGCCCGCCTCCTCTGTTGCTCCACCCCCGATGACTGCACCGAGCTACTGGACCCGCCCACAGGCTCCGCCCCTGGAGACAGAGTCACCTTTCTCAACTACCCTGGTAACCATGGTTACAACTATGAAATTCCTATAGAAATAATTACCGAACATAGTGAACGGATTAAACAACATTAAAAAATCATGTCTCAAAAAAATAACTAAAACAAACAAACAAAAACACAGACTATACTGAAGTAAACAAAACACATTTTCTCTAAAAATACAAAATTCTCTCTAGAAAGTCATTTTTCAACTGAGATTTGTCTCTCTGCTAACAGCAAATGGCTCATTTCACTTGTGTCTTGGCATTCAAAATGGCTGCCTCCGTTCCCTCAAAGGAACTCGGTTGTTGAACTCAAAGTGGAAGTGTGGAGTAGATTTACTGTCTTCACAAGTAAATCCACTGATTTGCGGGGATTCAATTTAAATCCCAATCCAAAACTAATTTTGGTCTGAAATTTAGCCGGCCTGACTGAGCCACTGGGCTTTTGGGATTTTCAACAGTCTCTTTCCAGGTAATCATGAACCCAACTCTCTCTGTGTTCAGGTGACCCAGACAGAGAGCTGCAGTCCAAGCAGAGGGTTTGGGAGCTTCTTCAGCCCGACCTGCAGGTCGACTGCAGGGGCGTGGCCAACTATAAAGGCTGTGGGTTCGAGGTGAAGGGGAAGGGGCTGTGCAGGGCCCCCTCCCTCACCAACTGCATCATCAGATAGTCCCAGCGAGGGGCCACGTCACACAGGACAAGACATGCTGAAGACATGATGTGCACCAGAGTACTTTTATTGTGAAAAGCATGCTCCGTTGTGGCTAGGCAACCACCTGCTGACGGTCACTTAGCTAGTGCTGTTAGCTAACAAAAGAAGAAGAAATTTCAGTTGCATCTGTTGTTTATTGATTAAAAACTAATTTGAAACCACAATCATCTGTTTCCTCGAGTGCTCTTGTTTATATATGACCTGAAGAAAGGAAGTGCCCACCTCTACTTTCAGCTGATTGGACAGCAGAGAATAAGCCGAGGTGACATATTTCTGCTCACAGTTCAGTATTTGGTAACGTTAGATGCTAAGGTCACCTCCACCAAACAAAACCAGTGTGTTGGGTTGGGTAAAAATCACATGCATTAATGTCAAAATATGTGATTATGTGTACAGCACAAAAGAAAAAAAGAAAATGAGTTTGCAGTTCCTCTTTAAAGCGTCAGAGTGAGACCTCTGTCCTGACCATCAGAGCTCTGTGATGGTTCCTGGCTGAGAGGCGGAGCAGTCGGTCTCTCATCGGTTGTCCTCTGATTGACGGCCAATCACAGCTGTTGTCCAAGAATGATACTCCTCCTCCCACCTCTTCAGCCAGAGCTCTCAGCCAATCACTAGTCTGTGTTAGGTAGACCGACAGGTGAAGCCCCTCCTCCTGCAGGTGGTCAGCGTGTGTGAGAACGAGTAAAGCGTGACGACGCCATTCTGGACCGAAGAGAGTCTGAACGCCAACACACAAAATACACAAAATCACCCACATTACATTGTACTGTAGGTGTGTATGTGTGTGTGTGTGTGTGTGTGTATGTGTGTGTGGATACCTCCATGTGCTCCTCCAGGTGTGTGTTGTCGTGCGGAAGGTCAGCTCTCACAACGAGCACAAGAACGTGCACGCCCTCGGGGCAGAGCTTGTGCACGCTCTGTGGGCGGGGCAACAGAGGGGGCGTGTCAACCACTCTCAACATGAGGTCAGACTCCGCCCCCTGTCTTCTGAAATAGCTCTGGAAATTTCGGCTGAGGAGCCGGAAGTCCGTCGTCACAGAAAGGCCAGACGTGCAGGTGCCTGTTTGGAATTCCTCTCCACCTGCCGAACAGATGATAGAATAAATAATTCTCTCACTTTTGACTTAGTGAGTCATAATTTTTACTTTTTTATTAAAATCTCAGAAAAGGTGTGATTTGGCGAATCTGCGAACTACTGACCAATCAGAGCATTCCCCACAGAGCTCCTCCCACTCTGCCTGTCACCTAGCAACAGCACATTCAAGGCCAGCACATTCCGCTCGTCGTCACTGACTTGACGACCCCAGTTACTGAGGATTCTGAAGGGGTTGTTGCCATGGCGACGGTGTTCCATGCTGAGATCCATCTCAGGTTACGATGGAACTACGTTTTTAAAACAAACTAAACAAAATGTTGAATAATTTCATTTAAGAAAACTTTTATTATTTTTCCAAAATAACAGGGTATGTATAATTATATATAACAAAATTTTAAAAAATGAAAATGCAATCATACAAAAATATTTCCATTCCCTTTATTCATACAATTTTCAGATTGGAATAAAACCTTTAGAAACATGTCTACTTACTCTGGGTAAGTAGGGACAATAATAAAAAATATTCAGGTATTGGCACTTTTGCTGATGTTGTGATCCACTGATAGAAATGGAAAAACTTAAAATAATAGATTTTATTCGTAAAATCAAAAGCAACTTACAACAGCAGTTCTATCATTTAATTAACAACACAATTTAACAGTTACACATATCTTACTTTTTTAACATCAGTTTTATCAGAACAGCAGTGTGTTTTTAAAGCAGTGACTCGCTTTGGATTGAACCTGAAACTGACTTTATAGATGGGTTATTGTGATCAGATATAACAGTCGATGATGAACCTGCTAAACTCTTTAAGATCAACTTTTTATTTAAGTAACACATTAACTCTAAGAATTTACAAAAGTGAGTCTTACCTGCTTTACCTTACCAGGAGAGGCAAACAGACGCATTTCCTGGGCTGATCGCTATTGGAGGTTGTGTGTATGTGTGTGTGTGGTTACTGGTTAAATAATAACCCGTCCAACCCATTTGTCCCTCGCTCTGTAGGTTTATTAGGTTGTAAAACTGACAAACATCTCGGCAATTTAGATTTAAAGGGACACCTTAAAAGGGAGCATGTGTGTGAGAGTATGGAAGACCAATCGACACTCGTAAAATAAATAAATAAATAAATCCACCAAACTTGTTGGATCTCGTAATTAAGACACGAGAATATTGTTTTTCATAATTATGAGATATTCTTATAATTATGAGAATGTTGATACTATTTTATGATTCTGAGATACATAACATTTTCATACTTATGAGACATTTCTTAAGCCCACCATTACATTTTATCATAATTATATTCTCATAATTATGATATACAGTAGTATCTCAATTATGATAATAATAATCATGGGATACTATCTCATAATTATAACTTAAAATCTCATCATTAAGAGATGTCATAAGGATAGATATAACTTATGTGGTGGATTTTCCCTAACTGTGTGTGTGCATAATAACATTTCATCAGTTGACCTGAAACCAGAGGTGGAAAGTAACTAAGTACACTGACAAACTACAACATTAAAATGCTCCTACATGTATTTGTTAGTGATAAACGTTTGATACTTTAGTACATTTAGCTGATAATACTTTTATTTAAGTAATATTTTGAATTCAGGACTTTTACTTAAGTAAAGGATGTGAGTACTTCTTCCACCACTGTCGGTGCCTCCGGCTGCCGCAGAGAGAAACATCATCATCTGCTCACAGTTTATCCTGAAACCACAGAGATAAGATAATCTGAAGCAGACTGCACACACACACACACATTTACATCAGCAGCATGTGGATGTCTTTTCTGTCATGTCAGTATGTGATGACTTCCTATTTTTGATTGCAACACACACATTTGTACTCATGCATTCTCTTCTAACATAATACTAACCAAACAGCAGCATTAACTGGTGTCTTTTGCCTCTTGGTGACAGAGGTATGAACACAACATCAGTGGCTAAGAGCAGAAAGCTGTTTTACTTTACTGTTTTAATCATATTATCATCAGAACACAGGGAAAACTGTGTGTGTGTGTGTGTGAAGTTAAACTGTGACATTAAGGAAGCGGGGAAACACAGATGGCAAAGTGATGATAATGCAGAAACAGTAGGTGTGTGTGTGTCACCGACCTGATACTGAACACGCAACAACAGGGAAGCTGGGGAACACGGATGGAAGATTGACATAAGCATGTAAAAGACTGTGTGTGTGTGTGTGTGTGTGTGTTATCTTTATAACAACCATGCCCAAACTCAGGACAGTGATGCCCAACAGCTACCAACCACAAAAGAGGGAACATGCGCACACAAACACACATCCTCTCTCTCGATGTCAGCGAGCCTCCAGAAGACTGAAATTGATTCTCGGAAGGTTTTGGGAAACAAAGAAATGACCATATACACATCAGCACATGTGAAGTTTTGTCCTTCTTGCGAACTTTATTTCCTCACAAGTATTCAAATGCCTAAAACGTACCCTGGTGGCGGGTTAAAGTTGCTGCAGTTGTCAAGTTTTCCTTTCCAAAAAGTGAACATATGTATGACGTTTACAATGATAACAGATAACAGATTTACCATTGAAATTCATAGTCATTTCTTAAACAAGCATTCCTTGACTTTAGATAGAAGTAAACAAAAGCAGCTGCTCATATTTAATCTGCGATGATTGAAATGGTGGCTGCTGCTAGCTAATTCTGTCACCTCTAGCTAGCTAATTAGCTCCGTGAGTTGGCTGAAAACTCATCTCTAGCTGACTCAATTTAAAACAAGAAGCCTGTAAAAAAGGGTCATGTGCACTTGATGGCTACATACAAGATATCATGCTAGAAGACTGAGGCTAAAGCTAGCAGGTCCCAGGTACAAATGTTAGCATCCTCACCATGCAGTTGATCCACGAAAGCAACATGGAAATAAAAGACCAGCAATTTTCTTGAATTCCAGGTAGCTAGTTAGCCTTAGTATTATTGTACCGTGTAAAAAGGAAAAATGTGAGACTGTTATATCATTTTAAAATAACTTGAGAATGTAATGAGATTACATTTATACCTTTATTTTTCACATTTTCAACCAGAAAAATAAGATTTGAGGATGAGTTTGACAAATGTCTCTCGAGTAATGTTTTTGGCCCCGAATCCAATAAAGAGCAGGACAGAGCTGCTAACGTTAGCCTAAACTCTGATATCATCCACAAACAACAACACTGGATGTTCCAGTTCTGAACAGGAGTTCTTCTTAGCCTGTAACCCCAGAAACTAATGTAGCTGTTAGCTAGTTAGCTAATTGTATACTCCTTGGCTTTGGACGTAATGCTGGGTTAGTACTGTATGTATGCAAGTTAGACAGCATGCTAACATTTCAAATCAGAAAATTCTCTTCTTTGGAAGGCATTGACAAAGTAGGTATTTTGTTGTTTAGTTTGGAGACTGAGATCCTTGGAGACTAAATATTTAAAAATTAAGACCCTGATGCTTAAAGTGTGTGAGGCTTCAGTGTAATGGAAACTGAGTTTTAGGGGTTTTAAAAGCTATAAAACATCTGATGTTACTCAACTAATTCAGACATAAAAAGTAAAATCAGATAAAATATTACTGTTGAAAGTGGTCTCACTCATAAACTCCAATGTAAGACAATCTGATTATTTTTAAGACATAGTATTTGTACATTTGACTTTAATGACCCACGGACCCCTCTGTTTTTCATTACAGTATGACAACAGAAATCACCTGTTATCCTCCTGACAGATATTTAAATCAGCATCAGCAGTTCATCAACAGTTTAAATATCTGGGGATGAGCTTTAACTCTGTGGTGATAAATAACTTTTATCTACACAGATGGAATCACTTCCTTGTGTCTTTACAGGCCTGTGGGGATGTCTTTTCCTCTTTGTTAATCTGATCACCACCCACCAGTACTGGGAAAAACATTCACCGCCTTTCGATGTGGTCCGACCAGATGTAGGACTCTGTCTCAGATATTAAATGTTACTTCAACATTTTGTGAAAAATTGGAGCTGGTGTAAGGATGTGGTTAGCTTAGCTTAGTAATAAAGACTGTGGTAAAACATTTCAATATCTCAAGAAAACGAGCCCAGAAAAATTACTAGCAATCACAGCAGCTCTGTTGTTGCTAACGTGAAGCTTCTGTAATTTCATCCCGTTAGCTTTTGGTTAATTTAAACAGACTGACCTTTCATCACTATAGTCTTAGAAAGTAGCCATTATAGCCTAGCCTCTTTACACAGCCACACAACTCTAGCACAGGAAGGTTAGCATACAAAACTATGTTTACTAAAAGTAATACTACTAATGCAGTTAAGCAAAATCAGACATAAAATACTTTGGATAAGCAGCAGTCTGAGAAACAGCAAACACTACATACATTTATAAGGAAGTTAGCTAGCTAGCTCATGATGGGCATTTCTAAATTGTTCCTAATTAGTTATTCAAACAGCAGAACACAATCACAACACACAATCCAATAAATTTACACTACATGATCAAAAGTATCTAGACCCCTGAACAACACCAATGTCATAGCTGCACACGTGATTCCTAAACCATGGGCATTGATCTGCTGCTATAATCGCCTCCACTCCAAAGATTTTGGAATCTGGCTGCAGGGCCTGGCAGTAGGCGTTTCAGCGTTTCATCTAAAAATAACATAAATACCCAAAAAATCAGACACACAGACATTTTGGAAATGACAAATCTTTTTAATCATAAAAACATTGATTAGTTATTGATTGATTGCCTTACGTTACAGAAACGGAAGATTCCTTCTTAAAGTGGTGGAAATAAACTGGCAGAGTGACACAAAACAAACATTATACAGACATTCATCCAAAATATACAGGAACAACTTATAGAAAAATAACTCTATCACAATAACAACAGTGCAATTAAACAAGACGTCTGGACAAACCTCAGGCCTTAAAGTTTGGGAAGGGACAGTTTTGGTTTAACGAGGTGAATATGGATGTCAACGAGTTTCTATTGACGACCAGTTCGCTCTTTTCCAAATGGGCGAGAGAAGAAGAGAAGGTATATTTGTGGTTTTTGTTTCAGGAGGTTCAGTGGAACATTATAAATCAACAAAGTCCTTTATTCCATTTAAATGAGTCCTTGAGGTGTTGAAGGCCTCTGAGTTTGGCTAATCTTAGCAGCTCTTTGGAGGCTAATAGCCAAAGATCACCTGTTTATAGCTTTGAAACTAAAGCTAAAGAGCTGTCAGAGCTGTTTGTACATATTTTTGTCTTTCCTGATTACCAGGGGACAGGGAAATGAAGGTTACGTTCAGTTTTTGTAAAATCAAGTTTACCTCCAATTTTAAACTAATGTAAGACTTATTCATGCAAATTCTAAGGCTAGCTTACCAGAGTGGTATCAAAACAATTACATATGAATAAGAAAACATGTAAATTGTAAATTGAAAACATGATTGTATTTTCTTTGCCTTTGAGAATAGTGTCTGGCTTGGTGGTGGTAGATGTAGTGAAATGTCTTTGTAACTGGGCCAAAATAAATCTACTTATATCTGTGCGATTCAGGACTTTTGTTTTGAAAATCAGAATAAATATGTTGAAACAAAGATGAGATGAGATATTATTTGAGATTGAGACTATCTCACGCTTATCTCCCAATTAGCACTTTGTTTACTTGTCTGAGAATAAAGATATGTTTTAAACAACATCTGTAGTGTGGTTTTTCAAAATAACAGCGCATGCTTGGATATCTGTGGGTCCTCAAAGCCTGCTGGAGGCCATTACAACAGACATGTATCAGGTTTTCAATATTAATGCTTTTCCTGTTGGTGTAAATGGGGTCAAACCGGATTTCAAAGTGGTTTCTGCTCGTCTAGACACCCAGGAGGAAACTAGATCAGAGCCACAAAGAGTTTCACATCCCGCTGGGTTTGTGTGTGAATGCAGCCTGACAGGAAGCTAATTAGCACTGAGATACTGGGACAGTCTGGAGTCCGGGGGGGGGTCACGGGGAGTTTTCACAGGTGTAAACAGGTATGGTTATTCACCCCTCCCTCCGTTTCTCTCGGTCTCACTCTCTTCTTTCTTGGTGTCTGCCTCTCGCTTCCTCTCAGGGTCGGTCATTGGCAGAGAGAGGGAGGTCTTTCCTTCCTTTCTTCCCTCATTTCAATCCACTCTTCCTCTCTCCATCCCTCTGTCAGTCTGTCTGTCTTTCTTTCAGTCCGCCCTTCCTCAGTTTTTCTGGCACACATGAAGTCTCGTCTTTGCAACCGCTGATGACGACGACGACTTTGCAGATGATGAAGACAACAGTGAAGTGTGGGGAGAGGAGTGGCGAGACGAGGATGATGCGAACTTGGACTTTGCTGCTGCCGCCAGCAGTGATGACGAAGATGATGATGATGATGATGATGAGGGCTGGGCGCTGGGCTCTCGCAGCGTTCGGCAGCCAAGTCCGTCACCGCAGGGGCAGCGCTGGAACAGCTCCAGGCCATGGTTCCCCTTCCGGCGGTGTCGCGTGCAAACCTGTCCCTCCCGCAACACCGGCTTACAGATGCGAGTCCAGAAGTGACGGGCGCAGCACAAACCGTCTGAACAGTCTGAGGAGCGAAGGCAGGGATCCCCGACCTGACCTGGAAACACAGGGACACACACAAACAGTTAATATGATGACAGTCAATATGTGTAGGGAGTAGCAGCGGTAATCATTTCCCCACAAGAGTCATGTGACCCTTCTCTGGGCCAGTCAGAAACCACAGTGTCACTTCTGAAACATAATACCTGATCTGCATCAAAGACTTCTCTCTCCAGCAGAGTTTGAGACATTGTGGTGGACATTTTGATATTTTCATTCAGTTTTTTAGCCAGAGGCGAGATGCATCATGTTCACCAGTTTTCTAACAATCTGACAGCCTCTAAGATGTTCCAGACTAAATGAACAGAAGAACTACATGAATTAAAAGTGAATCAAGTGGTTTACACGTTTCCACTGAGCACCACATTAAACCAAATATAAAACAAGTATCTGGAAGCTGGTTGAGATGATATTATAAGTGTGAAAGCACCAGTAGTTTAGAAAAGAGAACAGATGCTCACCATTACCGGAGGGCCCTTTGACGTCCATCTTCCCTCTCTTCCTCCATCCTTTCTTTTTAGACAGAGGGCCGATCCCTCCATCTGAGTCTGGGATCCTCTGAGACACGAAACTGTCCACGTCAGGAACACAGATATCTGACGGAGAAAGAGAAGAAAGGAGCCTTTGGAATTAAGATTATGAGACAGTAAATCAGAATTGTGACTTTTTAATCAAAATTGTGAGACAGTAAGTGTGAATTTACTTACTAAATTAAAATTGAGATTATTATGAGATACTGCGTCACAATCATAAAATACAGAAAGTCAAAATTATGTTTTATTTAAAATAATGAGATACTAAGTTAAAATTATGAAACATCGTGTTGTGACTTTTTAAGAGATACTAAGTCATAATTTTGACTTAGGCCTAGTAAATTTTGACACGGCTGAGTATTTTTTATTTTCATCATTCCTGACATTTCATCTATTTTTTCTTAAAGAAATAGGCTTCCATATCCAGCAGTTGTATAAATGAACCTTTTTTATGCTCTCGGCTGGTTACCATCGGCTACACGTATTTATATTTTTAACTTTTAAATGATGATGAATTCTCACCTCCAGATAACACTACAACATGACAAACATGCTGTAGTTATGGACTGCAGTAACGGTTTTCGGACATTTACTGTACATAAAGGATAATCTTACCGTTGCTGCAGTGGTTGCCCGGGCAACACATGCCGTCCCTATGGCAACGCCTCTTCCTCCTGCGGCAGGTCTGACAGCGGGAGTGGGCGGGGCCTTTGGTGGGGGCGTGGCAGTAGCTCCCCTCGCTGCACTCCAGGTCGCTCATGCACTGGTAGAGCTGCGGAGAGGCACGCGCAGACACGCTGCTTTAGAACTTTGAAACGTTGTAACAATCGGACTGACAGAACGCATTACGTCAGAAACACACACTCACCGTCAGGTCCAAGCTCGGCTCCCACGTGCTCCTGTTCACCGGCAGCGCGTGCCCCTCCCTCAGGATCACCGTCCTGATGGAGTTCAGTCTGACACGCGCCTCCCCGCCGCGGGAACACACAGTCAGCACGAGCGCGAGACACACCATCAGCACCAAGTGACGGGTCATGACTGCTGGGACCAAAACATATCATCAAAAACTGAAAAAAAACACGTTTCACTGAAATGTTCCAATTAAACTTCTATGTAGTCACTGAGCTTAAACTTATATTCCCACACTGTTTATCTTCAAAAAGCCAGGAGGTGCTTTTGCAGAATTTCCTCAAAATGTCAGTGAAGAAAAATCTGTTTACAGAAGATCTCAATAAATACCCAAACCCAAGACACCGTCAGGCTACACCTTTACATTTCACTGAAGCTGAATTCAGACTTGATGTTTGGGAAACTCTATAGAATTTAAAATAACCATCATGAACAAGTTCTGGAAGTTGGACAAAGAAAATCTCACGGACACCTACACTTTAAATGATAAAAGTTAGCTGTGATTTTAAACTATATCATTGGAGGCAGCAGAAACTTGCAGAGAAAACATTATATATCTCACCTGTTGCTGCAGAGTGAAGCTCCTTTTCTCTGAGAGACGTTCAGATGTGTTTCCTCTGTTGCTCTGTTCAATTCCCAGTTTGTATTTTCTCTATTTTGTCCAAAATCTCTGTAATATATTTATATATATTTAAATAAACGCGCCTCTCAGGTGAGCAGAAGGAGATGCTGCACGTCTGACTGCAGGAATTAAGACAGGTGAGATGGATCCGGACCCTGATCCACTTTATAGGCTGCTTCCTCTGCCACGCGCAAACCCCGGTCCGCCCACAGCCCCGGTCGCGCGCCCCTGCCCCTCCCGTGCACACATCGATACCCGCGCGCCCCCTCACCTGCAGCCATCGATACATGGGGGGGGGGGTAAAGAAACATGTCTGTGCTTTTGAGCTTTATCGTCTCGTATTTGTAGACTGCAGTGCAACGAACATGTCTTAAAATAATCTTTAATTACTCAAGAATACAAATCCCATAGAACAACAAGCCAAAACTATTATTCAGACTGTTTTCAGTTGTCACTTTACTGCAGACCTGCAGTGTAAAAATACACAGAGGACACGCAGACTTAGTTGCATATTTCAATACATTTAAATGGCCACTTGGAGAAAGTCTGGGGGATGAAGGAAACACCCTTTTTGTTTGAAGTTTTGTACATAAACATGGATATAATGTCATGATCAGTGAGGGAAGAAGTATTCAGAAGCAGTACAAAATTGTAAGAATACTCCATTACAAGTAAAAGTCCTGCATTATTAAACAAAAATACTTTAAAGTTAGAATACAGACGTATTAGCAGCAAGTATCAAAAGTATAAATTGTCCCTGTGACTGTTCAGGATCCTATATTACTGGATTATTTTACAGATGCATTTACAGTATAAATAAGCAACATTTTACTGTTGTTGATGGCCAACGTGCTGCTGATTTAACTACTTTATTTACCTTATATGGTTTAATGTGTGTTTGCAAAATGCTGTTCCGCACATTTAGCTGTGAAATAAAGTACAATATGAGATGTGGAGTAGAAGTATAAAGTAGCAACAAATGGAAATACTCAAGTGAAGTACAAGCCACTTAAGATTGTACTTAAGTAGTACTTGAGTCAGTGTACTTTCCACTCTTTATGGCTGGTGTGTTTCTTCTGGTTTGTGTGTGTGATGTGCTGGAAGACGTTCACACTGCAGACAATCGCTGCATTCACAGATCAGTTTACCGATCGTTACCTCGAGCTACCTTTCTTCTTCTTCCTCTCCTGTTGTGTTCTGTGTTGTTTTGCTCTTCTCCTGATTGTTCCTAAGACCTGGTTCAGCTCGGGTCTGGACTCTGGATCTGCCAGAGGAGCTCCAGTGTGACTCTGTGACCTACAGTTTTAGTTTGACACGTTGGTGGAAAGACACTTTGTGACTTTCACAGTTCACATACAGTCACTTGGAGGTTACTACACATAACCAGGATACTCCAAGAACCAGAGGCCGGCTGCACAGAGCAGCCTGAAGTCTTCTCCTTCAGGTTTCCTTAAAATGTTCCCTGAAGTGTTGAAGGTGTTCTCCTGACCTGGGTCTCAGACTGAAGGAATCCCTTAAAGCAGATAAAGACCTCAGCAACCAAAGTGAGGAGAAACCTTCAGGAGCCTCTGACTCTGTCTTAACAGCCACACAGCCGAGTGTATGGCGATAAATGAAGACAGTGAACGCATCCTGAGAAGAAGGGAGAAGCTGATGGATCCGCCTAACGATGAGCGATTGATTTGACATATAGATTTGCCCGGCAGCCTACAGGTGGATCTCTCTGCTCTCTCCAGTCAGCAGCAGGCGACGTGTTCGTTGGGTTCTGTTTGCTGTTATTCCAGGATCAGATTTACTTTTACTTACTGTTTTCCTCCTGAATTTTAATAAGACCACTTTGGCTTTCTTCTTTCTTTTCTCCTCACTCTCTACAGGCCACCTGTGTGAGGTGATAACAGGTATCACAAACAAACGGTCTCCATTGAAACTGGAAAATGTCTTTCCTAAAGTTTTTGCTTAACTAAGGAAACTTCTCAGTGATTCTGTGCAGCACCGTCAGTGGGGAGAACACTGGACGTGTTTTGATCATAACAGGGTGTGAATGTGAAAGTCTGCAGCCTCTATAGCGCCCCCATAAGGCTGTAATGTTCAGATGAGAAGTAAAAAGAACTGCTTTTAGCTAACATGCTAATTTTAGCAAAGTTCAGATTCACAAATGTCTTTGTGGATCATTTGATCTCTTGTTTTTATGTAAAAATCCTTATTTGAAAAGTAACTACAGCTGTCAGATGAATGTAGAGGAGTAAAAACTGCAATATTTCACTCTGACATGTAGTGGAATAGAAGTAGAAGTACATCAAAATTGTACTTAAGTACAGTAATTGAGTAAAAGTACTTTCCAACTCTGCTGATAGTTGCAGCGAAATCTCAAAACAGAAAGGTGAATCACTGCTAATAACTGTTTCTTAGTTAGAGTGAGTTTCACACACTTCCTGTTTAAACAGTCAGCACACACACACACACACACACACACACTATTTTTACATATTAAACTCACGACCTTTCAGTCAGTAACATTTAACCTTTCCACACTCACGAAATGACGACGATGTGTGTTTTAATTGTGCCGATACAATCAGAGCCGCAATCATTGATCATGGATAAGATAACACACACACACACACGCACACTAATTATAAGATCATTCAAGAAAACATTGACTCATTCCCTCTCTCACACTTTACCACAAACACACACACACACACACATTTGCCTTTAGATAAAGGAAGACAGGAAGTGAGATTTCGATAAACACACACATCTACAATCGTATTATGTCATCAGTATCATATTTACACCTCTCACACACCAATTTGCTTTAGTGTTTTCTTTACCTGCAGCTGTGTGTGTGTGTGTGTGTGTGTGTGTGATATCAGTTTATCAGAAGTGAAACCAAATATTAACCTTTTATACTTCAATGGAAGAAAAGTAAAAATAAGAACATCATGTACCTGAGAACACACACACACGTATATATATATAAATAAATATAAAAGATGAAGAAAGAGGAAAATATATAAAACAAACAGACAAATTGATGGAAAAGAAAAGACAAAGGAAGAACATTTATTGCTGATATTTTATGAGTAAAGTAACTATGAATGTAGTGTATGAAAAGTACAATTTTAAGGTACATTACTTGAGTATTTCCATTTTATGCTACTTTCTACTCTGCTACATCTCAGAGGGAGATTTTGTGTTTCTTACTTCACTACTTTTATTCAACACCTTTAGTACTTTACTAATACAAAATACAATAAACAAATAAAATGATGTTGATGATATTATTATCGGTTATAAACCTTATTGATCCTGGCAGCAGAATATAATGGAGGAGCCGCTGCAGCATTCAGCTGATCATCAATAATTATAATCCAGTAATATCATATACATTATTCTGCATAATGAGAACTTTTACTTTTGGTACTTTAAGTATATTTTCATGCTGATACTTTTACTTGTAACAGAGTATTTGTACACAGTGGTATTACTACTGAAGTTACAGATGTGAGTACTTCTTCCACCGCTGGAAATATCAACACTGACACAAACTTTCTATCCCTGTGAGGACAGTGAAATTAATACAACACACACACACACACACACACACACACACACACACACACACAGGGATGAGTTTATTGAGTTGAGTATCGAGGCTTCTGGCTGTTTCTTCTGTTTCATTCATTACACTGACATGATAATGCACACACGTCTGTGTGTGTGTATAAATGGACTGTGCATTATCATGTCAGTGTAATGAATGAAACAGAAGAAACAGCCAGAAGCCTCGATGACAAACAGAAACAGATGGTGATGACTGAAGCTGAGGTTGAGTTTCTATCTCAGAGAGACTCCAGCTCACCTGGACTGAACGGGACGACAGCGCCGCCCTGTGGTCACACCTGTACCTGCAGGTGACTTCCTTTCAGTCAGAACAGGAAGAGAAAGGCATGCTGGGACTGTGTGTATTTTTGGTAATTTTCTGCTTCCTGCTCTACTTTACATATTGCTGGGTGGCTTAATGTGTAGGAATCAGGGTTTGTACAAAGGGGGCTGCAGCACCCCCTACTGGCGGGGGGCTGTGACTGCAAGGCATAAAAGTTTACTAAACAAATCAATAAAATATTTTAATTTTTGAGAGTAGCGTTTTAGCGTAGGCAGTCTATAAAACATTGTTGTTCAGTAACTGTAACCTTTTTAAAATTATTTTTATGATATTTGATTTAATTTCTGAACATTCAATGTATTTTCTGTGTATCTGATGCGCAGACTCAGAGCACGTCGTTTGGCGTGAAGGATCATGGATATTAGTGACCGGTGATGGTGGGTTAGGTATCATTACTGCACTTCACTATGTCTCAAACAAGAATCTGTGTTCTCCGTTATTTCTTGTTTCCGGTAATGCGACATGCTTCAAATGAGAGCAAGAAGACGTCTCTGTAGTGTGGAGTGTTGTTCAATGAATTCCGTTATTACTGTTTTCGGTTGCTGTGTGTGTGTGTGTGTGTGTGTGTGTGTGTGTGTGTGTGTGTATTATACAGTTCAGGTGTCTGGTTCTATTGCTACCTGTATGTTGTGTTTGTAGCTCAGTCAATAATAAATCGTCTTCTGATTAGGAATAAACCTGCAGCCCATGTGTGAACTGTCCACAGCTGAATATGATTTGCTGCTTTGACATGTTGGTTTGCTGTTTGTCTGTTGTAGCGTTAAACGTCCTAAAGATGGTGTAAAATGCTGTTGGCCAGTTAAATTAATACAAAAACCATAAATGTTGCGCAGCATTTAAATGACGTCCTGGTATAGACTCTCTCTCAGCAACTCTGAATGACTTCCAGCGTCTCTGGTAGAATTAGCAGCAAATCTCCAAACCCCATGTTTTATTACTTAGTTTCCAGATTTAAGGACTGTTTAAAAACTTCCTCCGTTGGATAAATAAGGACATAAGATATAAATCTGGCTTTTCAAATATGGAGAAGAGGAGCAGAACCGCGGAGTCAGAATGTATTATTGCGCCGCAGAATAACTACCGGCACCGGTAACCACGTCAGCAGCTGCCTGTTCGCTGGCATCAGTCAACAAGCTGTCAGATAATAATAAATGTAGTGAAGTACCATATTTCCCTCCCTCGGTAACTGTGAGGATACAGAACCTCAGGCTGTATATATGGGCTGTAAACCCTTCTGGCTCCTCCCACCTCCTCTGCGGACTCAGAGAGTTTGAAGATGATTCAGCAGCGAGTCAAACAGAGACAGAGAGAGATTTTATCAGAAACGCATTGATTTTAGAGGAAACACGGACCACAGCCGAACCGGACTGTAAGTACAACGTCATTAATCAACCTTTGCGTCTTTATGTTCAATCTGTCTGAATGTGCTCTTCTTCCTCCTCTTCTTCTTCTTCTTCTTCTGTAACCGATATTTTAAGCTGATTCATTTAGAAGTATTTTATACTTCTGCTCCACCACACCTCAGAGGGAAATACTGTACTTTCTACTGCACTCCATTTATCTGAGATTCAGATCAATAACACAGAATATGAATAAACTAATAAATCAATATGTATAATTATAGATTCATCTTATAATGAGCTCCACCTTTACCAGCTGCAACATTAAACACACGAATGCATCAATAATTATATAAATATACACCAAACTGTATAATGTCACTACACTAAAGTCTATTTTTACTTATTTATTTATTATATCTTGCTTTTTCTTCACTGATGTTTGTTGTTTGATTATTTTATCTCATTATTCTGCATAGTAAGTACTTTCACTTTCTCACTACCCCCTCCTCTGGGGGGGGGCGGTGGTCTTAAAAGAGGAAGGGGGTTGCTGCACGAAGCTTTAGCAGAAACTGATTGTGCTTCTCCTCCATGTGAAGTTAAGACAAGTTGAGAAATGACTTCTTGTGGTTTTGAAATGTTCAGCTTCTCACTGTTTGTCCAGCAGAGCAGACACATGAAAGATTCAGATGTCTCTGTGTTAACGGCCTCCATTTACATTCAACATGATACAGGCAGAGTTTACCATTAAAGTTGGGAATTAGGAATCACTTCAACACGGCTATCATGGATATTTTTATATAACAATGTATGAAATGACAGTGTGTTGGTGTCTTTGGTGGTCTGTTCTGGCTCCCTCTCAGCCTCTCAGAGCGTCACTTTCAGAATAAAAGCAGCATTTAGCAGCTAAAGAGACAGATATTTACCCCCAAAACAGAGCTAACAGAGAGTACTGGACTGAGATTCATCAGGTGACGCAAACACAACTCCACATGAAGGATTATGTTGAAATAAGCAGCTGATTGATCACAAGATGACAATGTGTTAATGTTCTCTAATGTCCTCACATTAGAGAATCTGGAACCAATGAATGTTTTGCTTTTTTGCTAGAAAAAACTTGAGCAATTATTGATATCAAAATAGCTGCTGAACAATTTTCTGTCACTAGACAAATCAGTTAATTGATTCAGAACCAGGCCTTTAAAAGCCCAGTTATTGGTTAATGCACGATATCCGTTCAGCACAGTTATAGCTCATAGACACATAGAAGTCTGATGAGTCACAGACCACAAGGAGTCGGATGATCAGTTTAACTGACTTTAAAAGGCAAGCACTTTAAAATGGCGGATATGAAGTGTAAACCTTTTCATTTCTTCCAATTAATCTCCTTCCTTCTGTTTTGTCTTTCATTCTTTCACCAAATGCAGACATTTAGACTGCAGATAGCTCAACAACACCCTTGCTGACTGATTAGGGGACTGGGAACAGGTAGGCGTGGGAGTCAGATTACCACTGATGACGGGAAACTACTTTAGGGCAGGGAGGGAACATCAGCAGGAGTTACTGACTGGAAAACTAACAACTGGAAAAATGATGCAAGAAATGTTGAAAACAGGTTGCAGCCAGACACCCAGGACTTGTGAAATCTCAGAGCCTCAGAGAGGCCAGACATGTGGCCCCTATAGGCCATCAGGATGCCCCCATTTAGTGATTTCTCACAAACACATAGGATAAAATAAGATAAGCCTGTATTGAACCCCAGAGGGGAAACCCAGACGTTGCAGCTACAGAATAAGTCCAGGTAAACAAGTCAAGCAGTACACACAGTACCCACGACCTGTGTTGTACATAAACTAATACTGCAGTACTGTATAAAGTGAAGTGACGCAGTGATGTGATTAGTAGCCACACAGTCAGCAAAGTAAACTACATGTAAGAGTTACATGACACCATCTACTATTACAGCAAACACCAGAATAATATATAATATGATTAAGTAGTGTTTATCTGTATTGATATAGAAATATAATATAATATATAATGTAATAAAAGACACAGTACCATAATATAGTTTAATACAGTATGGGATATAAAATATAAGGTGAAATGTAGTAATATAGTAGTAGAGCAATATAGCATCGATTTGAAAATATATATATTATAAAATATGTTTTAGTGATTTTGAGGCATTTTGAAGGAAATGAAGGAGTCTGATTATGTTAATTGTGTTTGTTTGTGTGCCTGTCGTGTCACCAGTTTCCCTCTCAGACTATCTGCAGCCCTGAAGATGAGTGTTTGTGTGGAGGAAGAGGTGGAGGAAAGAGCAGAGTCTCCAGGATTAAGCTGCCAGTCGATGGGGCATCCTATGGAGTTCACTAATGAACCTGCACCTTCTTCAGAACCAAAGTAAGAACACTTTAATGTAAGTGTAATGTTACACTGAAATACCTGTCTTACATTCAGATGTATTTTTTAGAGGTCGTTTCCAGAGAGTGGAGTTGGTGGTGTCCCGAGGTAAGTCTACGACGAGTGACTGCTGCCATGAATCCCCTTCAGACTTCAGTAATGACTCTCAACCCTCATGTACAAAGTAAGATACTGTAATCACAAAACAGAACTATTAAGGTCTCAGTATGCTTCAAATTAACTTTGAACCATATAATCTCCTCTCACTATATGTGTGGCTTTTACTGGAAGCAATTGTGAAACTAATAAAAGTAGATAGTGATTCTAAATCAGAAAAAGATAAAGCATAAACAAGAGTTATAAAAGTGAATTAGTTCAGTAATAAGGAAACTGGATTCACAAAAGTAGAGAATAGCATAGTTTCAGATGCAGGAGTTTTCATCTGGACTACAAGACCAGAAACTATATCTCTGTGGCAAAACACCTCAAACCATGCATATTTATCTTACCATCTAGTATCTGTAAAATCTTGATATGTTGTTAAAAATGATTAATTAAAGTGTTTTAGTGAGAAAAAGTTGTTGCCTTCATTTCCACAGAGGGAGGAAGATGTGTGGTGGTGCTGAGGAAGAGCTGCTGACCTGCAGTGTCCAGAGTCTGGTCTCTACCAGCTGTGGACATCACATCACCTCATACTGTGACCAGTCTGGTTCATCAGGAGCCTGTCTGCACTGTGGAAAGCGATCCAGACCTGAACTGCAGACCCCCAGTCAGACCAGCACTGTAGGAAGTAAGACACATTTTATCATGCAGCATGCCTTTGTAAAGTTATTCTTAAAAGCTCCGTAGGGCCCTGGTGACATTAGAAATTGACAATGAGATGACAGTACCAAAATCTAGCTATCAAACTAACATCAGTAACTAGCAAGCTAGCTATAGCACACAAAATAATAATGGTTTCTGTATCATAACTGTGAACAAACAAAACCTCATATTTTTAATTATTTTGTTTATTCTATATGGAATAAAGGTCTGCAGGAGGTTTTAGATGAACATAAGATCAGTCTGAGGAGGAGATGTGAATGTGTGACTGAAGGAACTGATGAAACAGGAAGTGGAACCCTCTTCAACAGGATCTACACTGAGCTCTACATCACAGAGGGACAGAGTGAAGAGGTTAATACCCAACATGAGGTGAGGCAGCTTGAGACAGCTTCCAAGATGGAGACCCTCCATGACACTCCAATCAAGTGCCACGACATCTTTAAAGCCTTACCTGGCCAACAGAGACACATCAGAGTCGTTCTGACGAACGGCGTTGCTGGCGTTGGAAAAACCTTCTCAGTGCAGAAGTTCACTCTGGACTGGGCAGAGGGCTTGGAGAACCAAGATGTCAGTCTGCTGGTTCTGCTTTCGTTCAGGGAGCTGAACTTGATCAAAGATGAGCAGTACAGTCTTCTCATGCTGCTCCATGTTTTCCATCCAACATTACAGAAGGTCACAGCAGAGAAGCTCGCTGTCTGTAAACTTCTGTTCATCTTTGACGGCCTGGATGAAAGCAGACTTTCATTGGATTTCCACAACAATGAGGTTGTGTCTGACGTCACACAGAAGTCATCAGTCAACGTGCTGTTGACAAACCTCATCAAGGGGAATCTGCTTCCCTCGGCTCTCGTCTGGATAACTTCCCGACCTGCAGCAGCCAATCAGATCCCTCCTTCATGTGTTGGCAGGGTAACAGAAGTACGAGGCTTCACTGACACCCAGAAGGAGGAGTACTTCAGAAGGAGATCCAGTGATGAAGAGCTGTCCAGCAGAATCATCTCTCACATAAAGACATCCAGGACCCTCCACATCATGTGTCAAATCCCAGTCTTCTGCTGGATCACTGCTACAGTTCTGGATCACACGTTGACTACAGACCAGAGAGGAGAGCTGCCCAAGACCCTGACTGACATGTACTCACACTTTGTTCTGGTTCAGACAAAGAGGAAGAAGCAGAAGTATGATGAGGGACATGAGACGAGTCCACAGGAGCTGATGGAGGCTGACAGGGAAGTTCTTCTGAAGCTGGGGAGGCTGGCGTTTGAACATCTGGAGAAAGGAAACATCATGTTCTACCAAGAAGACCTAGAGCAGTGTGGTCTTGATGCCACAGAGGCCTTGGTGTACTCAGGAGTTTGTACAGAGATCTTCAAAAGAGAGTGTGTGATCTTCCAGAAAACAGTCTACTGCTTTGTTCATCTGAGCATTCAGGAGTTTCTGGCTGCAGTCTATATTTTTTATTGTCACACAAACAGGGATTATGAGACACTGGAGACATTTCTGGGGAAAGCCTGGGGTAGGTATCGTAGCTGTGAGCCATCTTTGGATATGTTACTGAGTAAAGCCATGAATGAATCCCTGAAGAGCAAAAATGGTCACCTGGACTTGTTTGTTCGTTTTCTTTATGGCCTTTCACTTGAGTCAAATCAGAGACTCTTACGAGGCCTTTTAGGTTGGACAGAGAACAGTCCAGAAAGCATCCATAAAGCAATCCACAATCTAAAGCAGAAGAGCACCTACGGCATCTCTCCCGACAGAAGCATCAACATCTTCCACTGTCTGATGGAGATAAATGACCACTCAGTACATCAGGAGATTCAAAAGTACCTGAAGTCAGACAACAGATCAGAGACGAAACTCTCTGAGGCGCACTGCTCAGCTCTGGCCTTCATGCTGAAGATATCAGGAGAGGTCTTTGATGTGCTGGACATGGATGCGTACAAGACATCAGAGGAGGGACAACTTAGACTAATCCCAGCTGTCAGGAACTGCAGAAAGGCTCGGTAAGTCCAGGGCCTGTGTTTAGCAAAAGTCTTATCCTAGGATTTGTACTGAAAGTTAAACAAGGACTAAAATATTTCTATCTAATAGTAGGACAGAGTAGGACTCTGTGAAACTTCTTACTCTCAAATGAGAGAAGTAGTTCTTGTTTGATATCTGAAGTCTCTTGGATGAGTGGGTTTGATATAACATTGTTACATTAATTCGCAGTTTCTCTGCTGCCTCACTCAAGGGTCAAGCTAATGTTACCGTATGGCAGTTGCATTTTACAAAGTCAGCTAACAGCCTTACCTTTATCCATGATTTTTCATTTTATGCTGTCGGATCCAAAACGCTTCCTCACATCATTAGTCAGATGGTTTGGTGTCATGATTATCTATTCAGCACAGCCTGCTAGTTTTTTTTTCACTTTGCGTAAGCTAAGAGAACAGCAATAGTCTAATTTACACAGGTCAACAGGACAGCAATGGGTCAGACTACATTTTAGGAATGCCCCCTGCTGGAGTACAATTGCACTTATACTGTACACTGAGTATTTGAAATAAAAAGTGAAAGCCCTAGTTTGAGATTTTAAAAATTTGGCTTTTTTTTTTTTTGCATCCAACTACCAAATCTCAAATGTGTCAGTCAGTTTGCAGCTGCATTTCCACAGAACACTTTTATAGTGTTTACCAATGTGCTATTCCATTTACGTTAGTTTCCATGAATAGGCACATAAAACCACCAGAATGGTCTGTTAAGAACCGTTATAGAACTTATACCAGTTATTTGCATTCTGTACAAATAGAAATTGGTACAGTGAGTCTCAGCTTTGGCTCAATAATCACTAACTTCCCATTAAATCTGCAGACTTTCTGGCTGTCGACTTTTAGAGACTCACTGTGAAGTCTTGGCCTCAGCTCTGAAGTCCAACCCATCCCATTTGAGAGAACTGGACCTGAGTAACAACACGCTGCAGGATTCAGGAGTGAAGCTGCTGTCTGCTGGGCTGGAGAGTCCACACTGTAGACTGGAGACTCTCAGGTCAGACAGCTTAATTTAATTCGTTCTGCATTTATTATGTGTAATGTTTATATAAATATATCTGTGAAGCTTCTCAGTCATGGATTCGATTCAGACCACTCAGTCCATATTCCATGCATCATTTTGTGTTATAACACTTGTTTTAGTGCAGAGGGCATTGCATAACAACATAAAAATGTTGCCCTATGTCTCACTAACTTTTAGAAGTCTTGTTAGCTACATGCTTTATTCTTTGTTCTTCATTCAGATTAAATGACTGCTGGCTGCCAGAGAGCTCCTGTTCTTCTCTGACCTCGGCTCTGAAATCCAACACCTCCCATCTGAGAGAGCTGGACCTAAGTAACAACAAACTGCATGATTCAGGAGTGAAGCTGTTGTATGCTGGACTGGATAGTCCACACTGTAGACTGGAGATTCTCAGGTCAGATGAAACTACTTTTTCTAATTCACTCTTAAGCTCTGTTTACAAGCTTTAATTAAATTCCAAAATTCCCCAAAATTCTAGGATTGGTCCTGATCTAGATGCAGGCCAACTTAACCAAATTTAATTAAAATTTGTTGACAGTTTGTTGACATACACTGCTAACTAACAAACAGACAAACTGCATGTAAAAAGTAATGGTTTGTACTCAGGAGTTTTATAATTACATGTTTTTTTTCTTACTTTAGTTTGAGGAACTGCAGCTTGTCAGAGGGCAGCTGTTCTTCTCTGGCCTCGGTTCTGAAGTCCAAAACCTCCCATCTGAGAGAGCTGGACCTGAGTTATAACAAGCTGCAGGATTCAGGAGTGAAGCTGTTGTCTGCTGGACTGGAGAGTCAACTCTGTAAACTGGAGACTCTCAGGTCTGAAACATTTTATTCAGTTCTTTGTTAAAGAAATATTCTGGGCCTTTAATTTGTAGTTTTGGACATCATTCTTATTAGTTATGATTTAGTTTTGATCACAATTTTATTTCTGAGATCAGGGGAGGCAGCAACATTGCTAGACAGTTGCCAGCGTTCATAAAAAAGTGAATATTGTTACATTATTTTTCAAAGAAATTAACTGTCAATGATTATGTCAGTTTGGTAAAGTTTGCATTCGTACTGCTACCACTTGGAGTGGTGAAAAGCTGGCTGTTTAAACTATTTATCCATTACATTTTAGCTAACTACTCAACAACTTCACTGCTTGCTTGCTAACTACTTTTCACAGACTCTTAATAGTAGTATGTGGTGACAACAGACTCAATTTAGCAAATGTTCTATAATTTGATTAATTTAAATATAGAATATTTTTTAAAATTCATCATTTGGATTGTCCAATAAATGGTAATGTTAAAAGTTAATTAATTCCTTTTATGATTTGTTAAACATGCAGTTTTATGAAGTTCTGTAATTAAAACCTCCAGAGCTGTGGTAAGATTATGAAACGGATATTTTAGTCAAGTCAAGTCAAGTCAAGTCAAGTCAAGTTTATTTATGAAGCACATTTAAAAACAACAGCAGTTGACCAAAGTGCTGTACAATCAAAGTAGAAAAAACCCATAAAACACAATAAAAACATAAGTACAAAAGAAAAGAAAATTTTAAAAAAGCCTCAGTTGGAAAAAGCTAGATTTGATCACTGAGTTGATCTGTTTGTCCAATTTAAAATCATTGTCCATTAGCACACCCACATTTTTTACAGTGGGTTTAACGTATGGTTCCTAAGACCTGAACCACTCCAGAGCAACACCTTTAATGCCGACACAATGCTCAAGGTGAGAGATGAGGATACTATGGTCTACTGTGTCGAATGCAGCTGTGAGATCTAAAAGCATAAGAATGGCAGAATCCCGAGTCAGTAGCTAATAAAAGATCATTAAAAACCTTTAAAAGTGCAGATTCAGTGCTATGAAGGGCTTTAAAACCAGACTGGAACACCTCAAGAATGCCATGTATGTCTAAAAAAGATTGCAATTGTATAAGTACAACTTTTTCCAAAACTTTTGAAAGAAACGGGAGTTTGGAAATTGGTCTGTAATTGGAGAAGACTGAGGTGTCCAGATTGGATTTTATGATCAGTGGTTGCACTACTGCATGTTTAAAAGTAGCTGGAACAACACCTGAGGCGAGACTGCTGTTAATTTAATAATTTTGTGGATGCTTGGTCCAACAGTTTCAAAAATGTCTTTAAAAAGTCGAGAGGGGGCAACATCTGTGGGGCAAGCTGAAGGTTTCATATGACCAATAATGTCCTTCAGAAGAGACAGAGACACAGGCTCAAACTGGTTAAAGACAGCTGAGCAAGTGACAGTGACGGACGGATCATAAGAAGGAGGTGCAATATGTTCTCTAATGTTCACAATCTTGTTAGCAAAAAAGTGGAGAAATTTTTCACAGGTTTCAAAGGAAACATCAAGACAAGCAGATTGGGGGGTATTGACAACGGCGTTAATGGTGCTAAAGAGAACATAAGGTTTGTGAGTTATTTAAAATAATATCAGAAAAATATTTCATTTTTTCAGTTTTGACACTTTTCTGATATCTGCACCAGCTGTCCTTTAAAATGTCAAGAGACACCTGCAACTTGTCCTTTTTCCACCTTCGTTCAGCTCTCCTGCATTCTCGTCTGACAGCACGAGTAGTGACATTCAACCATGGCTCAGATTTAGCTTTGTAAGGCATGATTTTAAATGGAGCAACAATATCCAGGATGTTTTGGCAGGTGGAATAAAATAGTGAGGTCAACTCCTCAGTGTTAAAACAAAGGGGAGATCGTGAGTGAGTCCCAACATTATTAAAAGCAGCGGAGAAATGTACAGCAGTGGAAGGGTTAATCATACGACGACAACGAGCGGGAGCACAAGGTTTAGCGATATGACAGGGAAGAGAGATCTCAAATAAGACAGGCATGTGTTCGGAGAAAACTGCATCACGTACTTCAATGTTAAAAATGGGTAAACCACATGATAAAACAAGATCTAGTGTGTGCCCATGCTCTTGTGTTTGACCTGTCACAGACTGAACAAGATTAAAAGAGTCAATAAGATTTAAAAAGTCTTTAACCAGCGGCTTAGTGGGACAGCAGACATGGAAATTAAAATCTCCGACGATTAAAACCCTGTCATATTTTGGCATAATTCCAGCCAAAAAATCAGAAAAGTCATTGATAAAGTGCTTGTTATATTTAGGTGGTCGGTATATCACGGCACACAGTACCAGCTGAAATCGATCCAACTCAAACATATTCAGTTCAAAGCTGGAGTAGAAATCTGACGACAGCTGCCTACAGTTAAAACTTTTCTTAAAAACAGTGGCTACTCCTCCTCCACGTCCAGTAGTCCTCGGGGAGTTAAAATATGTACAATCCAGAGGTAAAACTTCTGAAAATGAGCTTGACTCACAGACACTCAGCCAGGTTTCAGTCACACACAGGAAATCTAGTCCACGGGAAGTGAAGAAGTCATTCAGAATGAATGTCTTATTTGCTGGTGATCTAGCATTAACCAGGGCTATCCTGGTTGAAGCCAGGCCGTTTGCCGTCCGGGGTGCCCGACCCAGCGGCCGAAGGCTTCCGTGGTTTACCCCACCTCTGCGGAGACGAGGTGAGCGAAGGCGGGGGGTCTGGATCTCCTCAACCGGGCCGACAACAGGTACCAGCCAGGTGTATACAGGATTCAGAGAGCGGCAGCGAACAAAATGGCGATGATCCGATTCAAATTCAGCCATAAAACCACGGGGATTAGTCCCAGGAGAGAGCGCCAGAAAGGATTTCATTTTCACTAACAGACCGCTGCGTTTAACCCCGGCATCTGTGAGGCCTCCTCCGGGGTAGTGGAGCCATAGCGCGGCGGAGGTGAGCAGGTATTCCCGACAGGATCGGGGGAAGATAAGTTTTCTGTCCACCCAGGTCATACTTAACAAGTTTTTCGGCAGCAAGCCTTATTTTAAAGAGTGCTTGGCCATCATAAACCAGTAGAGAGTCAGCATCTTTTATGACAAATAACAGAAGTAACACAAGCATAAACAGAGCTGGCAGAGCTGGCAGACGGCAGGCCACACACACTGGCGCCATCATGTCCAAGACTGTCTCTTCTAACTACATGTTTTGTTCTGTGTTCAGACTCAGTTTCTGCAGCTTGTCAGAGAGCAGCTGTAGTTTTTTGGCCTCAGCTCTGAAGTCCAACCCCTCCCATCTGAGAGAGCTGATCCTGAGTGATAACAAGCTGCAGGATACAGGAGTGAAGCTGTTGTCTGCTGGACTAGAGAGTCCGCACTGTAGACTGGAAACTCTCAGGTCAGTAGATAACATACTTGTTCTGACGTGAATATAGTTTTTATTAAGCCAAAGGTGAGCCACTGAGCCAATCAGGTGATTATGTGTTTGCCTTGACCTTGTTGTTGTGCTCTTTCTTACAGGGTGAAATAAACCTTGACTGCAGCGGACAACTTTGAAAAATGTTAATATAGAGAAAAGCCCTAAATCATCAAATTATCATGTCATATCACTCATTTGTAAAATTGTCTCCTCCTTGTGTGCTTGTTAGTTGCAGGAAATGTATCTCATGATGTAAGAAATTATTGATGTATTTATCACTTTAATGTTGTAGCTATTAAAGCTGGAGCTAATTTTAATGACTTTATATACTCCTGGGTAGCTTAATCTGTAATACATCTAAATGTATTAGTTGATTTATATTGTTTCCCTGGAGTAGAAGTATAAAATACTCGAGTAAAGTACAAGTACCTCAGTATTGTACTTAAGTACAGTACAGGATGGCAGTAATGCAACACTAAGGATGCACGCTGCCATTAAACCTAAAGAAAAAAAATACTTGTCCTTTAATGTCCTTTAATTTACTGTTAGGAGAAACGTTAAGGCTTATTTGTTTGAGTGAGTCACTTCCTGTGTGGAGGAAGATTTCCTGCCTGAGAGAACAAAGTGTTTTCAAGTGAAATGTGAGCTCTGAGCCGGTCAGGAGAGGGCTGAACCTGTTTCCACTCGCCTCAGTGAAACTAACACCTCAGACATTCAAGCATTGCTGCAGCCTCGATGTGTCGGCTGGTTTACGGCACTGAGCGGAGGCTTCACATCATCATGTTTGTCTCCAGGTTTCTCTTCAGGTTTGGTTTCTGCTGCTCTCGACCTGCGAGACTCAGAGTCTACACAGTGAGCTTAACATATTTCAAACAGCTTTCAGACATCCGGCACTGATTCAGCTTATAAACTAAAAGTCTGGAGAGCTCTGAGTGAAAGGATTAACACGGGAGTGGCTTTTAGCCAGAGGTGCAACAAGTACTAGCAGTACTAACAGTGTAGAAGTAAAAGTCCTGCATTCAAAATCTTAAGTAAAAGTACAAGTATTAGCATCAAATAGACTACTTAAAGTACCGAAAGTAAAAGTACTTATGCAGAATGGCCCAGAATAATATATATTATTGGATTATAATTATTGATGCATTCATGTGTTTATGTTGCAGCTGTAAAGGTGGAGCTCATTTTAATGACTTTATATACTGCAGGTAGTTTAATCTGTAATAAAACATCATGATTTATTAGTTCATTTTTATTTTGTATTAATAAAATAAATCTGAAAAGTAACTAAAGCTGTTAAATAAATGCAGTGCCGTAAAAAGTACAATAATTCCCCCTGAGTTGTAGTGGAGTAGAAGTATAAACAAGTAGCATAAAATAGAAATACTCAAGTAAAGTAGTACCTCAAAATTGTACTTAAGTACAGTACTTGAGCAAATGTTTATTGAGTCTAAAATGATAATTTCCCTTCAAATGTTCGATTGTTACAGAACCTTAAAGTTCTGAAAATCTGTCAACATTTAACACGACTACTGCTGACTGTATACTATTACCGCTAATACTGTATTATGCAGCTTCTTCTGTTATTGCAAAGAATAACTGCCAATATTAGTACTGTACACTACAGCTACTAGCGTTATAGCTACTACTGAAACTACTACTACTACTACATCAGTTTACATCTGTTAGTACTTGTATTATTACTACTGTGAGTACTGAGACAGGAGCGTGTGTGTGTGTGTGTGTGTGTGTGTGAGCTGTTATAACATGCAGCTGTAAAACACATGTCAACCACTCAGTTTTCCTCTCTTTCTCAGCTCCACTGTTTCTGTAACCAACCACACCCACTTAATATAGGAGATGATTCATCTATTGAGTGTTTCCTCATCTGCCACCTCTATGGTTAAGGTCTGCTGAGGTTTAGGCATTGAAACTACTTAATTTAAAAGGTTGCTGGTTAAAAATCGTAGGGGGAAAATAAAGAATATAATCATTTCTTTTTCTCTCTCAGTCCAGTTCGGTCTGGTCTGCCTGTGTCGCTTCCAGTTACAGCAGTCAACCTCCATCCAAAGTTAAACTCTGTTTTCTTCTGCCTTTTAATTCACTTAAACAGCAACGCCTCCAAATGTTTAGCACAAACTATAAACTAGCCCAGAGTCTGCAGCCATGCCAGCAGCTGTGTGGATCAGACTCGGCCACAGAGAGACGCCTGAGATCTGACTTTTGTTTTGTGACGTTAAATGTAAATCTTTGCACATTTCTGTACGTATTGTTGCAGACTCATCCTGCACTGGGGAGCATATATACATTTCTACTGAGTATTTTGTTAGCTAACATAAATGTGCCAGCTGTAGAAACAGTTTTATTTTGCTTGCAATACATATAAAACTGCATTTTACTGACAGTTATAGACACAGATTAGCTTAATTTGCTAGCTATATAAACAGTATTTGTGTCAGCCATAGCAAAAGGAAAATATATTCTATTGGACACAAAGTGGTATTTTAACACCAACACAATCAGTAAAGAAATAACAGGCTATTTAAATGTGTGTAATTATTTGTTTCATTCACAGTAAAAGTGTACATGATCACACAGCTGTAGCCAAGGCGGGAAGAATACTTTAATCAACAAGTATTCAAGTATTGAAAGAGTACAAGTGTGTGTGTGTGTGTGTGTGTGTGTGTGTGTGTGTGTATTTGTCTTATCAGGAGTTGAACTTGGTGACTGCAGGCCACCCTGTGTGACCTCTGATCCACTCAAAGTAATGAGCAACCTGTCAGAGAGAAAAGGAATTAATATTAACGGTATGTTAGCACTAGTGTCATTATTTGTGTATATATACACATGTATCTTTCCTGTGTGTGTGCATATATATAGATACATACAGAATATGTATACATGTTGTTCTGTTCTGTATATACTGCGAAATTTACTTGTGAAAATATGTATTTTCCCTGTTTATATATGTGTATGTTTATTTTTATTTTTATATATACACATATTTCTCCTGTGTATGTATGTATTCTTTCTGTGCATATATGCATTTTCTCTATGTATATACATATATTTTACCTGTGTATAAACGCCGGGGAATCCTGGCTGACCACACTTCTCTCCCCAGCTGACGATGCCCCACAGGTAGGAAACACCCAGTTCATCCTTACAAACCAGAGGACCTCCACTGTCCCCCTGACAGGAGTCCACGCTGCCATGCAGATCACCTGCGCGCGCACACACACACACACACACATTAGCACCTGCACGATGTCTATAAAGCAGTTTGTGTGTGTATAGCACACCCACCTGCACACATCATGCCCAGTTTGAAGCGTTCTTTGTAGTAGTTGTGACAGTTGGCGATGAGGGACACGTTGGCCCACAGCAACACCTGCGCCGCTCTGCCATCTGTGGACAGAGCCATCATCAATATTTCACTGACTTGATCATTTTCAAACCGACTAATCTCGTTTTCCACCATTCAAGCTAACTGACAATCTGACCAATTAAGTCAAATGACTAATTAAATGCAGCATATAAAGTTTTGTACACAGGTTTCAGAGCACAAAATACATTTTGATCCACAAAATGAACATATATTCTCTTCACAGAATGTCACTTTTAGTGCAGTTGAAAGCATTTCATTTAATTGATTTTTGAATTTTTATGTAATTAATATAATTACTATATTGATTTGTAACACTGAACAGAACTCACTTTTGTGGCATGAAATGCAATTTCGCAATATCCATGACATGCAGGCAGGGCTCATTAATAAAATATGACAAAAATATTTGCAAATTAGGTTAATAATGGATAAAATCGCCACTTAAATTACCACTTGAAGTGTAAACACTGTAGTTTATTTTCTAACTTATTTTAAAGGAGTCTGGTGTAATAAGTTGCTCATTTTTATCTTTGCTCCTCGCCTCCTCATTTACACTCGTGTTGTTGTGGTTGGAAACATCAACTTTTGAGTGTGGTGACATTAAAGCTGGCCTGGTAGCAACCATACCTGCGGTCCGTCCCCACCCGGAGATGCTGCAGGTGTGGTTGGGTTGAAAGAGCTCGGTGGACCAGGGAACACAGACGGCGCTGACCGCCGGGTTGTCCTCAAAACATTTCTCCTTGAACGGAAGCTTCTCCAGCTCCACCAGAGCGATGTCGTTCTCATAGCTGCTGGCGTTGTACCTGCAGGACAATTATTTTACATTTTTGCCCATTCTGTTCCCACTCGATAAACGTTAATGTTTACACTCATGTAAAATGTTTGAGCTGAGTAGGGTTATTTAGATAGATAGATAGATAGATAGATAGATAGATAGATAGATAGATAGATAGATAGATAGATAGATAGATAGATAGATAGATAGATAGATAGATAGATACCTAGGGTGGATGAGAATGTCTTTAACAGGAACAATGTCAGTCGTGCCCTGAGCTCTAGTCTTCTTCCAGAGAGAAAACTTCACCTTGAATGCAGTGGGTTTGGGCCTGGTAAAGAGACATAGGTGGGAGACTATTATTACTGCTACTGCTACTGCAACAGGTAGGTACCACCACTACTATTACTATTAGTGTGCTGGCCTACAAAGACTCCTACAAAGAGCGTTGCTTTGTTGAGTTGTTTGTAGCCTTAATGTTGCTAGGCTAGCGAGTTTCTTCACCTCTGCTTATACCGTGTCATGAGTTAATCAGTCCTGAAAGTGTTTAGTTAGTCCAAGTTAATCTACAGGAGTTTCTGAAGGCTCCTGTTTTGCTGCCACGGAGGAAATTAATTCCTGACAAGTTAAAAGTTAAAAGAAAGCAGCATCTTTCCTGCAGAGTCGTCGCTGAATCATCTGTCAAGCAGCCAAGAATTACTGGTGTCAGGCAGTGTGACTGATAGACAAGCTACATTATGCTTTAATGGAAAAAGCATTATTTCATGTTTCACTTTTAGAAGAGAAAAGGCCTCAAGGATAAAGACCCTCTGTTAGTATCTCTGGGAAACTCTCCCAGCAGGACATCTTACAAAAGTCTTTTTACAAAAACAGCTGCTGGAAAGGAGAGGTCTTCTTATATGCAAGCCAATACGGTACAACCACTAATACTTCATAATACTACCGCCTTGTCATTTACTTCTACACTCATCCCACCTGACGCAGTGAGCGGCAGTGAGTACCCAGCATCCTCCGATATAAGCTCCTCCACAATCGATCTTCCTGTTCTCCTCCAGAGCAATCTGCCACTGGATCTGAGTCTGCAGACAGACAAACAAGGCAGCACAGGAACAGTGTTGGGAAATCACAGGAACATTATATAAGCCAGCGGTTTCCCAATGTTTTCTGTCTTTCTGGGGTCAGGTGTGTTTCTAACTGACCGGATTTGCTGGGACTCCTCCCACCACTCTCTTGACTCGGCTGGTCCTTCCTCGCTCCTCCACCTTCGCATTGTCCACTGTGGTAATATTGGGAATTCCACAGTATAACTTGGACTCCAGATGGACTCTGTTGGCCCTGGTTTCTAGACACACATGCACAGAGTTGTTGAAATTCATATCCAGCTCTGATGAGATTTGGTCTGGTGATTGGATGACTTGGTCTTAAGCCGTAACCTGACTAAGATGATCTGGTGACCTGAGGTTTGACTTGGACTTATACTTTAGTAACCTGACTTCAAGACTGCAAATACCAGTACACTACATGGCCAAAAGTATGTGGACACCTGAGCATTCCAGTCATATGTTGGGTGATAATGTCTGGTTTACATAATATTAAGCTGTAAAGTGTCACTGTTTATGTCACATACCGTTTCTGGGAGAGATGTACTCTGAAATAAAGAAAAAAACAAAACAAGATTTTTACCACAACCAACAACAGTTTCCTATGAAAGGTTCAACACAATGCTGTTTACACTTCAGTTACAGGCATACCTGTGTTTATGAGTCTGTGCACCACCGCTTTCTCTGTGGAAAATAGAAATATATTACAAATATTACCAACAATCAGACAGATGGTGCTAAACTGTCTGAATCGGCCAATAACGCCCAGCACTATGTTTAAAAACCAACAACATCAAAATCACTGCAGCATTGGGTGTGATCCTGAAGTTGGTCTGTTCAAACTTATTAGTCTCATTGGACTACACTGAGGTAACCACATGAAAATAACACTTTTGCTGCGGCCTGGCTGTTGGATTAACTTGGCTGTTATTGACAGGAGGTGGAGCCTAACATATCACCAAGACTGTTAGGCATTGGTTTAAACCTGAAGGGGAAATCACAAGGTTTTGCAAGGATGTTTCAGTGATTTCCAAAACTGAATGGAAGTAATTGATGTTTAGGTAAACTGATGTCTGTGTATCTCACTGTTCTCCACAGATGTGTGTTTCACAGATTCATCCTCGCCATCCAGACAGTCAATCTGTCCATCCTGGATTGCATCTTCATGCACACACACACCCGTCTTGCAACGAAAACTACCGTTCCTGCATTCTGACAAACACAATAATTCATATTGTGAAAGACGGGACATACAGGGTTATCAAATCCATTTGTGTGTGTGTGTGTGTGTGTGTGTGTGTGTGTGTGTGTTGTCTGTGTGTGTTTACTTTTGCAGCACATCTCGTCACTGCGGTCGCCACAGTCGTCAATTCCGTCACAAGTCTGGTTCAGAAACACGCACTTCGTGTTTGCACATGTAAAGCCACACTCTGAAACACGGACAAACTATTTCACAATACTTGAAAAGTATAGCAAAAAGTATAGTAAGTAGTACTTTATGAAGGCTCATTATGATTGATTCTAAACAGTCACAGACATTCAGGTAACCAGCTGAGCCTGGCTGATCACAGATGAGTGTCCATATATGCTGCCAGATTTAGCTAGGTTTTGTGACTGTGGATTTACAAGCACTCAGGCCAGCTCCTGGGATACCTGGTCTAATTCTGGCACCCCTGACACAAGTCTGGCGACCAAAATTTGAATTTAGGCCCCTGCTTGGGCAAGGCATTTTGGCTAACTGGGGAACTTCGCCTGGAATGGGGAATGGGGGTAGAATCAGTTCATACTAACCTTTTGGTGCTTGTGATGCCTCATAGCAGGTTACCGTAGCTACCTTGCTGTTGTCAATCCTGACCTTGTTGTAGATTACACACTCAGCTAGCGAAGTCTCATAACCTTGGCAGTGGACACTAACGCAGCTGTCTGGGTACTGCTTGTTACTGTGGGTTCTCAGGGAATCGTATGAAGTGAAACTAGCAGTCACTGCACCACTGTAAGCACACACACGTCACATTGTAGGTACAGTATACTGTACATCACTGACAAAATGTAGTGTAACAACTTTGGAGTTTGTGGAAGGCATATTTTTCATTTTGATGGAGCTACTATAGGCTAGCAGTTGATGTACTGTAAATGTATATTTATGGTCTACTTTTTGGCATATTTTTTATACATGCCATATTGTACACATTGTGCATGCATATTGTAAACATGCATTATACTGTATAAATACATGTCCTCTCACAGTGGCTTCTCATGCTCCTTGCAGATCACGTTAGCAGCCGCCATATTCCAAAGCGCCTGACACACCAGTAAGTCCTCCCCACCTTCAGGGCTCCGAGCATTAGGAATGAAGATCCTGACTACTCCTGTGTCTTGGTCTACTACACTGCTGTACTTTGGATGACTTTCTGTGGTGAGAAAGAGATAAAGGTAACATTAACTATAAGTACAAATATAACAGTGATACTAAAAATACTACAAGGTGCTGAATGTATCTGTGAGAGCGAACCTCCACAATTTACCCCAAAGTGGGACATAGTGGGTTTCTTGGTCCGACATGAGAGAGCCATAAGCTGAAAAACAGATTACCATTGTGTAAAATAAAATGAAACTTTGGTGCCTTAATGAGAAAACTTTCATGTCCAAAACCAATTACATTTACTAATGCACTCTCTCAAAAAGGTTGCACTATTGAAATCAGCCAGGTTTTGAAGTATCACTTAGAGTTTACTGATTCTGATTTCAATTCAGTCTTTTGATCTTTAAAAATGATTCTGATTCTTGACAAGAGATATAGATGGAAACTCAGTAGGTCCAACATTTTTCAGAAACTGATTAGCAACTTAAAAAACTACATATTTATAACAAATTCCTGATTTGTGTTTCTATAACCAGTTCCAATTCCAGACTCGCTGTTGATACCCAACCATATACATGAGTTACCTGGCAGTAGGAACGATAGTTTATTTTGTTCCTCCCACAAACTGGAGTCACGTCCTCAGTGGGACACAGATAGGGTGGTTTACAGGAGCATTGTTTTCCGATGCAACGCTCCCATGGAGCACAAAACACCAAGTCACATGATGCACGAGTAAGCCTGATAAATGTTGAAAGATAGATCATACAGAGTACAAACAGATTATCTCACATTATTTATACACATATTATTGCAGTGAGCTAAGAAAACAGAATGAACTCTGGTGGCAGTAAGCCTCAGACAGCTGGACTTCCTGTGTCAGAATCGTCTTTGGGTCTACAGATTAGGAGGGAAGTTCTCAGCATTTAACCTCGTTGTGGGATTTTCTCCTTCATTGTCAGACTGTAGTGAACAGAAACTCATTCATTTTTTGTTTAATTGTGCTGCACTGACCATTCAGTGCCAGTGTTTATATCAAACAAGGCAGCCTTAACATTCTTTACTCATACACCAATAGCAACAGTAAGTAATAAAGAATATAAGAATGCAAAAAAGGAAATCTTAATATAACAGACCATAGAAACTAACAAAGAAAATTAGCCAATTAAAGAAAGAAGCCAGCCAATCAAAATCCACTTACTTCTTATCAAGACACTTGGGTGGACCCAGAAACTCATCTGTCTCAGGTGCTTTAGGGGTTGTGGAGGCGGGGGTGCTGACCAGAGGGGTGGGGGGTCGAGTTGGTAACAGTTTCAGCGGGTCTATGTGTGATTGATCCTCATCACCTGATGAATCATTTAGCTGTAGTAATTAAAATGCAATACAGTTACAAATCAGTAGAACAGGACATGGTTATGCACATCATCTACAGCTCTGGCTGTGTCCTGTTAAAGTTTTATGCAGATGATACACAGCTTTATATCTCTGTAAAAGTACAAGTACTTTGCTTTGACACATTTAGTTATCAGTTTTATTGGCTGTGTCATGTAAGTTTGAATTGGTTACCCTATGCATAACTGTGGACAATATCTAAAAACAAGTCTTTCCTGTCACCCCACGATCTGGAGAAATATATCCATGCTTTGATTTCTAGTTGTCTAGACTGTAATTTCCTGTATGTTGGTATTAGTCAGTCTTCCTTGCTGCTCAACTTCTCACTGCCACCAAAAACAGATATGACGTTACTCCTGTGCTAGCTTCTCTTCATTGGCTTTCAGTGCAGTTTAGAAATTATTTATTTTATTTTACCCTTTTTTTGGGTTGGCCCTTTGTACATATCTGACCTTTCAAACCCTCAAATCTCATCTAAGGTCCTCTGACCTAAAACTGTTGGTTGTTCCAGGATCTATACTGAACCAGAGGGGGATCGTGCCTTTGCCGTCATGGCTCAGGGAATGTGGATCGGCCTTACGCTTATTGCTAGAGGCGCACAACTGAAACCTTTGAGTGGGTATTCAGACTGAACACAGCCCTGGGTTAAAGCATCACAAGGGGCTTTGTTGGTGGGGGCGTGTTGCTTCAGGTACCAGTGAGACAATGAAACATGATACAGGAAGCTGAGTTTGAGCAACAGCTCCATGAGTTTGAAGGCTTATGAGACACCCAAACACACCAAATGCAACAATTGCAAGGTAAACGGTAGAATTTGTCATTATTATGCCATTCACTGTACATTAGTAATCTACCAGAAATGTGAAATTGCATGTACATGACTGGCCACTGCAGTGCCCTGCCTGATGACGTCACATTGCGTTGTGGCAGAAGTTGAGCCAGATTCAACTTTTTTGCCTCTGCATTGGCACCCCTGTTGCGTTGACTGAGTGATCCCATTGAAATAAATGAGGGAGCTGTGTTTTTTTCATGCTGGGTCTAAAGTAGGTCTGAATGTGGTCTAAGTCCCGCCTCAAAGGCCATTTCTATTCCTTAACATAACTCTCTTGAAAATTGTTGTGACTTCACTTGACTATACTGTAATCTACCATACTGCAGTAATTATTATAGGTACTACTGATACTAATACATGTAATGTGCTAGACAGCACTCTGTTACACTAACTATACTACACCAAGGAACACTAAAAGTATACTGTATTTACTAGCCAAACTCAACTGCAATACAACACTATTCTACATAGTATCTTTGTCTGCACTAAGCAACATCAAACAGAAATACATGGTGGGAAATCCTACTTAATACAAGTAATAAAAGCACATACAAATCCCACAAATACAGACAAAAGAAAGGGAGGGAATGTTTTTGAACAATTAAAAATGCAGATAAAAGACAGCATGAGTTAACTCACCGTTTCAGAGTGAATGAGGAGAAGAAACAGCAAGAAAAGAGAAACTCCGGCTGATCTCATCCTGACGAATAACAAGCAGCCTGGTTTCCTCCACAGTCCAGTTTCTCACAAAATGTTGTTACTGATGCACAAAAGACAGAAATGACTAAGACTAGATAATAAAATATCCTTCACAGTGAAGAAACAACTGCAGAGACTGACAGACAGTTATTCTCTCTGTAAGGGAGCAATGTGACTGATATCTCTTCTGTCCACTGATGATGCCATCAATCAATCATTAGCTTGTCTTGTCAATATGGACACACACACAAACAAACATGTGAACACAGTCTGGACTTCAGATTGATTCAGCCGATTGATCATGTACTGTAATGAAGAGTCGGGGGAGGGGTTGTTTAGGTGCATGTGGGGCAACCCAGATTCCAGTAACCACATGAATACAAATGTGTGGGCAGCAAGCTGGCTCAGTACTGAAGGTCGTGGTTTGAACCTGTCCTGGCTGGCTGTGTTTGTTTCCTTCTATAGGCCAGAAAACTGCAGGTCAGATGAATTGGAGACTCAAATTTGACAAACAAAAACTCCTGCAAAGTTTCCTGCAAGTGTGATTGTGAGCACTGCCTTTTTTCCACAGAAGACATTTTGACAGTAAGAGAAAGCACAGGTGTAAATAATAAAATTAATCATCATCCATTTAGCTGCTTCAGTTTCAGGGTCCTGGTATTGCTGGCTCACTTTCACAGTGTCATGGTTTACAGGGACACTTCAATATGGAGCCATCATCAATGTTATTAGAAACACCTGTGCTTTTTCAACTATGACAAGTCAAAATGTCTCCTGGAAAATGGCCTGGGACAGGCGACCCTGAACTGGATAAATGGATAAATCTATGGAAGTACAAATAAGTTAATGTTCAACAGAGCATTTCAAAATCACTGTGTACTTACCTGTGAGACAGTCAGACTTTGAGGCTTCAGCTCTGTTCATCCAGGCAACTTAAATGATAAGTCTGTAGTTTATTTGGACTCTATCCCACATACACCATCCTGCTGCCCCAAATACTTACTAGAGCACCAAAAAAATAGTCCCCAACAAATGCAAAATGCGTAAATTGTCATGTTTTTAGCATCAGCATATTTTTATCCTGAAACGTTCGGGCTCCTTAGTTTAGCTGCTATTGTTGTATCTTGCTATCTAGGAAGCTAAAATGCTTTGAGTTAATAAATAAGCTAGCCTAGCTTTGATGGAGCAAGGCTGTTTCCCACTGCTTCTGGTCTTGTGCTAAGCTAGGCTAAACAGATCTTGTACCCATGTACTGGATGCACAGAGATAAAAATTTAGACTGATATCTGACTTTTATGTACTTGGAAAACAAGTAGAGGTAGAAGACAAATTTCAGGCGTCTTGAGTTCTGGAAGTAAAAGATTGGTTAATTTTCTCATTGACGATGTTGATTGACGATGAGCCACTGATCTGTTGCTTATCATATACAGGTTGAATTGTTCCCAAAGATTCGAACAACCAAAATCAACATGAACCACAGGTAGCTAACTATGAAAGAAAGTTGAAATTCTCCCACCCTGGCAGACAGAAAACCAGACAGAAAATATATATATATAAACTAGAGTTTAAGCTCAGATGAATTTATTGGTTCTCAGTTTGTAACAGACACAGATCACTAGAGAGACGTCATGCTGATAGATCAGCTGATTAACTTCAGACTCAGAATTACATGTCAGTAATAACATGTCAACAATATAGTGTTAATAAATCAAAACCAAACTAAACCAGAAACCATTATTAATCAAATATGATATAAGCTTTCATTGAGGTTGACTTTGCTTTTGACAGGATCAAAAATCTCAAGACACATTTAGACTTTAGACCCGTTTCTGCTTGAATCCAGCCCCCCCCCCCCCAAAAGAAATAGTGGTATTTTTGTTAGCATTAGCTGCTACAAGCCAGTTCTGGAAATAAATGAAGACTGAATTCTGACAGACATTTAATCACACTGTTAACCAACAACAGAGTTCCCAAAAAAATCAAATCAGAACATTGTGGGACACATTCTTGATTCATTGATGAGTCAGAGTCATACGTATCTTTGTGGCTGATCGAGTCATGTGCAAGCATCATTATATATCATTACATGAGTGTACAGCTTCAAAGCAGCCCAAGCTAGCTGGAGGTAAGATGGAATATGCAAAACTTTAAATGCCACAAACGCACCGGAAGCATTTGTGGTGCACACGTTTTCAAATCTTCTTGATGTGTCCAGTCTAAACTAGAAGATTATCCAAAAAGTTGAGACAAATATACACATCAAGATTGCGTCCTGTGCGTTTTTGTCAGAAATATACATCAATAAAAAGTATGGAGGGAGGAAGGAGCTAATGTGTCCTTGAGTGTATAAAGGCAACTAGCAAAATAATTATGGTTTTTAAAATGTATTGCAAACATTTCACACATAAACTAATTTGGACAATACATTTTGTCATGTATTGCAGCTATAATATATTAACTAATACATAATGCACGCAACAACAAACCTTTTTGCCCACCAACATCAGTGATTCCTCAAATCTATGAGGCTATTTTCCTAGCCAGCTCGATGTTTGCAGTCTCAGCAAACATTAAATGAACACAAACTATGGAAAGACATTATATATTGTCATTTTACGGTTAGCAGTAATAGTCTAACCGTTTTCTTGTGTTTATCAAAAAAGTTAGCTAACTAGTATTCATTAAGCAGCTAGCTGAAAGTTCAGTTTAACAGAACAGTTGGGTTTAGGGTGACTAAAAGTTAACCTTGGTGTCTAAAACTGTTTGGTTCAGGTTTGCTAATGGTTCTACTTGTCTCAGGTTAGCTAACATTTCAGTTTCATGTATATTATTGTTTCATTCATAATAATGTTGCACTCTTCTGTTTAGCGACTAAAACAAACTGATTCGGGTTAGCTAACATTTCAGTTTAGTGGCTAAAATAGTTTAGCTCAGGATAGGTCAAGATTCTGTGTAGCTACTAAAATAAATTGGTGCGGGGAAGGCAATCAGGACAACCAAAACAGCATTTTTCAGTTAAGCTAATGGTTTTGTTTAGCATCCAAAATAGTTTGGTTTGGGCTTTTTTTTTTTTAGGTTAGCTAACATTTTGGTTTAGCAGCTACAACAGTGTGGATTCAGGTTAACTTAGATTAGCTAAGATTTCGGTCTCTTAAACAGTTTGAGTTCAAGTTAGCTGTCCTTTTTTTCTATCCATGTTTCCCCCTCTGAATCATTTCCTGTTTTTCTCTCACTTTTCAAACACTGCTGCCATTTCACAAAATGTTCTGAGACATAACTGGCAGATATATAAAATCTAGCAGTATTTGTTTGGTGGTCATTTCCCATTTCGACTGTTCAGATTATATACACTTTTAACTGAAATGCTGTCTTTTTAAAGCCATAATCCGGACAATGACTTTTACCTCCTAAACAATGTTTCTCTGGTAACATAACTTTTATCCTTGTTTCATCTTCTGTGTGCAGAGGCGGAAATGTCACTAACTTGACATTTGATTGAGCTTAACAACTTCCTGTTGAATCAGTGGGGAAAAAGTAATATTACGTTTTTTTTTAAAATTTGTCTTTGCTATTTGGAAAGCCAGAGATACAAAACAGGAATAGTTATAGAGAGAAAAACATTTCTTAGGGGAAAAAGGTGCAGCACTTCTCTTTTACTTTGTTGTGATCTATCGTGACAAAACTATAACTGCCAATCCCGGATCATTGCTTTAAAAATATGTAAATTGCACTACTTGAACAACAAGACAACTAACCACAAGTTATACTTCTTTTGTTCTCATTATAAATCTAAAACATTTAATATAAACACAAGGCAGAAGAAATAAAAAATAAAGGCTCAAGACTGACCCACAAAGAGGCACATAAACGTAGAAACTGTGGTAATAAAAGAAAAACGCCATATCACTCAAAATGAACAATTATTCTTCTATTTATTGCACCACGTGGGTCACCATCTGTAACCGTAAAGCCTGTAATATTGGGTCATATCGCTTACTGCCATAAAGCGCGTATAGTCACGTTTCATATTAGAGAAAAAAAAGATATAATGAAGAATAACATGCAATGCAAATCCTATAGAAAACCCTATTAATAATTACAGTTTAACACAGAGACACACAGAGGCACTGACATGGACAACTGAATGAAACACATTAACCAAAGCCTTCTATGAAGAAAGGTTGTGACAATGAAAGGTTACAAACCATAATTATTTTTTACAGTGACATCGATAAAAACTTTAATGTGGATAATGTGTCACCTCCGGCTGAAAGACAAATCCCAGAAGGTCAACAACACTTTCAGACTGTCGATCAGCTGGATTAAAACATATTACATCCACTGCACAACAACAAAGATTTAAATGCCTGATTTGTATGATGTGAACAAAAAAATGTAAAAGCTTTACTGTCAGTTTTATTTGTCTTGTTATATTCCTTTATTTCATATTTTCATACACAATAACATGTTTATATTTTTATTGTGTTGTGCAAAATGAGCAAGTATTTCCAGCTAGCATCTTTGTTTGTTTAGGGAAACCTTTCTTATCGTGCAGTGACCAGAATATGTTTTATTCAGATGGACAGAAGAGTCTTTGAGGATCCTGGAAATACCTTGAAAACTGCTGTAAGATCTTCTGGGTTTTTGAAAGATCAGCAGAGTTCTTGTTAGCTCTGTGACTCGAAAGTAATAATAATACATGAGAGGCACAAACTGCGGCTAGTATTCTGCACACGTCAGCATACACTATCTTGAGTGATAATGCTAACATTTTAAAATATTCTATGCTAGTAGGGACTGTATATTAGCATATTATGATAGCAGGCAACGTGCTAACAAGCTAGGGGTTTGCGATGCTAAAACACCACACTTTGTTAAATCAATCATGTAATAGCTGATTGATTGACTGAACATTTGGTGCATTATCTCTAATATTCACTGAGTTAAATACCTTGTTTAACTAGCAACATTAGCCAAAAACTCTGCTGGCAGTTTCCGAGCATTAGCAGTTGATCGAACATCGTACTGTAGCACAGGGCACTGCTGGGACTTCACTATATTTATTGCCACAACTCTTTCAAATAGAGGACTCTGGTCTTTTAGGTAAAACTATTATTGACTTTACCAACAAGCTCCTGAATATTTAATGCACGTGGCGAATTAAGTTGTTCGGAAGTAAAGTTTCAGATCACACAAACACATTACACCCAAACTCTTAACAGACACAAAGCACACACAAAAAAACAAAAGACACGTAACAGCAAGACACGTATAATTTGGTCTTTAGGTTGATACATTCATTATAGGGACAAGGCGAATTGTTACCACTGTCGCATTTATTCAAGAAGGACACACCTTTAAAAGAGTGTCCGACACCCCGATGTTTAAAATGGAAGCAAAGATTAAGTTGAGACTCTGCTGCTGTTTTTTGTTGTTGTTTGGGACTGAATGACAGAACTCCTCAACTTAATACTGCTTTTATTGTTGATGCATTTTAATACTAAGTGTGACTTTGTGTTTTGTTTTTGTCCAACCTCATTCGAGAAAAATGTAGTTTTTGTAGATGAAAGCATTTTCATCCATCCGTGTCCCAAACTCACCTAATATAAAACAAGTGTACCTTTTTACTTTGACACAGTAAATATTCTTTGTGTTAATATAGCATATACATTATAGTAAATAGTATCAAACTACTTGAAGCCAAATGAGAACAGGTCATGAAAAATATGACGTTCTCTTGTCCTTTGTTTTTATTTGCGGTGGTGTTTGGAGACTGTGCTTCTTTTAGTTTATCAGTACATAAACAGATACTGACTAACAGATACTGGACCTGACAGCATTTAAAATGGCTTCATTTTACAGTGAAATCTATTCAGTCAGTGGATTCGCCGGGTGAAGAAAATCCGCACTAATTTCAACTTTGATAAACTTTGACATGCAAATTTGCGCCATTGACTTATAATAGCAAGTTGTCATGACAGTAGGGTTAGCATTTAGCTTGACACTTACAGTAGTCCCCCAACTAGAAACGTAGTGTGACCAGAGTACTCCACCTGTTTAGCATTGCACTCTTGTAACATTGTGACTCATGATGGACCGTTTTGGACTGTCAGCACAGCAGAACCAGAGATATCGTCTTTTTTATTCCACACATTCCTCTTTCTTGTCAAAACCTGCTGCCTACATTGCCCACAATGCAACTGGACCACAAACAGTTGGGTGGGATATTGGGGTGTGTTATGCTAGTAGCTAATGTAGCCTGGAGTCTCTAGCCTGCAGCAGAGATGAGCAGTGAGCTGCAGAGGTCTGGACAGATTTTTGTCATTTTCACTAACATTAACTTGTAGTCTTCAGCCCCAAGCGATGCAGACTCAAGTGACATCACTTGAGGAAGTTTATCAGGCTTCACACAGCTCCCTCTGGCTTTATACTACTCCCCAACACCTGGAAACACACTGATGTGGAAAAATCTGTGTGTTCAACTTTTTAAAAGACAGAGTCGGGTGACAATTCTCTGTGGGTTCTTTCCCATTACGCACAGTCTTTGTATCTCCGTTGTGTACATAAATATTGATTAGTCCAGCTTTTAATTGCACATTTTAAAAGCAGCTGGCAAAACCTTCTCTCTCTCTTAACTCTCTTGAAACTCGACAGTCCCTGAAAGAGATCATTACTGCCTCTAAAGCTGCTCCGCCTCTGAGAAATAAAAGAAGTGAAACTACAGTCTGTTAAACATAGACACACACTGACCGACAGAATGACTGCAAAGTCGATTGACTAACAGCACAAGTTCTTTTATATTGCTGCTAAATGTGTGCGTTTACAGCCGTTTGTGTGTGTTTGTCTTTTTCAATGTGCATATTGCCCAGTGTGCAATGTTGGAATGAGTGTTTTATGTTGTGTGTGTGTGTGTGTGTGTGTGTGTGTTTATAAGCCACAGTTGGTGAGAAGGCTGTGATTGCGTGTGCACAGACACGTTTGTGTGCTATGTGCACATGTGGCTTGATGCATTATTAGGAAATCAAAAAAGGCAAAGTAAATAAACTATAAAGCAAATATACTGTGTGTTCCAACACACACCTCTCCCTGCGGTTAGCGTGAATGCAGTTTTATCAGTTCATGTTTCAACATCGTTCAACCTGAAATCAGTCAGTATTTATGATTCCATCCTAAAAATATACATCATTTTTATGAGCAGTCTTGCAATGAGTCGTAACTTTGATACAAAATTATAATGTACTTAGTTTAAGGCCATGATTTGTTTCGTAGTAATACAGGCCCGTTCAGACAGAGAACTGCAAGAAGTGACGACTACAATCAAATATTTGTTGGGAAAACTGATTGGTTTCTCCTTTGTGGTTCGACAGGTGATCCGCGCTGCATCTTCTCAAAAGTTTAAACCTTTTCTTTGGGCTTTTATATCAAAAAGTGCAGCAGTGTTGCAGCACTACCCCACTCCCCCTGAACGCCAGAAGTCACCATTTAAATTCAAAATTGTCTCCTGTGCAAAGCGTCTCTGAGTGAACGAGCCCTTAGCCACCTTTAACTAATGGCATGTTGATAAAATTGACATTTGGCGTTGAATCATTGCTCAGCATCTACAGATAAAATCTCAGTTTTAGCTGGCAGACAGTAACAGGAAGCTCAAGTCTGTTTGAGAAGAGGTGCAAGTAAATAAATAATCTTAACCATCCACACAACTGAAAAAATAAATAAGGAAAAATAAAATAAAGTAAAAGAGAGTCCTGGTGGACATGTGATCTCAAACCTCCGACACACCTAAGCTTCTTTGTAAAGGGGCGGTTCGTTCACATCAGCTGAACTGTGAGGGAAATCCCTGGGTTCATGTTTCATACACTGTTTTTTCCAGCTGCACTTTGACTTGTTTTTGCAGTATTATGGGGTGCCAACAGGTGATCCTTTGAGGCTGTTGAGGGCTGCATGGATCCTGAAGTGCAGTCTGGACTCCATGGAGTAGTCCTTGTAGTTCATCCTGATGAAGAACACAATAAATCTTTCATTAGACATTTTGTAATTGCTACACTTCTTTCTGAGGTAGGTTTCTTTAGGTAGGTGCTCACCTGCACTCAGTAGAGGTTTAAATAGCCCTTTCAAGTGAAAACATTCTGGTATGAGTGCCTTTGTCTGTTTCATACTATCAAAACATAGCTGTCATTCTTTTTAGTGTAGCTGTGGGCCTCAAAAAGGAGCACCCGAGGCTGTTTGGAGTCTTGCTTGTAATTTTCCCTTTGGTGAAATACCAAAGATACAGGTATTTCACAACAGAAACAAGTTGGACGGGTATCGGACTTGTTGAAGAGGTGTTTCAGTATGTGAAGGTGCAGTACATAGAGCTCAATAAAGGTATTCTGAGATGTGTAAAGGTGTAAAAAGGTATGAAGAGGTGAATATGGGCATATAAAAAGGTACACAAGGGTATAAATCAGTACAAAAAAGTATATTCACATGTATACAAGCATGTGTACAAAGGTCTTAGAGGTAAATAAACAAAAATGAAATATGTATAGATGTATATAATATGACATTATCAGTGTATACAATTATACTGTAATGTAAGGGTTTATAGTGGTATATCAAGGTATATGTGTTTAGAGGTATATAAAAGTATGAAAGTATAAAGAGGTGTATAAGCTTTATGAAAATATATAAAGACGTATAAAGGTAAATGAAGGTATAAAAAATGTATATTAAGGTATATAAAGGCATCTAACGGTATATGTTAGTATAAGTATACAGAGGCATAGAAAAGTATATAAAAAGATAAAGAGGTATATTAAGGTACGTGAAGGTATACATAGATGTATAAAGGTATATGAAAGTATACAGTGGTGTACACAAGTATTCAAAGGTATATATGAAGTTGTATATGAAAGCATATAGAAGTATATAAAGTATAGGAAAGTGTATAGGGGTGTATAAAGGTACATAAAGTTATATAGAGATGTATAAAGGTAATTTAAGGTATACAAAGGTATAAAAAGGTTTATGAAAGTATATATGAAAGTATGTAGAGGTGTATAAAGATATAGTTATAAAGAGGTATATTAGGTATATTATGAGGTACAATTTATATATATATATATATATATATATATATATTATATATATATATAAAAAGAACTTACTTGGCATTTTCGATGTATGTGGTGGCCTTGGTGAAGTCTCCCTGTTGTTTATACAGCAGACCCAACTCATAGAGAGTGAAGGGAATCAAGTAGTGATCGTATCTGATGCGACTCTCACTGAAAGTACACCCAAACACACAGAGAGGAAAGTTTATCTTATCTCTCCCACACTTTCAGAAGGTAAACAGCGACGCTTAGTGCCTGAACCTGTCTGTCTGCATGTCTGACCTTGTGTGTGTGTGCGTGTGTTACCTGGACAGCACCTGCGTGAAGCAGAGCTCGGCCTGCAACAACCTGCCCAGGTGTTTCAGACAGAGTCCCTTCAACATCTGGACCAGGCAGCTGTCATCTGGATGAAACTCTGACGGGTCTGAATGAGACACATAACTTATGTCATTTGGTTGTATCTTAGCAACAGCACGGTGTAAGACAAGGTTTATCTCTACTGTGTGTTGAAGAGATATTTAAGTGTTAGACATGAGTTTTCAAACCATGCTGCTATGGATTGTAAGTAAGACAGCTGGGTAGAAACTGACGAAACAAACAGCATCGTCTTCATACACCTGAAAACCTGCTCCATGACACGATTCTGGAAAGTTATTTATATAAACAGTATAAACTGAAGAGAAGTGGGCCAACGACAGAACCCTGTTTTACTCTCTAAGAATAGTATTATTAGTAAAAAGTGTTAGCATTAGTGCTAGTAGCATCGGTGTTATTTTGAACTTACTAGGGTCATTGCGAAGTTGCTCCTCGGCCGTCTCTATGGTAACCAGCAGGGCCTCGGTACTGTCGGCTCTCTTCCCGACAATGGTGAAACCGTTCCAAACATACATCATCTCCTACAGAGACAGAAATATCATCCATTCTTACATTAAATTACTGCTTCAAAAGCTGATCATTTAAAAGGTGTATCTAAATTTCCACATCCTGGAACAACAAACATTGTGGATATGGCAGAAATGTATGCAAGCATACCAGTGCGGGGACGACCAGGGGGATGAGGTTAGCAGCTTTGTAGCGTCTGGACTTCCTCACTGCAAACTTCTCTGTCGGGATCGACTTCCCTGCCAGGCGCTGTTTCAGCCCCTCCACCTGCCTGCACACACAAATACACGTTGGTACTCCTTTACTTATTGCCCTTACTGACATGATACATCAACCCAAACCTTAAACTAAACCTCACTCTTATCTTATCCTTCAACAGCCCTTTGAAGAACGACGAATCGGAAAAACTGTCCCCACTTTCCAAAAATCATGCCCTCAGTGTATTCCCATATACTCTCACGAATTTCTTGGTGTATTCCTATATTTTCCTAAGTGAATCTTAATGTTTTAATTTTAAATGTGGAGACAAACCGACCTAAAGAGCTCTGTGATGTCCTCCCCCGTCTTCTTCACTTCCTCCTCTGACATCATACTGAGGATGGCCGCCTTCTGGTACACATAGATGGCCTGGAGACGGTAAAAAGCAAAAGATGGGATTTAACTTGCGTGATCCTCAACTAAACTCATTCTTCTCAGGCAGCTTACAGTCACAGGATGTATAGATTAGCTGACACTCCTCCCGTATTGTATTTTGAATGCATTCATGCAGAAGCATCTCTTAAAGATCAAAGCATACTGGGAAAACGTGTTTGTAATGACCTATGACTAAAATTAAAAATAAAAAAAAACAGGAAATATAACCAAATAAATCAACAAAAAAATGTGTTCTTTCAACAAAGACCACAAGAAAGTCTCAATGAACCATTCCGCTTTTGAATGAATCCTCAAATCTTTTTCAAAACAAGCAAAAAATACATTATTAGTTTGGTGAGATTTTATCACAACTGCAAACACCTGGAGATACGATGTTGTAACCTGTCGGCAGAATGTTTCCTTGTTTACAAATTAAATTAAAAAGTGTGTATGTGTGTGTGTTTACCTTGGACCAGCGGCTCTCCTTGCACAGCAGGTCGGCATAGCGGTACGCCTGCTGCCACTCCTGCTGGTAGGAGTGAGTCCACATCAGCTCCCAGTAGCACAGGTGGTGGATCTGCTTCCACTCCTGCTGGCTGCTGATGCACTCCTCGTACCTCACCCGGGCCTGAAACACACAAAACATTTCACACATCAACGCGTTTGTAAGGTCAAAACAGAGGAAAACTCAGGTGAAGGGAGGAAAGAGAGCGAGAGAATTATTTAAACTTAACATTCATAACTAAAATTAAATTCCACATAATGTTAGATATATCAGAAATTCACTTCTTAGCTGCAGCTGTGTATGTGTTTGGTATTTTACTCCTATCTTTGTGAGGACCAATTAGTGTTTTAGACTATTGGAAAGTAGAAATTTTGAAACCTTTGGAAAGCAAGGACATTTTTTTAGAAAATACAACATTTTTGGAGAGTGAGGACATCTTTGGAAAATGAAGACATTTTTGGAAAATGAGGACATCTACACATAAGTAAAAACCTGTTTGAGGCTTCAGACTTGGTTTAATTGGTTATAGTTTAATTAGGTTTTGGCTGAGGCTATGTTCTGGGTGTAGGGAATATATTATGTCAATGAGGGTCCTCAAAGATAGAAGTAAAAAAGTGTGTGTGTGTTTCAGACCTTCTCGAAGTTTCCTCGCAGTGTGGCGATGCGAGCAGAGTAGAAGAGAATGATGGAGCCCTGAAAGAAAGACAAACAGAATGCAGTTTTTAGCTATAGTGATATATTAGTCAGTCACTGTAGAACTTTTTATGTTTAACTTTCAGTTTTCAGAGTTTCATTTTCTATATGAATCATGAGACTGAATCTTTCATATTTGGCTTACTTTGGGGTATTTGTGTTGGTACGGCTCCAGCAGAGCTTCAGCCTCCACCAGGTTCCCCTCTCCAGTTCCTGATCAAACACAACATCAGCACCATTATCTTCAGCCATAATGTAATTCACAAGAGGCCCATACTCAGCATGAAAACTACCTGAGGACCAGAGTTTTAATACTCCATACATTTTGGATCCAGTACCTACACCAAGAAGGCTCCGTTTGGAACGACATCCGACCTTTCAATCCCTCAACAGAATTCAAGATACAGCTCTGGAGGCAGACTACTATGGTGCAGTTAAAGTGTGCTATATCTGTGGAAAAGGGCAAAGGTGTATGTGTGTTTTCCTACCAAGTATCAGTGACACATATGTGTGGTAGAAGAGCAGAGTCAGAGCGCAGAGGATCGACCGCAGACTGTGACTGGAGGCTCCCTCTCTCAACTGAGACAAACCAAACCCCTGCAAAGAGACACAGACAGGATCATTATTAACTGTTAGACTGTCACACTTTACGAAACAAGAGACTTTCACAGCTGCCTTTCAAGTCTACAGAGTGAAATAGATAGTTTTTTGGGTGGAGTATCACTTTAAAGGGGCTGTACTGACCCTGTTTCCTGAGAATCCGATGAACTCCAACAACCTCAAAATCCTCTGAGGGAGGAGAGACAACATCTGAAAGAAAGAGACAGAAAATACTATGAAATCATAATGAAATAAACTATTAAATCATGACACTTTCAATCAATCAATGCATACTTTATACAGTATCTGTGTGAGTAAGTATATTTATATGTCCAAGTCTATTATTCGCCAATATGCTGATGACTTACTCCTAAAATAAAAAAAGAATCTGGAAGTCAGTTTAATCATCTTTGATGTGACTGAACATTTACTGCAGTTAAACCTGTCTGGGACTCCAGGCGGAACAAAACAAACCTCTTTGAAAAACCCACCAGGTTAAAGGACCCGATGCCGAGCTTGACCCCACCCTCAAACTGCTTGAACGCATCAGACTGGCCGGCCAGGTCCTGAGGGACATTCAGCACGTTCTGACAATCCCTATTGGACGACATGAAACATGATATCACGATCAGGAATCATGATGTTATTGATACTAAAATGTTGAATCTTTCATTTCCATCCAGACACAATGTCGGGGAGCAAAATAAGCTCCATGTAAACACTTGGATCTCTCACCATGTTCCTAACGTCACAGTGTTTTAATCATCAAAGCTTCCTCGTTATTGTTGTTTAACTAAATTACAGATATTTTACAGCCGCCGATGGTTTGAAACTGTCACTCACTTGTAGATTTGGTAGCTTGTTCGAATCTTGATGCCTCCTTTGATAAAACTGATCATGTTCTCATCCTGGAAGAGAGGCAGAGAGAGAGCGAGAGAGACAAAGAGGATTAAATTATATTTTATTAAATTAGCTAACAGCCTCATTAGTCTTAACGAGAGCAGCAACTCTCAACAAGTTCTTCAGTTCCACTTATTCTGGTATGTTATCTTGTTTTGTTGGGTGTGTTGTTATGTTATCATTTGTTTAATGCCAAATTATGTCCTTTTATGATAATTAATGATTCTTTGTTGGATATGCCACAGTGTAGAATATCCCAAAATCCCCATCTTATGAAAGTTGTAGGTATATTGAGCTAAATAGCATTAGCACTAGCATCACTGCTCAGAGGTGTGTGTTTGGGTAATTTTGCAAGAACATCAGCAACTTTCTTAGCTGCAAAAGCCTAAAATGAATATGATACAGTAATGCTTTGTTCCAAAGGGGGAATTATGATATTTAGGCTGACAGATGAGACAGACAGGCAGTTCTGACCTGTACAAACGTCAGCGTGGCTTTCTGCAGCAGACACTCAGCGTAGCAGATCTCTGCGTGCATCTCCTCTGCAAACACACAAACACAACACAGTGACTTCCTGCTGCAGCTTTTGATTTTATTTTGCATTTCCAAGCTGCACTTCCTGCAGACCTCAACTGTCAATCAAATGGAGTGGGCGGGACAATGTGTTTATGTACCTTCCTGCAGGTTGGACTGCTTGCTGATCAGACTGGACAGAGATCCGACCACCGAGTTCTTCTTCCTGAACCTGCAAAAACAGACTTTGTTATAAAGACACACACTCCTGTTCTACAGGCATGTAGCCTTTAAAGGAGAAATGCCACAAAAATACTCACAAAAAGACCCACAGTTTGGTCACTATGCAGTTATTATCTGCATTCTTACTGAAAACAGAAGTGGCAATTTTCCAGCAGCAGCTCTAGTTTGGAGGCAGATAAAAATGTGAAATTTGGCATTGGGACAAATATTAGTTGAATAGGTTTGTGATATGTAATAGATGTTGGGTTTTAACCGTAATTTTGACCAAATTGCCTTCTGTATTTGTGTTGCTGATGATACAAATTCTATGTGAACTGAACTCTAATTATGGGTTTCTGCCACAATATCTTTTATTTTTATACAATAAGCATTTTTTCAGTATGAGAGGATGACCAACACCTTTAGCTTTGCAACATTACAAGATTATGAACAGTTAAATTAAACTATTTCATAACATTTACAGCACCAGGAAGTCACAATAAAGTTGTCCTTTTCAGAAAAATATGTCTTTTTTGGTCAGTGTAAGTGAACAAGTCTACAGCCATGCTAGCAGCGCTAAATGCTAACATCAGCATGCTAACATGCTCACAATGACGATGCTAACATACTGATGTTTCGCGGGTATAATGTTTACCATGTTAGCATGCTAACATTAGCTAGTTAGCAGTAAACACAGAGTGCAGCTGAGGCTGATGGGAATGTCATTAGTTCTGCAGGTATTTGGTCATAAACCAAAGTGTTGGACACATCAACATGTTGACCTGATGGTGGCGCTAGATGAAAAGTCAGAGGATCACCAAAGTCAGTAGGATTCATCCTCTGGGAACCGAATTTCACGTAAATCCATCCCGTAGTTGTTGAGATATTTCCTTTTACAGCTCTTGGCACGATATTCTCTCTCTCACCTCTGACAGGTTTGTAATGCCTCCTTGATGGTTGCCATGGCAGCCTGGATGTCTCTGTGATCGAAGGTCATGGTCGCCTGCATCACCAGGATGCTGCTGTAACCCAACGCATGGTACATACTGTCCCTCCACCTACACACACACACACACACACACAGAGTATAGTGTATGATGTCTTAACTACACGTAATTATACTTTGTTGTAGGAATAACAGTTGCAGTACTAGTATCAGCACTAGCAGCAGAATCCAGAAGAAGCTGATAACAGTAAAAGTGACAGTACTGATCGTAGTACCAGTAGTTGAAGAAACCGTATAATGGGTACTAGTAGTACCTTTACCAGCAATATTAAAAGTACTAATAATATTAGTATCAGTAGCACTACTAGTAGTAATTACACCAGTAGTTAATACCAGTAGCAGTTTTAGTAGTAGTTTTAGCATCGGAGGTAATGGTACCAGTAGTAGTACCAGTGGTAGTAGTACCGGTGGAAGTGCTGTGGTAGTACTAGAAGTAATAATACCTGTAGTAGTAACACCAGTACAAGTAGCAGTAGAAGTCATAGTGATGTTAACGAGCTCTGTAGTACAAATTGTGTTGTTACAAATACACCAATACACTGCAGTATGTTTTACATAATACACACACACACACACACACACACACACACACACACACACACACACACACAGATAGAGAGAGAGAGACTTGTTGCCGTAGTTACCATGGTTTGAGGAGGTCCAGGGCTTCAGAGAACTTGTTGTTGAGGACCAGATTGAGAGCACACTGGGTCTCCTGGATAGCTGTCTGCAGGTCCATCTGACACGCCCTGCGCACACACACACACACACACACACACACACAGTGAAGATGAATCCACCAATTAGCACAGGAAGTGACTAAAAGCTAAAGAGTCATAAAGAAACAGGAAGCTCACAGGAAATGAGCTGAGATCCTCTTCACACACACACACACACATGCCTGATGTGTCTGAGTGTTATAGGAACTGAGTAAAGATGTGTGTGTGTGTGTGTGTTTGTGTGTTTGTACTCACGCCGGTATTCGGTCGTAGGCGTCTTCAAAGCAGTCCTGAAACACACAAACAGTCTGGTTACATTCATCCTCCAAATCACAAAAACATCAGCAGCAGCATCCCGAGTCGCTGAAGTCACGGTTCAGATCGACGGATTCGACAATTTATGTCCTGAATTTGTGGAGTTATTTCAGATGTTTTAGAGATATTAAAAGACTTTTCGGGGTAATTCTTGGGACTACCTATTGTTCCAACGGCCCCTTAGCCCAAAAAATGTCCCACTGGCCTGAAAGTCCATTTGTCCGACAGCCTATTAACCCGAAAACAAATGCACATAGCTCAGAAAACACACTCCCCTGCAGCTGTTAGTTCAGTGACTGCCGACATTTCAAGTGATTTTACTGTCGCAGACAAATTTCCAGTGTCGGAATAGAATCATGAGAGTTTTACATCAGTTACCATTCTGACTTAATGAAACATGGAAATCTCCCAACAAGGCACACATGTTAAAGAGGGTTAGGGTTAGGTTAGCCCTTTAATACTGCCAGTGCTCTTGTAAACACCACCTAGTCAGGCATCAGCGCTGCCTGAGGTCACTGTTTGTTCAGGGAGTTTCAGCTTCATGTGATAAGATTTTAAACCAACACACACACACACACACACACACACACACACAGTCTGTCTCTGGAGCCTCAGTAGCCGGCTAATAATAGCATCCCAGTGGCTTCTTACATAACAGCGTCCAGCTGCAGTCGCACACTCAGAGCTCTGCAGAGTGACTCTCTGCCTGCAGGCTGCAGCCATCGACCCACAACCAGGCTTCAACACTGTGACCCTGTTAAACTCAGCGTCCGCTCAACAATCTGCTTCTCACAAAAGAGGCGTAGCGTGTGATTAGTGATGTGCATGAGATCAAAATGTTTCAAACATGTCACAATGACCTGCTGTGATGAAGATGAAGGCTGCCATGTTCAGACCGTGACTAAAGCTATGGGGTTATTTTTTTGCCCTGAGCTTAGTCTAGCAGGCTCAGGATTTTCTTGTGAAATGCTGGATAATTTTCAGTGTTTTCTGCCTTTTTAAAAGTATTCAAATGAATCAAAGAAACAAGGAGGAATAAGTGCCTGACAGTCACAGTTCGAGCACGATTAGACCCTACATACCTGGAGTCACAAACACACAAAAGACAAAACCCGAGAGCAGCAACAGATGTTTTGATCTGTATCAGTTAACTGACTAGATGACAGAAAGGTAATCAATGACCACTTTGATAATCAAGTCATTATTTCAGTTATTTATCAGGTCAAACCAAATGAGCATTTTTTAAATATCACTTTGGTAACTTTTGCATTTGCATCTCGTTACTATTGATTAATTGAAAAAGTAAGACGCCAAGTGAGGCTGCACCAAATCAATCACTTTTAAAAAACCAACCCAATCATCAGCGTTTAATGTGTCATGTTAAGAGCATGTTGGAAAATCCTTCTTTATTTAGTTTAAAATCCCCATCAGTCCCAGCATCCCGCCCACTGTTTAAGTGAAACTTGCAAACGAACCGACTGGCCTATCTCCCTGTCAATCAACGTATCAACAGCCCTGGTCCTTATAAGCAAAATGAGCTATCATGTCTGGGTGTAACTCCTCCTTTTGAGTTATTACGGCGATCCAATCGACAGGTTACCGTCAAAGTTTGGTTGTATCCCGTTCCTGTTCTCTGCACAGAGTTCACTGAATCGTTATCCGTTTTATTTATTGATCATGAGGCTGTTGTGAGCTCAGAGCTGCTGTCAGTTTCACCAACAAAAAACCTCCCAGATCAGACGTCACAGTTTTGTTGGATTATTGTTCTGTAACGAATTCTCATATTCGACACCTTCACTTTTTTTCTAGGCAAACCTAAATTCTACATGTTGATATAATTGATCGTACATCTTGACAGCAACTATTCACATCATATTTAAATTCAGTTTCAAATAGTCCTGCTTATTCTGAAAAAGAATAGGTGCAATACATCCATATCTGAAGCTAATGAGAGACTTTGAGAGGCTGAAAAATGTAAGTAATAAAAACTTTTGGCCTGTGGCTGAAAGGGTTTTGAATGGTTTATATGGAGGTGACACAAGGAGGGAGGAGGAAAAAAAGCAACAAGTGAAGTGGGCGGGAGGGAAGATGGAGGACGGTTATAATCAGCAGAAGATTCTCACAAACATGTTCAAACAAATCTGTGTGTGTGTGAATCCGAACAGACGCTCGCCGCTCACACACTCTTCACACTTTCATCACTCTCTCTCTCTCCCATACAAACAGATGCTCTCTCCGACATCGCCTCACACTCTGTCACTGTTTTTGTCAGTTTGCAGCATTCACAGCGTCACACACAAACACCACGAGCTCCCGCCGTGTGTGTGTGTGTGTGTGTGTGTGTGTGTGTGTGTGTGTGTGTGTGTGTGTGTGTGTTTATAAATGAATGCTGTTTAACCAGCCAGTCCAGCACATTCATTAACTCACAACACAATACACTCTTAAAATTGACGTGACGGGTGACGTTTTGCAGCATGGAGTGTCGAGAAGACGCAGAGTTTCCCACAGTTATAGTTTTCAAGATGTTTTTAATAATGTGAGTATAATAAATAAAAAGCTAGCTAATACAAGTCTGGAGCCAGAGGTGGAAGAAGTATTCAGATCCTTCACTGAAGTAAAAGTACTAACACCACACTGAAAATACTCCACTACAAGTAAAAGTCCTGCAATCAAAATCTTCAGTATTGTTTTAACTGTTTGTCTTTTTTATCAGCAACTATTAAACACAGACACATGTTGACCTTTTAAATTAAAATAAAAAAATGTCTCAAAATCAATGTCCAAAACAACATTTATATTAATTTATCTGAATCTGATTCAGAGATTTATGTTGAATATAAATATATATATATATCTATATATATATATATATCTATATATATATATATATATATATATATATATATGCTCTTTCTCTGCTCTCTTATATATCTATATATATATATAACAAAAATGTAACACATCTCTTGTAGTGAAGTTTCCCATGACAACATTAAGTTTTTATGGCAGCAAAGGAAAATATTTACTTTTTCGTGTTTATGGCCCTCAAAACATATTCTAGGACTGAAAATCAACTTTACAACCTTTTATCTTTCCAAACAACAGCGAGGTAAAAAAGATAAAACAAAAGGTCATTTTATGTTAAACTATTTCCCATTTATTAAATGTTACACTAGTTTATATAAATACAAACGTAATATATAAATGTATACACACACACACACACACACACACACACACACACACACACACACACACACACACACACACACGCATGTTTTAAATGTGAATCTCTCATATTTTATTTTTATTTGGTATTTATTAGCGTATTCTGCTCCATGATATTAATATCAATTGTATCATATACATATATGTTACATAGGCCAGCCAATTGTACAGTATAGCTTGTAATTAAGATTTATTGTATAGTTATTTTTTATTATTGTATACTCTTCTTTACTAGTTTGTACTTGAATATAGTTTTTCTACTTATTTTCTATTATTTTTATCCTCGTCTGGTTTGTTTGTGGCTCTGCTGTAATGCCTGCTTCCTCAGCTGGAGATTAGTTAAGTCTGATGTTATCTGTAAATCAGAACCTGACTTTGCCATTGGGAGTCGTCTGCAGAGGGAAGGATTTTATGTTTGATGTTCATGTATCTCTTCTGCTTTTTATCTGTGGTTGACTTCTGACTGTGAATGACCTGATACCTGACAGAGGAGCCCAGGAGGAAAGTAGGAGAGCGGATTATCTTGTATTTTAGTACAAAACAACCACAGATCAGCACAGGCAGGATGAAAACAAGATATATGGAAAAAGCAACAGCTACACCACTGTATGATATTACACACAGAGAGGTCAATGTCAGAGAAGCTTCTCTTGTGACAGCAGCAGCTTTCTAATCAATTAGTCAAGACCTACACACTGTGTCCTATTACCAAACAGACACACAAAAACAACCCAACTACTCTCAAGGAGGCCTGGAAACTCCTGAAGAACCCCCAGAATGCCCTCACTGTCCTGTAAAACCCCCTCAAAGACAAGGGGCCCCGAAACCCTGTTGGACCACCAGAACCTCCTGAAAAACTTCTGCAACCCCCATCACTGACCTCCTAAGACCTAAAAACCTCTAGAGCTTATTTATTGGCCCACGGAAAGCCCCGAACACTTCAAACATGCTCAATAACATATTGAATGCCTGTCAAATATGTTTTAACCTCTACAAGGTCCTTTGGGGTCCTTTCAGTGACCTCAGGAACAACAAGACCCTTAGAACCCACTCTATGACCCATCAAAATCACACAATGACCTGTGGAACCCTCTCAAAGACCTTGGCATATTCAAAGATTCCTTGAAGGCTCATCAAACTTCCTGGTACCCATTGAAGGACCCCTGTAAATATTTGAGTGACCTTCAACATCCTTAGAACCCATTCTATGACCATTACAACCTCGAGAGGAATTCCCAGAACCACCAAATGAATTGTAAAACCTCCTCAAAGACATCAAAGCATTCTTCATACCCTTCAGCATCCCTCAACAACCCATAAAACCTTTTATGAATCTGGGGAACCCACTCTATAACACACTGAATCTCCCCAGAAATCCCCAGAACCCCTTCACTGACCTTGAACCTCTTCAAAAATGTCAAAGCATTCTCAAGCACCCTTTCAACACCCATCACACAACCTGCAATCTCTCTCCATGTCCACTAGCACCTTTTCACTGACCTCAACACTTCTCGTAACTTCTCCTGAACCCTATCAATGACCTGTGAAACCCCCTCGGACCTCCTCAAGAATCCCTGAAACTCTAAAGGTAAATGCTGCAGAACCACCCTCAGGAAAAACACAACCTTTAACCGATCCAGTGAAACTACTATATTCTGTGTCACTCTTTATTTGATGCCAGTAGTGTAGTCTTGACCTTTGACCCTGCAGAGGAAGCAGGAAGTGATGGGAGTTTTGCTTTGGAGAGGCAGACAGTGTTCTCCTTGTATTTTCTTAATAATCACATTCTGCCAGATCAGCCAGTCACACAACAGTCTGTATTCATCACCTGAAGCTCTCAGTACTGCAGGTATGGTATAGTTAAACCTGTTAGCTGCTTATGAGTTAAATAATGCAGCACTGTCCAGTTAAAAAGAAGAAAAGTTTCAGTTTAACTTAATGGAATTTTGAAGCTCAATATCTAAGGACTATCCTAAAAACAGACAAACTGCAAGCTTTCACAGCGCTAAAAGTAAGCTATTCCTCATTTCGTAAGGGAACTTAAGGAACCCCAAAGCATCTCCAAGGACCTATAGAACCTGTTTATGAAAACTCCCAACTTGCTGGATCCTGGAACATGCCCCAAAACCACTGAACCTACACAGAAAATTTGGATAACACCTAGAAAGCCAACAAAAACAAAAGCCCTAAAGACCTACTTACAGAACAAAGGAACGAGGCGCTGAAATCTCCTCAGAAAACTCTGGATCCTTCCTAGAGAAACCCAATACCTCCTCAATGTCTTTGTCCAATATCTGTAAATCTAAGTGAATATACTGAATGAAAATACTGAGTGTCCTTAAGCAAGGCACAGTTTTTAATCCTTATAGTTAAGCTGGTGAGTGGCCAACAATTAATGTGAAGCAGGATACATATCAATTCTCAGGGTGTTATTTACATTCCATTCATACGGGAGGGTTTTTAAAAAGAAATAATTACTCAACTGCAGAATTAGCTGTAGGTCCTAGATTAACATTACAAAGAGGTCATGGGTCAAAGGTCGTAGCAAACACACTTGACTGCCTCACTCGATGTTTTCAGCACTGTGAACAGCTGATTGTGTTTCTCAACAGAAAGGACCAGACATGATTGTGTTATTTATTGTTGCGTTGCTGAGCAGTGAGGCTGGACGATAACCTTCCACTGTGTTTAAGTTTTTTTATAAACACGGCTTCACATTCCTCACAGCTCAGCCCAAGTCAGCTGAATTCCTCTGTAACGTGATGAGTTAGATTGGAGGCTGACAGAGGAGCATTTGTGAGCTCAGATGAGGAGGTGAACTGGTGAGATATGACGCAGGAGAGTCTCGACACCCGGACCCATCCACCTGAAGATTTGCAGTGGGCTTGTAAACACAAAGTCCAGCAGAATTAAGTCCCTCAGTCAGCCAGTAAAATCTAGAGGGAGAAAGATACTAAGAAACACTCTCCCCACTCACTATTCGGCTGAAGTCATTTCCCCTGAAGACCCTGAAACCTCCTCAGAGGTAAAGAGGCCCTACCTAATCAGGTACCCCAAGGACCCCTCAGAAACCCTAAGATCCTTTAAGGGAATTGTTGGAACCAACTATACCTACCCAGGGGCCTCCAGAACTTCTCAAAAAACAAAAATACCCCTCCAGAGATCTCTCAGACCCCTAAAAGACATCTCCCCTTTAAAGATATTTAAAGGCTCCTGAAGCACCTACGACCCATTGGTGACGCCCTAAAACCTCCTAACGTCCTTAAGGACCTCCAGATCCTTTAAAAAACATAGATACACATTCAAAGATGCCTCAGAGCCCTAGAAAACATCTTGCATCTCTATAAAGATATTTAAAGGCTGTGGACAGATCCATGGAACCTCTTAAAGAACCTCTGATGGAGGTCTCAAAAACCTCCACAGATATCTGTAGAACCCCTTCAAGTGCCCCTAAATCCCTTGTGAAGATCCACTGAACCCAATGACTCATCTCTAGAACCCCTTTAAGATTCTCTTCTCGAGAACCCCCCAAAAACGTCCTTTAGGGATTTGTGGAACCTCTAAAACACACAGACCTTTGAACCTCCCGAAGGACTTCTTGAACACCTTCATACTTAGAACCTAATAAGGACATTGAACCTCTTCCGGACTGTAGTTGTACTAGGACTCTCCCAGTTTGAACAATAAGAACAACAGTGGAACTTCAGGCTTTTCTGGAAACATAAAGGTTAAAAAAACCTTGCTAGCTCACTTTGCATCTTGGTACCAGCCAGAAACCGGGCAGGATTTCTCCCCTGATTGCTGTGCTGTGACCATGGATATTTTGACCACTGTAATTTAAATGTTAGTGATGCCATCCTTAGTCCCTTTGGATCAGAATAAATGCAATTAGGTTTGAGCTTCAGAAAGCAATCCTCATATTCTCATCCAACTTCTTCTGTGTGCTGTGCAGAAGGCAGCTTGTGGTAGAAATCAGATCTGTCATTTACATAAACCCACACACAAACACACACACAAGGGAACTGACAGTATCACCTCCCTTAAAGCTGATTAAATACTGCAGATAGATAATACAATTATCAGCAGCCTGCTCACAGCTCACCTGTGCTGAACCAGCAGAGCAGTAGCTCTATACATAAAGGAGAAAATGTACAGTACACTCCCAGGAGAATGACTGTGATCAAAAAAAGACAAAAACACCTCAAACTAAAGTCACTGTAAATATATTATATAAGAGACAAACTTAGGGTCAGTATTGCAACACTATAGGAACGGTGTCTTATGGACGGTGTCTGTAAATTAAACACGTTATGGTGAGAATAAGCTGCAAATGAAGATAGCAAGGGAAGCTGTTTGAAGGAAATCTGTCTGTGAAATGTAGTAAAGTCGTCCAGGTACATGTACTAGGTATACATATAGGGTAGAGTATCTAGAATATGTGTGTATTATATTATCTAGTATTTCTGTTTCAGTTTTCACACACAAAAAAGAAAAGTCAGTCTCTCCAGTGAAATGCCCAAATAAATACGAATAGATGACACAGCGGTGACACAAAATAGTAGATATACACATGACCGAGCACCACAGTCACAATATATACTGTAATGGAAGGGAGAAAATACGAGTCATTTAGAAATATATAGTACAGACACAATGTAGATCCCCATAGAAAGACTGTAGGAATATGATGATAGCATGCAAAGTACTGTGGACTTAATACAGCGTGGGTCACTATAGGAACACAAACACAGATACTGTAGAGGTATATAGTGATATCATGGAAGTTAAGGTCACTATGAACTCAGTTTTGAGGACACTAAACAAAATGTAGCACAGGTCACTGTAGGAATATTAATAAATGTAGGAATATATATGTACTATATGTATTTTGAGTGCTAAAGGAATCTAGCATGTGTTATTATATAAATAAGGTCAATATTTAGTATTACTGACACGATGTAAATCACCATAGAAAGACTGTAGGATTTACCCAGGACCCAGTGCGGGTCAATATAGCACTGATACAATAATGGGCCAACGTTACCCAGGACTGATGGGCAGAAAACCACAAGACAAGGGGTTGTTTAGATCCAGTAAGTCGCCGTAACATAAAAATGAACACTAACGCTGGTTCAAAACAACCCAGAGTTACATATGAATATAGAAGATAATATAGTGTGGGTCACTACAAGAACACAACCATAGAGGCACTGTAGAAATATTATAGACTTACTGTGGGATGATATTATAGGACACTAAACTCAATGCTGAACACCACAAACACAATAAAAAGAGAATTATATGAATATATAATAGACTTAAAGACTGTATAAGACTACTGTTCCCTGACAAAGTAAATGTCAGTGATCAATTTATTCAAAATGTTGTGCTGATATTTAGTGTTACCACGGTTGATAAGGTCACTTTAAAAGGACTATTGAGGACAAGGGACACAATATAGTTTAGGTCACTATAGGAACACAAACACAACCATAGAGGCACTATAGCAATATGTATTTTAGGAGGATATCAGCGCGTGTGTAGGTCACTATGCACTAAATAAATATTACAGAATGACTGCAGGATGATATAAGGTCACTAAACTCAGCGATGAACACCACAAACACAGTATAAATACATGTATATGAGTATTATAGGAGTATACTGCATGTGGAGCACGACAGAGGAAATTAACTACAGTATAGGTCATTGCAGGAGCACCGGTGAATGATGGCAGTGTGTCGGCGAGACTCCCACCTCATCCTCGGCGGTCGCTCCGTTGCCTACGTGGGCCATGTCTGCGGTGCCCGGTGCCTGTCCTCCCTCCGGTCCGCTGGGTTCTGCTGCTGTTCTGTTCCTCTCAGGAGAACCACGATCCCATTTCTGTGAGACAGCCCGCCGTCCTGCTGCAGAGAGGAACCTCTTTTTTCCTTCCTGCTACAGATTTGTTTTATTTCCTCTTCCACCTTTCTGTTTTTCGTTATTATTATTATTATGGTTGATGTGTGAATCCGGTTTGGCCTTCTCTCTCTCTGTCGGTCGCGGTGGTTTTGGACACCGATCCTCCGCTCTCTTCCGTGAAGAAAAACCCGTCTACGTTTCAATCTCTCTCTCTCTCTCTCTCTCTCTCTCTCTCTCACACACACACACACACACACACACACACACACACACACACACACACTGAAAACGCACCTCCCGTGCTTCCGTTTCCCCGCCCACCAAACCGAGACAGATTTGTCCAATCAGACTGCATCTTCACCTGCTGAGTATAATTAGATACACCAAATATATAATTACTTCCTTTATCATATAATTATTTTTGTTTGTATCTTAAAGTAAAAGTAGTAATACCACAGTGTAGAAATACTCTGTTACAAGTAAAAGTTCTGCATAAAAATAAAAAAGTAGCAAAATAATGCAACATAATAATATGATATTGTTGGATTATAATTATTGATGCATTAATGTGTTCATCACTTTAATGTGGCAGCTGGTGAAGCTGGAGCTACTTAATTACTTTATATTCTGCTGGGTAGATTTAATCTATAATAATATATCATCATTTATTAGTTGATTTATATTTTGTATTATTAAAAATCTTAATCTGCAAAGTAACTAATGTTGTCAGATAAATGTGAAGTAAAAAGTACAATATTGGCTTCCAAAATGTAGTGGAGTATAAGTATAAAGTAGCATAAAATGGAAATACTCAAGTACAAGTACCTCAAAACAGTACTTAGTTACATTCCACCGCTGTTTGTATCATATGACGTATGAGTACTGGGGTAACTGAAAAACAAATGTGAGATTCTGAGGATCAATATTTTTAAGAAAGTCATAATGTTACAAGAATAAAGTTAAAATATTTCATATTTCAAGGTAAAGTCACAAATCTAGGTGAATATTTCGAAAAGCCAATATTTGAGAAGTTGTAATTGTACGAGAAAAAGTAATCTTTAGCAATCAAGTTGTAATTTTTATGAGAATAAATCAATATTTCAGTTTAAAGTTGCAAATTTAAAAAAGTCATATTTCAAGAATTCAGTTCTAATTTAACAAGATTGTGAAAAAAGTCAAAATATTTCAAGATAAAGTTGTAATTTTACAAGTAATTTCGTAATATTTCAGTAATTTTTGAGAATAAAGTTGTAATTTTACAAGAAAATTATTTGTGAATTTTTTAGTTTATTTACTAACATACATTATCATACTTGTATGTACATGCACAACTCAAACAGCTTTAAACTCATAGAGCAAAATCAGTTATTCGCTGTACCACACACTGAACAGTCTGTTTCTGATGTACCGAGTGAAATAATCCGACTCCAGACGTCGTGTCAGGTTTGAAAATCAGTCGTGTTTTATAGTTTCTGAAAGTAAAAATCACATATTTACATTTACAACAGCCATCTAGAAAACAACTGTAAGAACAACACAAATAAAAGTATAAAAAAAAACATCTCACTGCATCACAATAAAATACAGAATAAAATATCTTGCTGTACAAAGTTTTACAAAAACATTGAGCAGCTGACGGTTCTCTGTAAGTTTACTGCCTTTGAGCAAGGCACGAGTCCTCGGCAGCAGCTGAAGTGTGAACATTAAAGTTCAATGAGGCCGTTTAATGCTTAAATTTAGGGTTTGCAAGTTTTAACATCACAACAGCAAAAAAAATGCACATTCCAAATAAGACCACTTTAATTATACTCGTGTCTCTACGTTTATGTTCAGAAAGATTTAGTGATGTGAAAGAAGCACCTTTAAAATAACAGCGCAGGGTTAGTAACAAGTTCACACCAGATTTTACAAGTATAAGTATATATTTATAAGTACTATTACTGAAACATTAAAAAAAAGCAATATACCATCTCACAGGTAACAGTTAGCAGAGGTAGGTTAAGGTTACATCGAGTTCTTAAAGGTACAGTTCACCTTAACGATGAAAAGAAAATAAGTCACTCTATCCATGCAAACAGTTTTATCTGTGGAGGTGATTTAGTATGATCAGGGCTGTGTTACGGTTAAAAGGGTAATCTTAGGGTTAAAGTTAATTATCTTAAAAAGACAGGTAAGGGTTAAGGTTAAAAAGGTAAAGTTGGGGTTAATGCTCAGGTTAAGGCAGGTAATGCAAAAACAAGAGAGTTAGTGGAAGAGAGATAAACACTGTTGTGGTAAAGTCAGTTTTAACTGAACTAATGCACCAATGTTAACAGGAGTTAATATGTCACGATGAACCGATACTGTACCTGCTCAGGTGTGACAATCCACCCAAACACTGTTAACTCCTGTTCAGATATAACAACACCCTTTCATTCACAACAGGAAATAAATAATTAGAGCTGTACAGGTAAAACACAGGTGTGTGTGTGTGTGATGAGGTAAATGGTTGTCCTTGTGAGGGAACTGTTTCAGGTCAACACCCCTCAGATTACAGTTGGTTCAGTCCGGGCTGCTTCAGGAACACTGAACCTTCAGGAACAGTCCACTGGAGCAGCGGGGGGGTAAACAACACAAACAATAAACTAATAAATAACAACAACCTGCCAATCAACATATTATATTACGGTATCTTAAATCTATATTCTTAATAAAATAATAATAAACAATAATCATTGTCAATATACATTTTAATATACACGTAGTAATAACAAATGAAGGCAAAATGTATTATTTTGCTAATTCAAGATTATTATTATTAATTATATATAATTTATATATGTTCTCTACACTTAATAATAATAATAATAATAATAATAAACAATTCTCATTATCAATATTTTATAAATACTAATAAATAATGCATCCAAAAAAATATTTTAATTTATTATCATAAAAAGACAAATAAAAAACTAAAATTTCAAAGTATTAAAACATTTTATTTTTGTGAAATAAATAAAAATTCATACCAGTCTAGTAAGAATTTGTTGTGCCATAAAAATGATTTATTGTATTGACTGATTGATTTGTGATATGGCACAAGGCTTTTTATTCCTGCTTTCACTAACAATACACTGTTTACTCATTTATTCACCTTCTGTTTTCGCCTCTTCTTTCTCTACCTCCTCTTCCTCTCCTCCCGCCATCTTCTCCTCCTCCTCCTCCCCCTCTCCCCTCTCCTCTTCCTCCCCTCCTCCTCCTCCGTCAGCCTTCCTTCTTCCCTTCACCTGGCCCATGCGTCTCTTCACCTCCTGCAGCAGCTCCTCCCTCGTCAGCTTCTCCCTGCAGCGCTCCACCCGCTGAGCCTCCTCCCTCTCCTTCTCCTCCAGGAGAGAGCGCAGGAAGGTGGCGCTCACCACCTCCTCCCCCTCCCCCACCAGGAAGGCGTTTTTGAAGCGGTTGTAGAGCATGGAGGCCTTGTCCATGATGGCCTGGTTGGCTCTGTAGTACCGCAGCTGCACACATGAAAACACACATTTCCACAGTTTTTAATCAATATATATGATTTATCAGCTTCTTTCACATATTATATTTTCTATTTTAACTTGTACCTTTCTCAGAGAGGCTACGAGCTCACTGTGTCTCTGGACGTGTTTAGACGTCACATAAACCATACTGAGCTGATCCAACGCCATCAGACACTTACTGATGTCCTGAAACACAGAAAGAGAAAAAGACATTATGAGTACATACAAATATTTACAGCTGCACTTGTTTTGTTGGCCACTAGGGGGCAGATGAACTCCACAGTCCTGCTGTCAATCTCCCTTTTTAATCCCATTTGAGTTTCATTCGTTATTATTTTTAATATTCAAATTATATTCAAATTTGTAATGTTCAAATTTAGCCTAATATTAATATTTACTATGTACCTATACACTGTATACACAGGCGTACACCAATGTGGTGGTTGTTATACGTTCTGTCCACTAGAGGACGTTCCAACATTAAACAACAGGTGACAGCTTTCTTGCTGAGTAATAATTAAGCACAGGCACACCATGAATAACGTTAACTTAGTGAGCAAAACGTCGTTCACATCACAGTCAATGACGTCATTAATATAAAACTATTGATTAACGCAGCTTTAAAAACACATGTAAATACTGATAAGCCAGTGTGTAAATGTCTTACAGGGTTGTCCGTCTTCAGAGAAATCCGGATGTCTCCAAGGATTCTGTGCAGAGTCGAGTCCGTCAGCGTCATGGTCGAACTCTTCTGCTGCTTCACCGCCGGCTGCAGCTGCTCCACCTTCCCTCCATCGGACGAGTCACTCTTCGTTTCACTTTCTTCTTCTGCGCTCGTCTTCTCCACTTTTGCTTCTTCTTCTTCAGTTTTTGACTCTGCCTGTGGCGTCTCTGCTCTTTCTGTCGTCATTTTGTCACTCTTCTTCTGCGGTTTTCTCTCTTCGGTGCATTTTTGCTGCGACTCTGCACCCGTTTTCTTCGTTTGTTCTGCAGTTTTTTCGTCGTCCTTCTCTTGTGATTCAGGTTTTTCACTCTTGTCCTCTCTCTTCTTCTGTTCTCTTGTTGTCACTTTTTCCACCTCAGTTTCGTTCTTCTCTTGCAGTTTTGCTTTCTGTGCTTTTTGCTCCTCTTCCTTCTTTTTCAGCGTAGTCTTATCTTCGCTCTTTCGTTTCTCCTCTTCCTCCTTGCCCTTCTTATCCTTCTCTACCTCCGTTACGTTCTTGTCTTTTTTGTCCTCCGTCGCTGCTCTCGGCTTCCTCTCCACCTCTGTATTTTTTCCCATCTTTCTATCTTCAGATTTCTTCTCTTCAGTGCTCCCTCTCTTCTCTCTCTCCGTCTGCTTCACCTTTTCTGAACTCCTTTTCTTTTCTTCCACCTTGCTGCCGTCTGCCTTTTCTTCTCTGCTCGTCTTCTCCTCTTTCTTCTTCTCCTCCTCCGCTGCCGTCGATCCTCCCATTATCGTCTTGACCTGAACCTTCGTTCCCTGTCCGGCCGTTGCTTTCACGATCTTTCCGATTATTTTTCTCTCGTCCTTCTTTTCGTCGTCTTTCTGCTGCTTTGTTTCGTCACTCCTCGCGTCCTCTCCCTTCTTCTCTTTCACGTCCTGGTCTTTCTTTCCCTCCGTCTTCTTCTGCCTGCTGTCCTTTTCTTTCGTCTTCGCTTCATCTGTAGTTTTAGTCGTGGTTTTGTTGTCAGTCTTCTTGTCCTGCTCTGTCTTTGTCTTCTGTTCGTCCTTCTTTTCCTCTCTTTTCTTCAGTGCTGTTGACTTTTGGCTGGACATCTTCACCTCTTCCTTTTCTTTCCGTTTGACCTTTGTTGTTTTTTTGACCATCTTGGAGTCGTGTTGGTCTTTCTTGCCTGTGATCTTCTTATTGATGAAGGCTTTGATGCCTGATTTCTTGCTGACGGTTGATTCTTTGACACTTTTCTTGTCTGACGTCTTCTGACTTCCTGTCTTTTTGATCTCCACCTTCTTCTTTGCTCCATCCCCGGTTTTCCTGATGATGAAGTGTTGAAAATAAACATTTAACGCTTCCTTTGACCCTTTACCTTTACTCAAATGTGTGTGTGTGTGTGTGTGTGTGCGTTTCTTACTGGGAGCTCTTCATCGTCTCCCTCCTCTTCACTCCTCTCCCAGCCTTCAGCAGACCTCTCAGAGATTTCAACAGACTCTCCCTCTTGGCCGCCAGGCGGCGCTGTCGCTGCACATTTCAAAAGAAGACATATCTCTGAAGCTTTTAATCAATGTTATGTATTATTTTATTTTCATGTTTTAACCCATTAAGTGTGACTAAAAATAATCTCATCATAAATCAGTCATGATCTATTTTGATAAGTGATTAATGATTAAAGAGAGACTCCACCATCCTTACACACTAAAGTCAGTTTACTAGTAAAATTATTTTTCTCTACAATTCATAATTGATGCACAGTTTCCAAAACGTGTGTGTTGTAATAAAGTTATGGTGACTGAACTAAATGGTGTAACTGTTATTTTTGACATTTTATAGACTAAACGATTATTTGATTAAGTGACATTTTCTCTCTGTTGATCTGTGCTGAAATGTTATTTTATTTAAAAACAGTCGTTTTCCTCGACTCGTTCAGCTGTTTGTTCTCCTTCGTTTGCAGTTTTTCCTTCCAGCTCCACATTTTGACTTCACTGTTATAAATCAAAATCGCAGAAGAGTTGAATTAACTTTTCTAGAAGACGAGCAGCTTTACCTCCTCGTCCACAGAACCACCTTCTCTCTCCTTCTCTTCCTCCTTCTCCTCTTCCTCCGTCATCTCTTCTTTTTGTCCTTGCTCGCCAGCATCCTTTGTTTTTTTCTCTGCTCTCCTCGTCTTCGTCCCTTCACTCTCTGACTCTCTCTTTTCTCCAGTTTCCTCCTCCTCTGTCACTTCTTCTTTCTTCTCTTCCTGTGTTGTTTTGTTCTCTTCCCTCCTCCTCTTCGCTCCTCGGCTCTCCTCTCTTTTCGTCACTTCTGTAATGTCCTTCTTCGTTTTCAGCTGTGCCTCCTTTTCTCTCGTTCTTTGTCTTCCTTCACTCTCTGACCTTGTTTCTCTCCTCGTCGTCTCTTTCTCTCCTCCGCCGCCATCTTGTTTGGTTTTCTTCTCCTCCTCCTTCTGTTCCTCTTTCTCTCCTCTCCTCGTCTTCATCCCGCGGCTCTCTGCTGACTTCTTGTCTTCTGTTTTCTGTTTTGTCATCACTTCTTTCTTTCTTTCCACACCTTCATCCTGCTTTGTTTTCTTCTCTTTCTCATCTTCCTCTTTCTTTCTTTTTGTTCCTTGGCTCTCTGGTGTCGACTTCTCTTTCATTGTCACTTCTTTCTTTCCTTCACTGCCGTCCTGAGTTGTTTTCTTCTGCACCTCCTTCTCTTCATCCTTCTCTTCTCTCTTCCTCTTGACTCCTTGGCTCTCTGATGGCTTCTTTTCTTCCTCTATCTCCTCTTCCTCTTGGTCTTTCTGTCCTCTGTCGTTCTTGGACATTTGTGTTGGAGCAGACTTCAGTTTCTTGCTGACTGTTGGGGAAAAGACAGTTTTAACTGCTCAAACCTCGGTTGGTGCACTTTCATAGACTTTATCCTAAAGAAAATTGATTATTAGCAGCGTGTGTGTGTGTTGGTTACCTGGAGTGGTCACAGCAGGACTAGCAGGTGTCCTCTTCCTGTGCTGCTCAGCATCGACCTAAAAACAGAAAACACCAAAAATGGATCCAAAGACTGACGTTAGCTGTCAGTCAGTAAGCTCGTTAGCTCGGCCACTAACGGGACAATAAGTTCTCACAGTTTATTAACCTCGTCCCTGCTCTCTGCAGAACTGGTAGCAGTGGTAGTTCTTCCTGGAGATTCATCAGTGTAGTTACCTTGGACTCTGCAGCTTTGCTCCTGGTGGTAGCGCGACTTGTAGCCGCAGCCTCTTCAGTATCTGCAGTGGTGGAAGTTAATGAGTTTTCACCCCTCTCAGAAGCTGGTTTGGAGTCTGTTGCCTTTGTTGGGGCTTCTGTGGTGCTTGGACTTTTCTTCTCAGCCGTAACTCTACTTGTAGTTCTTGTTCCAGATGCATTCATCTGTTTCTCAGCGGGTTTGTTAAAAGCTGTTTCACTCACAGAGGCTTCGGAGGGAGTTCTTGTTTTTGCCATTTGTGCTGTTGACTGTGGAGACAAAAACCAAAACAGACCATATTTAACTGCATTTCATTTCCTCAGGCCACCTTGTTCTAATGTATTTTTCCACGCAGTTGCTGCTTGAGCAACAAGACCTCCTATCCCACATTTATCAAATACTACAACCTGTGATGTCTTCCATCGTGAACCTCAAACACAACACAGCACCTTGCTTCACCTATCAGACTATCATGTACAGCTTCTCCAAACATCCCAAACCCTCTCACCTGCTTCTTACTCTCAGCTGCCCTCCTGCTTCTTGTAGTCGCAGCAGTCTTCGAAACATCTGCAGTGGTGACATCTTTTGAAGGTGAAGCCTGTTCAGAAGTCTGTTTGGAGTCTGTTGTTTTCTCTGGAGCAGATCTTAATGAAGCTCTCGTAGGAGTTTTAGCCGCAGCAGCAGTTTCCGTCTTACTTGTAACTTTGCTTGGAGTATTTCTGCCTGCAGCTGGTTTACTGGGAGCTGATTTAGTGGGGGTATTTTTAAGGTGCTCATTTGTAGTTTTAGCGGCAGAAGTCGGTCTAGCAGGTGTAGTTTGTGTGTTGGTCTGTGCTAGTACCTGGGGGGGGGGCCATAAAATCAGTTCATTAATTGAACACAGAACTTACAAAAAAAAAAATACACCAACGAGAACTTTGACAACTGATTAACTCTTCATTATTTATTAAGTAAAAATATCACTAACTTGCAGGTTCGAGCTTCACATCGTTCTTAACTGTAAGTCAGACAAACTGAGGAGTTTAAAGGGATTATTTTAGGCTGGAGTACGTTATGATGGATATTTCTATCTTGAACTGCACTGTCATTTGTATTCTACTGTTTAATCTGTTTTATTCCATTTTTCCATTTTTTATCTTCTATTTTATTTTGCTTTATTCTTTCTAAAATCATATTTGTCTATTTTTATATCTTTTCTTAATGCCTTTCTGACTTATGTAAAACATCTGCTGGTTCCAGCTTCTTAAATGTGAGGATTTGCTGCTTTTCTTCGTCATTTCTGACAGTAAATGCAGAGTCTTTGGGTTTTGGACAAAAGAAGCGATAAGAAGATGTCGTCACTTTGGGCTCTGGGAAACTGTGATGACCAGTTTTCACAATTTCTTTTACATTTTATAGACTAAACGATTAATCAATTAATCATTAAAATAACTGTTAGTGAATTATTGTCACAGCGGCCGAAGAGAGAGGATGTCAACGTTTGTCCATGACAAATGAAGCATGAGAGAGAGAGAGAGACACTGACTTTGAGTTTACTCCCGACTCCTGGCGTGTTTTGGATCTCCCACATGCCCTCAGTGAAGCCTTTGATGCGGACGCCGCTGCCGTACTTCATCTTGTTACCGACGTAAGGAACGATGTTCTCTGGGGGGAGGTGACCTCTGAAGAAGGAGGAGAAATCAATCGCAGTTCAATCAATGCTGTCGATATCTTATCAGGTTAGTGATGTCAATGCTGTACGTACATCTGATGGGTCCCGAAGAAGAAGACCGGGACTCGCTTCTTGTATCCATCCTCTGACTTACAGATCTGAACACACACACACACACACACACACACACACACAGGAGTACATCAACCATCACAGTGCTGAAATATACAACCGTGTCCAGTTATTTACACTCTGTGTGCGTGTGTGTGTGTGTTAGTGTGTGTGCGTACTCTGGCGGGCCAGTGAGGGAAGCCCTTCATCTTGGCGAACACCAAGTCTCCTGGTTTGAAGTGGTCACCATTTTTCCCAGGCATCCTGCTGCTGCAGAGCTCGATCACAGAGAGGGAACCGACGGCAGCTAGAAACATCCGGACAGAGAACGGAGGCGTCACTTAGACTTTAAACTCGTTTACTGCCATCAGCAGCGGATTACTCTCCAGCTCTACCAGCGCCTGGAAGATGTTTTCACTTAGAGATAACTACTTTTTAAAGCCAATCAGAGTAAAACTAATTAAGACTGAACACAGTTTCTCATCAACTTTATATTCATTAGAGAGAATTCTGCTGCGTACTTTATGTCTGACATGACAAAACTCACTTCTACAGCATTTATTGGTTTGATAATTAAGTGATCAATTCACTACAGTGGTCTTAATGAGAAGAAGCTGTCCATTTAATCTTTCTCCGGGGTTTGAGCTGTTTTCAGAAAGTTAAATTTAAGATTTTAATACCACAAATTAATACCTGCTTCACAGTCATAACGGCCAAAACTATGAAACATATTTATGAAAACCGGTAGGGATGACGAGGCTGAAGTTAATTACAAAGTGCATGAATTTACTGACATTTATATATAATGTTTGTCAATACATTCGCAGTGGCATATAAGAGTAATTCTTAATGATATCATTAATTAATCATTCAACACAATCTGGACCTGATAATCTGCAGAAAATGGATAAATGGATGGATTAACCAATTAAAAAATAACTAATTAATTTAAGGTGACTTCACCTTCAAATAAGCCTAATGAAAATCTCTGGATTCACTGCTGTCCATGGACAAAGGCTTATGGTACGGCTAAACCAACAAGCTAGCTAAAGTCCTGCTTCATGGTCATGATTAATAATTTCACTCTGATCTGAATAAATATACTCCAAATTCATCTGAAATACATCTTACACAAATCAATACCAACTGTACCTTTCGTTACGTCCAGCAGGTCCGTTTAGTCTCCATTTGAACCCATTTACTTTTAGTTGACTGGAGGAGCTTTACTGTTAATAGAAAGACTTAATTTGAAACCTTTACTGTTGCTTGTCGTGCTGATGTGACCACACAGGACGTTATCTCAGTTAAACCATCGAAATTAAAAGGTCGTTCACGCCAGTTTCTACTATTTAATCAGCCTTTAAGCGGTGCGTCGTTGGTGTGAAGTGAAAACAGTCACAGTAACACAGTAGTTTCGTTTTCAGCAGCATGTTCACTCATTGTTTACAAATACAGGCATGCTAGCAGTGAAGCTAATCTCAGCTAGCTAGTTGTCAGCTCTAATAGGAGCGTTTAAATCTGAGCTCCGCGTTGGTTTCATCAGCTGTGCGTTTAACGTGACAGTAGCACGCGCACTTACCGAAAACCGAACGACAGTCTTCTGAAAACGCAGATAACCGCCTCAGCGCTTCCTCGGTACAACGGGAGGCTTCTTGTTACTAAGCTACGCTTTCCTGCCCGTCGCCATGTTGGTAGATCGGCTCGTGTCACGTGACCCTCAACGTTTTCCCGCCGGCCGTTGGACTGTACCATTGATTGAGCGGACTGTACCACCTCAGGGGAGGCGCCAAGTAATATAGAAAGTCAGAAAATATACAATACCATTATTTTTGTATGCAAAAATTAATACTTATTATTTTTCCAGTCTTAACAAAACGTTTATTGATTTGAATTTCCTTTTTATCCCGCCAACTATTGATATTTAACTGGTATCAAGTTTTAAATTTAATGTAATCTTATCTAATAAATACATAACGAAATAATTAACGTTTCTTCGGGACCAGAGTATAAAACTGGCAAAATGTAAAATATATAGACAAAAACATAAAACCTCTTAACCTAAGTGTATGTCACATCTAAACAAAAAATTGTTCCCCAACGTCAAGCAAGTTTGATTTCAATGAAAATGAATAGCAGTCAATGGCTGCCTAGAAAGTAAGAGAAATGTTTTAAAACATTAAAAGCAGTAACTTTAAGTGTAAGCCTGTGTGAATTATTGTAAATGGGCTCTTTAAACTCCTGCATTTCTTCACCCTTTTAACATTTTGGAACTATGATGTGCAGAATAAATTCAAATGAGTTGCGCACAATTTTAATGTTAGTGAAATAAATTTAATATAAATGCATTTTCCACAAATGTACCCAGCAGACAGGCTAAAAATGCCACTAAAAGGTCTTTCTCTCCGTCTGTTAGCATTACAGAGAGCTGGGTATCGCTGACTTTTGGTACAGATACCAAAACAAAACTTTTTTCCAAAAAAACACTATTTTTTTTTATTTAACAGAAAAATTCTTAAATGTTTTCTGAACACAAGCAGCCATACAAGAACTTTGCTTAAATTAAATAGCCCCAAATTGTATCTCATCAAGGAATATGCAAGAACAGCAAATAATATCACAAATCTGACCAGACATTCATGCCAGCTTTTGGTACTTGACAATTTTTGATACTCTGTTTTAAACACGTTTGGTCTGTACCAATAAATTATTTAGGTTTGACACTCAGCCCTAACATTACATGCTTATTATTATTGTCATTTGTTCTTATATTCGGTTCATCACTCTTCATGTACTCTTCTGGGGCATTCACTGTTCATCCCAACACATATTTGTGTCCGTGAGGAAATAAACCTCATCCACAGAGTCACTAATGGTGGTTTGTTTCTAGGTCAAAGTCGTATATCAAAAAGCACCAACTCTGCCGGGATCAGAGGTCCAGTGCCTGTAATGTCTGCCACCTCCATGCTAGTGTACATCCTCCAGACACTGTGAGGCACTTTGGATGGAAGCCTCCATCAAACAGCAGACATGTCCATTCACTTATTTAGGACTAAACTGTCCGAAGGCACAGTAACGACACATTTCAAACATGAAACCAACAACTGCTTTTCAGTCGCTGCCACTGTCACTGTCGTCCTCTTCCTCCTCCTCCTCCTCCTCCTCCTCCTCGTTCTCCTTCTTTTCCGTTTCCTCTACAAGTCCTGAGAAGAAGTCGTTGTCTCCGTGGGCTTTCTTGGTGAGAGACTTCATCCGGCCGTCTTTCTTCTTCCTCTTGCGGTATTCGTTGACGGTTGTGTTGGGTAAAGTGGAAATGTCCCAGAACTTGATGAGCTGGTCGTGGGCGCTGCTGGCCAGGAAGCGGGAGTCCCAGGACTTGGCGACCTCTTCAATGGGTTCGCCGACGTGCTGCCCGATGCAGCCGATGACCCGGTTGGGAAGGAGGTTGATGGCTCTGATGGAGGGCAGACAGAACTTTACTATCCAAAGAGTGGATATAACAAGGGCGTGACCCTTGAGGTACACGTTCAAAAACAACGATCGCCATGGTAACCCAACTCACCGAATGTACCCATCCATGGAGGCCGTGCACATGATGTTGTCGGTGATGGGGACAATGCACTCCACTGACTCGGCCTTGATGGCGAAGCGATCGCTGGTGGCTCCAAAGCCGTTCCAGTTGAAGATGTAGATGGTCCCCTCGCTGGAGCCGCAAACCACCTTCCTGCCCCGCTTCATCAGCACCACCGAGGTCAGATCGCCACTCTGGTACTCCGACAGCAGCTCGAACCTCCGCCTCTTGATGTTGAAGACGCCCATGGTACCATCGCCACTGTTTCAGATTATATCAAATTAGAGCTTGGATTATACATGATTTATGGGCTAAAGATGATGGTATAAAAATACTGTAACTCAATAGTAATGACCTGATAATTACAATATAGATTATTATTATTATTATTGTTGTTATTATTATTATTACCTGGTAGTGAGCAGGATCCTCTTGGCCTGGTCCACAGTGATGTCACTGATGTAATCCTCGTGGTGCTTCAGATCCATGATGGCCGTCCCCTTCCTCATATCCCACACCTTCAGAAAGACAGAAAGACATCAATTGAGTTTCTTGTGGATGGAACATTTGCTTCCTCTGTTAAAAATCAAAAATCCCTGCAGGTCAATTTGAATCATGGCCATAAGAGACCACCTCAACCATCACCAGACCAGCAGAGTTAGACCTGGGCGTATTTTAGTGGAAATGACGATACGATCATATCATTAATATTTCATCAAATACTGGTGTGCGTTGACCATTAAAAGACCCTTTTAGACCATCAAAAGACCAGAGACCAACAAAAGAGCATTTGGGACCATTAAGAAACCATCTCAGACCATCAAAACATCATCTTGGACCTTTAGACAAACTTAGACCATCAAAACAACATTTTGGATCATTAAGAGGTCATCTTAGACCATTTACAAACCAGCTTAGACCATCAAAACATCATCTTGGACTATTAAGACCAGCATGGATCAAGTTAGATAATGAAAAGATCATTTTGGACCATCAATCATCAGCTGCAGGACGTTTTGTCAAGATTAATTAAAAGCAGCTTGGACACAGTTTTAAAATAAGGATAATGTCCGGACCTTGAGGGTCCCCCCGTCGTCTCCGGTCGCCAGGATGTTTTCGTCCACCAGCAGCAGGCTGTTGATGGGAGCCCCGTGCGCCTCGCGGATCCTCGTGACCAGCTGTCCTCGCTCCGCGTCCAGCATGTGGACTGCCTTGTCCCGGGAGACGCTGTAGAGCTTCAGTCCGTCCGCGGAGAAGCGCACCTGGCGGCAGGACTTCATGTGGTGTCCGGACGACCACAGCTCCCGGTTCTCCCCCTCCGTACACGAGTAGGAGAAGGCGTACACGTCCCCGTCCATGTCCCCGCACACCAGGATGTCCCTGCTCGGATGGAGAGCCACCGTGTTGGCGATCGCCTCCAGCCGGATGTCCTCCGGGGTGTCTCGGATCTTCGGCCCGGGCGGCTCGCCTTCATCCTCGTCCTCATCCGGATCCGGGTCTGGGTCCTGACCTGCCTGTTCTGAGTCTGAGGTGTCTGGGTCTTTGGTGGTTTCTGGAGCCTCTGTTTTGTCCACTTCTGGAGGATCTGTCACTGTGGATGCGGTTTCAACGTGTTCTGTGGACGCCGCCATGTTGTTTTGCCTTCTTTCTTTTTCTACGCTGAACAATGAAGGCGTTACCGGACCATACTGCCCTCTACTGGTCTTTTCAGTACAATACATTCTTAATATCAATGTCATAATAAAGCAATACATTAATCTGACAATAATACAAAGGCAGTCAGTAAATAAATGAATAAGTTGGAAATGAAATGAAATCAGTACTCACAAAAATAGAATTATATAAACAAACAAACACAGAAACATCAGCTAAATAATGCAGTCTTTCGATGTGGGGGTGTAGTGAACTGCTGAACTATCTAAAAAAATATATACGTGACGTAACAAAATGTGCGGTCACCATTGGCCGGTTATCCAGCCAATCCAGAGTTAATGCGGAAATGACATATGGACGCTAAAGATGGCGTCAGATTCAAACGGTTCCTGGACAAATGTTGCTGTGAGTGTTTATAAAAGTTCACTACAAGCTATTTAAAAGCATTCTTATTAATGTTGTCATGTGAGTAGGTGGTTTAGGTGTTAATATTGAATATTAACCGTGAAACGGGTCTTTGTTCGTGTTGTTTATCCTATGGGTACATAAATCCATTCACGAAATGTAGAAATTTTATATATCCTTGTTGACTGACAAAACAGTTGAACTGTAGATATGGTATAAAATATTTAAAACGTACAGTGAATTGTTACGGTCTTCTGGTAAATTCGGCATATAGTAGATCCACCAAGCAGCACTTAGTATGGGGAAAATCTCAGCTGTAAATTGTTGAGTTATTAAATGCCGCCCACCGCCCTGCACTTTGTACAGTCAATGTTATGGGTTATATACATTAGAATTATGTGGAAATCAGTGATCCTTTGTATTTTTGACCGGTGCCGAATTGTAAAGTTGATCCCATTCATTCGTAAATAGTAGTAGTAAATAGTTTTGTTGTAAAAGGTGTAACGCGGACGATATTATGGTGAGTACTTGCTAGATAGATTTATAAATGGAGATCGCTTTCGCTTCATGTGAGAGGTGGAGTGCGTCTGCTGGCAAGGCAACATCAGCAGCCAAGCAACCAGCCTCCCCCGGTGCCAAAACAACCTCCAGGGTCTCTGCTGTTTGTCAGCAAAGTCACGTGAAAATAAAATAGAAAAGAAAATATGTGTTACTCAGTCGGTTTGATTAGCTAATGAGCAAAAAGTCGTATATTCCGTAATAATGTACATTTAAAATGCATCCTCAGGGGTATTCAAGTCAACGCAGCAGCGGAGATATGCAGACCGAACCACCGCAGCGGATGACACAGCCTGGCCGGGGCAGGCGCGGGGAGAGCGGGCAGGGCCGAGGTGAGCCGCGGGGGACTGAACCTAGAGCCGCGGTCAGGTCTGCCAGGAGCTCCGAGGAGGAGATAGCAAGGTGGGGACTGAAGATCCCTTCTTTTCTGACCAGATATATATATATATATATATATATATATATATATATATATACACTACTATTACTACTTTTACTATTACTAAAAGTGCTACATTGCTACTACTGCAACATGTACTTTTTGTTTTTGTTACATAATTAAAGCATGTTTTATGTGGCTGTGTATAAACCAAACAACTGCTGCTGAACACATGGATGTGCCCATTCTGAAATATTATAAGTTTCCGTCCAATATCTGCTGATACAGATCTGTTTTTAAATGCAGGTGAGAAGTATGTACATCATGTCCATCTTCAAGACACACCCACGAAATGTCCCTCCAGCTCACTGGTTATGTTTTTAAAGCTTATGTTTAGTTAAGGAAACACACATCTGGTTTTTCAGGCTGAAAGAGATCATCACCACCAGTCAACAGAAGGAGAAGCATGCAGGAGAGAGAGGAAGAAGAAGAGCGGAAAGGGAAGGAGAGGAAGACGAGGAGCGAGAGAGAGGAGGAGGAGGGAGGGACAGGAGCCGAGGAGAAAGAGGAGGGAGGAGGGAGAGGGAGGTGAGAAGCAGGAGGGCAGCGTCAGAAGGAGGTGAGGAGGGCGAGCAGTTGGGGAGGCTGAGGTGGAGAGTCCATCAGCTGGAGAAAGAGAAACTGGAGCTGATGTCCGGCCACAACCAGGAGGTGAGACACAGATAACCACAAAATAACTTATACTTGACATTATATATGACAGGAAGTCACTGCTCATTCATTCACATTCAAAATCACCACATCTGGAGATACGTGGTTTTCACTGGACAGGAAGGGGATGAAAAACTGTAATCTGTAAAGTAACTAAAGCTGTCAGATAAATGTAGCGCAGCAAAAAGGACAATATTTCCCTCTGAGATGAAGTAGAGTAGAAATAGGCTATAAAGCTGCAGAAATACTCAAGTAAAGTACAAGTACCTTGAATTTATACTTGAGTAAATGTACTTTTCTATCCGCCCGAGACGCATGAACTGACTCCGTGTTAACAACTGTTTTCTGTTGCTACAGATGATTTTAGCGCTTTTGTTGCGTGAAAAGATTTTCTTCTTTTTGATTTATTGCCTTTATTTCAGTGCGAAAGTATAAAGTAATGTACCTCGAATTTGTACTTGAGTAAAGTACTTGAGTAAATGGACTAAATGTTGCTGCATCACATAAACAACATTTCTTTTGATAAGTACTTTATTAAACATTGTGTGCACTTCATGTAGTGAGCGGGACATTTTAGCGCTCTCTAGTGGACAGACTGTTTATAAATGAACTCAACTATCTTTGGCTTTTCTCTACTGATATTTCTTGTTATATTGATACTGATATACAGTGATTTGGAGACTGGACTGAAGCACCCATCACTGGTTGGGATTCAGACTGTAGTTTCAGGTGTATTTGAAGCTACTGTGCGTTTCCATCCCCAGCTGTGCCGGCTGCAGGCGGAGCTGACCCGGCTGAGGTCCTCAGTGGAGCGAGGGGAAGCTCAGCGGGTGGAGCTTCAGTACCAGCTGACTGTGAGCCGGAGAGACGCCGACCGAGCTGGAGAGCTCAGCAGAGACAAACACACACTCACAGGTACACAAATCAAACGCACCGTCCGAGTGCTGCGGTGGCTTTAACAGGAAAAACAGTGTTAGTGAGAGTAGTTATAGTAGTAAGACTGTGTGTGTGTGTGTGTGTGTGTCAGAGCGAGCGGCTGAGCTCCAGCAGACCGTTCAGGAGCTGCAGAAAGCTCTGGACATCACCCGGCAGGCCAGGGAGGAGGACCAGCATGCTTTGCAGCGGGAGGTTGAGGAGCGTGACAGACTGATTCAGAGCTTCAGCTCAGAAAACCTGCGACTGCACCGACTGCTGCAGGTCTCTCACACACACACACACACACACTCACACACACACACAGTTAAGATTAGGTCTTACACAGAAAATATGAATCAGAAATCAAAACCAGCGAAGTGACAAGTGGAAATGAACCAGTGTGAACGTTTGCTTGTCCTGCAGGATCATGAGGAGGCTCTGGAGGAGGCGGAGAGGAGGATGGCGGAGATGCAGAAGGAGCGAGAGAAGGAGGCCGAGGTGAACAGACGGCAAGCCAACGAGCTGAAATACCTGACGGAGAGAGAGGAGAGGAGCAGGAGAGAGCAGGAGGTGAGGAGGAGGAGGAGGGAGGTGAAGAGGAGGAGGTGAAGAGGAGAAGATGGAGGTGAAGAGATGGCAGCTGTGTTTCTTGTTCTTTCTCTCCAGCTGTCGGATCAGAGGGTGAAGTCTCTGGAGTCGAGCATCGAGGCGGAGCGAGCGGCTCACCTGGAGTCCAAGTTCAACTCTGAGATCATCCAGGTAACACACACACACACACACAGACAGGAAGTCAGACAGTATTGAGAGACGGACTAACATGTTGTTGGTTTTGATGTTTTTATGGGATTTGTTGACAATAAGGAAAATACAGAATAAGACCAGACATATCCATTAACTCTGAGATTGGACATTTATAGTTATTTCCTCTGAAAATATTACGCAAGAACAGAAAAGATACACAATGTGTTTAATTAACCTTCCGTGTGGTCATGTGACCTGCAGCTGCGGGTGCGGGACGTGGAGGCGGCGCTGGCGGCGGAGCGAAGCGGCCAGCAGGAGGCGCAGTGCAGCCTGGAGCTGCTGAGAGCTCAGTTCAGAGAGGTGGAGAGAGCTCACGGCCTGGAGAGGGAGAGGAGCGGCGGCACTGAGCGCGCTCTGCAGCGGTGAGGAAGACTGACATGATGTCCGCTGTCAGGGTTGTTTTTCTTTCTTTTTAATGACTTTCATTGTTTTGTAATTTGTCACTAACAATTTGAATCTTTAATTGGACTGAATAGTGCAAATTATTTAGTTATTGTTTTTAATATTAGCTTTGAGGTCACCGTTGTGTTTCTATGGTGAAATTTACATTTAAATACAAATTTGAATATATTTGATGTTTAAATCTAATTAATAAGTTAATAAAATCGAATGTGTTAATTCACATTTTCATGAATCTAATTAGTTTGTGTTTATTTTAGAGTTACAGTAACATTTTAGGTTGTCACAATTTATTATACATGTTTGTTATACATATACACATAACACATTTATTGTGTTTCTCTGCCATATTAGTTTCAGTTTATGTGTGAATATATTAATTTATAAATTCTTGTGTTAATGTGTGTGTGTGTGTGTGTGTGTGTGTGTGTGTGTGTAGGTTGCAGAAGGAGTACGAGCAGTGCAAGTCTGACCTCAGCGTTGCCTTGGAAACAGAGAGGAAGACGACCTCCGACCTCACAGAGAGGCTGGAGGAGGAGAAGAGATGGCACGCAAACACACACACACAGCTGGAGCAGGTAACACACACACACACACACACACACACACACACATCAGTGGGAATATGATACACTGACCCTTTAATCCTTATTTCTTCTTCTGTGGTTAGGCAGCTCAGAGGCAGTCTGACACGGAGGAGGCCTT